>CM047927.1:20600000-21085999 GCA_026230145.1 Diorhabda elongata
GAGGAATGAATCTTTTCGCAGCACTCTACAATGGTCATACCAAGCCAATTGATGTTTGAACAGGTTTTGGAAAGTATAATTCAGTCAAAAATGGTTATTTAGAATTGCATAGAGAAAAATAAGAAGATTGAAGAGACCTATTTTGAATAATCAACTGCAGCAAATGTCAAGTATATATACAAAGTTAAAATGGGCTGGTGATATAAATAAGTTTGCAGAGAATGCAATCAACCTGGATGAATGCCGCATTGAATAGACACAGATGAATTAGATTATTTGAGGCTTATACCCAGCAATAGCCTCAGAAGAGCTGAATAATGATGCCAGAAAGTCAGAGAGAGTCAGAGATAAATTATCTAAATGTTTCAATGGATGCCATATGATAGCTTTAAAAAAAACATGACCGTTTCATATGATTTTTGACATTATCTTTTGACTCTTTTCCTTCATTTTCACATAAGTAGCGTTTTAAGTGAAAAATAACTACAAATATTAAGGATGAACTTAAATATCTCAAGAATTTCTTCAACGAAGTTCATTTTTGAAGCTTATTTAACCACATTTTCAGAAACAATAAGGTAAAACACTTCTAAAACGACTAGGTCGTATCCGAAACAGATTATTGTATTCGTTTCACCGAAAAAGTTGATTAAATCTTCAATCAGAGGGCGAACTTGAAATTGGACGAAGACAAAGTAGTCATTCCGATAAGAGATTGCATATTCACCTTTGCCTGCAAGATATATTCAATTTTAGTGTTCCCAAACTAAAGACGTTGCTTACAATGCTTTACGTTAAAAAGAGCTCTTTATATAGGCGCTGTATCTTGACTTAACTATAAACAGATTCTTGGTGTGATGCGGTACTTGCTGTGGAACCATTTCGTAGAACCTGCATTTTCAAAAATTCATACTGAATACAATATGAAGACTATAACTTGGTTGTGTGGCACTTGAAGTACTATTAGGTCATCACATTCTTCATCTGAAAGAATCTTTTCGCATTGCATCACTCTTAATAGCGTTAGAAAGAACGAAAAATATTATCATTGAATGTGATCAGTGAAATTATGTATTCAAAAACTGTTGTGTTTTTTAGTTTAGTCTTAAGGTTCAGTTCAAAATTATAATTTTAATTTCGTTGGCTTGCAACCAAATATTCTTCTCAAGTATATTTTCCCATTTCACAAAGTACACGTTAATCCTGAGGAGCAGTATGTTAATACAAAAATATCTCTAATAGAAAAAGTAAGACTTATTATTATATTAAACTAAGTTTTTATGATTTTTCTTTCGAGAAAAATTAAACGTTCTTTTTTATCACATTTCGTTAATCACCCCGTAGAGCATTTTCTTTTTGATTCAAATATTTTTGTTGAGTTCACTTTTTTAAAATCTTTAATGGATGATCCAAAATCCGACCGCTAAATCCCATCGAACATCATTAGGTGTCACAACACCTGTAAAAAATCCACAAAAGGGTACCCAAGACTTTTTGTTTTCGACATATCTTTACTGCCCACCTATTTCATTTAGATCAATAGCGATAATCTGGATTCTATTCGTTCAGGTATACTTTTTTTCGAAACGTCTTTTAGTCAGAGATATCGGATAATATGAAGGTTGAGTATACTGAAACCGAAACAAATATTGAAAACATGATGTCGGAAAATGAGCAAATTAATCGCTTCCTTATTTAAAATATTTTTTCAAACTATTGATTCAAAACGAATTAATAGATGTATACCTTAAGAATATGAGAATATTCTATATTATATTATATACTTTCTAACTGTTTTTTGTACCTAGATAATTGTCACTAACTGTAAATTCGATAACTGACAGAAGTAAAGCCCAGTTTAACCCTATGAGTTTAAATTATTCGAATGAATCCAATCTATATTATTAATCTTATCGATTGTCCAACTACAAAATAAAATTTTAGGTTTTCTTCACCGAGATCTTTACTATATCTATTACCACACTTGCTTTGTTTTTAAAGAAATATCACAGCTTTTTGGTTGAAAATCCAATAATTTTTGGCATAAATATGTTGAACATTTTTTTATGTAGCTTATCCCTTACTTACAACAATCAATGTGGTAATAGTCGTTCGCTGTCTTGTAAAAATATATCTCTAGATATTTATTATGTTGAAACAACTCTCATATTGCACAAAATCAGACCCATTCTATCATAGTATATTGTTATTCAATGTAAATTGTTCTAAAGAACTAGACCGTTCGAAAAGACGCGAAAAAAGCTATTTACTCAGAACCTAACCAACATATTACGCGTTGCGATTGACTGAATCCAACTAATTTTTCCAATTAAATCATACCACTCTTTCAAACCTCCTGTATTATAAGGAGGAAATACCGCGCAGAATACGTTCGATTATCCTAGAAAAGGTTTCATCTCCCGAAAGAGTAACAAATTCGTTAACCAGCCACCGTATTCACCAGATCTGGTTCTCTAAGACTTTTTTCTGTTTCCTAACCTTGAATTTCACTAACAACAGAGAGATTTTCATCAAACGATAGACGTTATCACATACGTATGAAACATATAGCAACTATAGGAGACTAAATGAAAAAAAGGAAATTAGTTATAAAAAAAAAATGCTTGTTTCTTTGTTAGAACATGTTCTGTCATCAGATTCATGCGCAATTTGAATTTGTACGTTCGGTGCAAATAAAACATGTTCAGGATTTAAAATTCGTGTGTTCGTGGAGCACAGATTTCTAATTCCGAACGTGTTCTGAATACGTCCAATGTATCGTCGGATTTGGATAAGGATTTACAATCCGGCGCATGTGTATTAATCCTATTTTGTGATATTTCCTTGGAATATACTATATACTACGTATACATATACAAAGATCATTAACAAATCATCGGACAGTTAATTATATTTTTATTTTCCAGGCTAGTTTGAATTGAAATAATTTTAGATGTACATAAATTGTTCGTGGAGGAATCTAACAAAGCATGAGCATTTCACATATCCAGAAGATATTCAGAATACATTCGGAATGTATCTACCGCGATCGAAACCTATATAAACACTATTAAAAGCATTATTTCGCGTAATATTTCGTGAATAAATGTGGAAAATATTTTCGTATTGCGTAATCGAAATTTCGTTGATTCTTCAGGTTTCCAGTAGTCAAACGGAATTTTTTACTTAACCAACTGAAGATTTTTTTGGACATACTTCCAGACTTAAATCTGATAATCATTGTACTGTTTTCACTTGAAATGCTATTACTGTTTTTTAGTACTTTGATAGATACAGGTATAATACGAGGAGAGAATATGAAAACTCTATCAACTTTTTAAATAATTAACAAATTAGTAAATATATCTAGTCGACGGAAGAAGAGATGAATTCCGCAACTTTCGAATGTCGTCTTACTTTATACATTCATTAATTCAAAATTCATAGAGATACAATTCTTTTTATTTAATGTTGTTTTTCAATTTGTACAAACATTATGTTCCTCACTGATTTAGATATAAAAATAAATCTCCCATCACCTAGTCCATTGGAATTATTTGTTTTGTAATCAATACCATTGATCAACTATTTCTATAGCTAATATTTTAATATATGGTATGTTCATGTAATCTATTTAAAAATTTTCTATTTATTTTACAAAATTATATATGATTAGCTTCGTTATTATTATTACACACAATTATTTTGCCTTTCAATATGGCGTTGAAAACATTCCAATAATATTTCATATCTCATATTTTTAAATTCAATAACGAGATTGTGGAATTTTTTAATTAAATTTTCATAAATTTGATGTTTGATTCTATTATAAACAGTTTGATAAACTAATACACAAAATTAATAAAACATATATCATTTTCAAAAGCAATATAATGTCACATAAGAAGGGACTGACAGATTTAATAGAAAACTTAATTTTCAATTTATGGGAGAAATTACATAATAAAAACAATTAAAACTTGAAGTTACTTACAACTGTTTTCTTACACGCAACTATAACAGAAGGTACCTTACAACAAAATGTTAGTAGCTTGTAGTGATGTTTGTAAAGAAGAACTGCACCCATACAAATCTCAGGTTGTTCACGAAATCTTAAGAGTTGAACCAGAGAAGGCGTTTGACTTTTTTGAAATCTTGCCCAGCGCTCCCGAAAAATTAATCATCGGGGAAAAAATTATTGGGTCTTTTTCATTTGGCAGAAATTCGAAAGCTGTGCAATATTTGGAATGATTTCATAACGCAATGCTTCTGGACCTAATTGGGACATTTCCGGATCCAAATAACAGGGAAACTATGATCCTAGTATTTGATTCCAACAATATGCTGTACCACAACAATATAACCGACTTTTTTTGATAACTAGTTTACAGAAGGGTGGATTGGAGGAAGTGGTTTAATGGAGTGGCCTCCTAGCTCACCTGTTCTTACCACCCTTGATTTTTTTCTATTTTGGTTTCGTATAGTGTTTAGTTGATTTAAAAATTATGACTAAAATTCAGTTAATTATGATTTTTATAAATTTTCTCATTTTTGTTATGTGACCCCACAGAAATTATATTGATGACGTCATAACTTTGACAAACGTGACTTTATTTTTCTGACTTATGTCACAGTGTCAATCAGATTTTTGTTAATCTCATAGCTGCCTGCAATTTTCTTAAAATTAGTAGCAATAGATTTTGATTGAACAACTTTCATAATATTTGGGGGTCTGAATATCGTAGATAGGTTTTCCATTTGGTATCAACTATTCAAGGTGGGTTTTCCATGATTAAAACATTAAATAAACCAAAAATTCAGATCGCTACGATTGGAGGAATTGGTGGAGGCTTGATTTTATGGGGTGTATATGAAATTTTTTTATGGCATCCTAAATGACCCCCGTTTTATTAAACAGTGAAACTACAGAGCTCCGATGAATCTTCGCCGATTGATTCATAATCGACTGATAGTTGTAAAGTAAGTAGAATATCTTTCAATAAATGATGACTCGAATATGCGTACTCATTATGTTCAAATAACGTACTATATAGTAAAATTATAGAATTGCTTTAAATCGCAACCTATAATAAAACATATTGGTGGTCTTTCCTCACCTTAACCATATAGTTAACAAGACGAATGTTAAGCATTATTTATCCAGGAACCTATAATTATTGTTCGAATACTTTACGTAACCGCAGAACGCCTTTCTAAGAAACGAAATAATACGTCTAATTTGGGTGCAAAAAAAACCATAACGAGTCCCAAAAATAAATCAAATACGGTTACAATGTGAACAACTGAAATATGTTAAAGATGTTATCGGCTTCCTTTGAAGTAAACAGCAACTCGTGCGGGCGTCAAAACCGGAAGAAACGTCGTATCCGGCATAATAGATATGTTTCTAATTGGAATACACTTTGCACTTCAATTTTTGTGAAAATTAATTATCCTTTATGACTCCGAGAAAATATAACATACAGTTTATCAAACGTAATATAATTTTATGAAAAAGAAATGATATGTTTGAAGATAAGTTTAAAATGGAGACTAGTAATCATAATGAAATTGTATTTCTAGCTTTAAATATATTTTCTTCGAATGTAATTTCTAATTTTTTCCTTTATAATCGATTATTGTGTTTGAGAGAACCCAATATTTCTATCTAGATCATTCATAAAGCTACTGTGTCTTCAACTGCTCTTCACAGATGGTCTAGCCATCTTATTCTTCGTGTTTTTATTATTTTTATACATGTCTTACATTCTATACTTCATATTACATACATTTTTTGTTGTAAAACAAGCAGGCCCAACACAACACAACGCTGAGACAATCATTCAATGTCACTGGACAACAAGCAAAAACAAAAGCGCGACTGGACAGAGTCCAACGTCCTCAGTATCATAGGATCTTGTGATAAAATTCGCTTGGGGTACACGCCACCGTCTTCCAAGCCGAGGTATTGGCTGTGATGGAATGTGGACGTGCAATACATAATCGACACCACAGGAACGCAGTAATTTCGATCTGCACAGACAGCAGAGCTGCCAAACAAGCTATAACAGCTGAAAAGGTAAGCTCTAGGCTAGTGCTAGAAAGTAAGAGAGTCCTTCAATATCTGGTGAGTGATAGTTGCAAGATCCAGCTTGTTTGGGTCACTCGGGCAACAAAGGCAACGACGAAGCGGACTCATTCGTCAGACTGGGATCGGTGAACCCACCAATGGACCCAGAACCCATTCTTGGTGTAGCCAAAAGCGCTGTCATCACTTCTCTCAAGAGGCTTCTCGCAAGACGGGCTCGACAGATATGGATGGAGGCGCCTGGCATGATTCAAATGAAGGCCCATATAGATGGACCCCGTTCGTCTCTCACCAAACAACTGTTCCTCCTAAATAGGCGTGAAATCATACTTGTGACCGGACTTTTAACAGGATACTACCATCTAAGACGTCACCTTAACACTATGGGCATCACGGATGATCTGGAGTGCCGTTGGTGCATGGAAGAGGACGAAACTACAACCTGTTTAACGACATCAAAGGGTTCAAGCCAAAGCGTTAGATCGGCTTCTCAAAGGACATCGGACTTTGGTAACGTCAAGTGGGGCACGACGGGTCTATCTGAAGACCTATGTGCTCAACGTCTTCAACGGCCGCCCACACCTATGAATTATGAACTATACGGCGAAACAGGACCGCAAAAAATATTGGACATCATGAACATCGTGATTAATTTCACGTGAGACTACATAAAAACGAGTCCAGAAGGCTGAGAAAAGTAGTAAATAGAACGTCATCACACAGAATAACAATTGTTGGTCAAGACAGACAGTGCAGACCGTCACGGTATAAAAGAAGCCTTGGTGAACTTCCAAAAGATAATTGGGGATACTAGCCAAATAGAGAAGAATGAAAAATAAGCTCATTTGCAGAAATAAATTAAAAGACAAATTACTTGAGGTAATAATAATCAATAGATATAGTTCATACTATAAGTATCCTTCTACCCTCATTATATTATTTGCTAAATTAGATACATTAAAACGAAGTGCAGTGTACATTTTCAAAAAGTTAGTATTAAAAACCATTATTATATTCTTTTTAGTTGCTAGCATCCAGATAATATATATATTTTTCATAATTTCTGGTGACTAAAAGAAAAAATTGAGCCTTGGAGATTTAAATGGGTCTTCACATGACCCAATGAAGAAATAGAAAGCAACCAACCCTATAACGTAGATAAAAAAAGTTAGGAAATGGAATTACCTCCGCTAGTTAGGTGATTCAATTTGGAAAACGAAATAAAAGGAATAGCCAATTTATCGGTAGTTTTACGTTGTTTTCCATTGCATTTTTCCATCTGATTGTAACTAACCGAACGGAAATATCAGATAAACCATCGAATTTCCTCTCCAAATAATTGCTCTGAAAAGTTTTTTTCATACCTTTGATGATAGGATTGGGAAATATTACAAAAGATGATGAAAGTTTCGATAAGATTGGGGGATATACTAGAAACTTCCAAATGTACTCACTGAATAGGGCAAGCCAGAGCTGAATTATTGGCTAAACACATACATTACGACACGTCAAACTTCATAATAGTAAAATTAACAACCCACACTTTTCAAAGTTTCCCCTCAATTACTTTAACGAATTAAAATAAAAAATAAACAATATTTTTATGTAAATTAGAACTGTTTCTCCAAGTAAATTGATTATGTACTAAATGGATACCACTACAAAAAAATGTTTATTTTAGAAAAACATAAGCATGAATGAATCAAATTAACATATTTTTTCTTCAAGTATATGGTCACACTCGATTTCCTGGTAAAATTAAAATGCAAACAAGTGTTCTACCACTTCGTATGCTCGAGACAGAGACGGAGATATTAAGTCAGATTGATTGACGGTCGTACCAACAAAATTCTTGGAAGGACTTGTCTACCAACAGAAAAGACTCAAGTCTCTCCATGTGGTTGGTTTCACGAAATATTTTTGTAGCTAACTGTGCGGATTTCTAATCTTTTGTTAGATCATAGCCGTATCAAGTAAATATATTTTGAGGGGCTAATATAAATAATACAAAAATAGTCCTGTTGAAAGCGATGAAAATATTGGAACAAAGACAGAAGTGACGATTTCCAACGTTGAGCAGCTTTAGAACGTTAAAACTATGCAAAGGAACATTTCATAGTTTCTTAAAACGATAAATGCCTAATATACTGAGTTCTGAATTGCATACTGACAGCAAGATTCTCAGCATTTATTTGACCTCTTGGTTATTTGCTGTGCCTTGGTTATTTGCTGTGCTATGTCAAATTAACGATGATGTCTTTACTTTGGACTGAAGAAGATGGTTGGTTATCAAGAGGTTATGTTATGTTAGGTTATTCGAATTTGAAAGAAAATATGGAACAATTGTAAAACAAATACTTTTTACTTGACATAAATATGATTAGCAGCTGCACCCAATTAAAGTAAAAAGAGCTTAAAGGCAATGTTTCATCATATCAAGAGGTTTGAAGATCTATTAACCGAAAAAGCTGATGTGATTATTGCAAGAAGAGTTGATGATCATCACTACAGTCGGGCAGTTAGGCTATCAGGGGTTCTGATTGCAGGGTATTATTGAAACACATAATACTCATAGGTTAAAAATTGCTGAAAATACCAATTCGCTTTTCATCCTTATAACTAGTAAAAAAAGCTGCAGCATGGTCAGAAAAGTTTTGACATAACCTAAAAATCGTTTGAAAATCATCAAACGCGAAGGAATGTTCAATATTGAACCAGATTTAGCTATAGTGATAGTAAGTTACCAGGTTAATCTATCACAATGAATATTTTGTTTTTCTAAAAAATACTTAAGTACATTTGATATAAGATAGAATAGAGGACACATCTACAACTGTCTTAACACACGAAAGAAAATCTTAGGATTTGACCTGATGGGTCTTACTTCAAAGCAAGCGACTTACAGAGAATTATTCAATTGTGAAGAGTCTCTACTGTCTAGGGCAATAATGGACATTGGGACTGCAAAAAGAAATTTCTCGACAAGGGTCATAATGTGAAGAAAATGAAGCATTAACAAAAGATAAGAGTGAAACCCAAAAACGAGAAAATAAAAACAAGAACCCAAAATAACGAATACGTTAGGACATATAAGAAAAAATACAGAGACCTAAACAAATGAAAATTCAACACGACGACAGAAGAAAGAAAATCGGTTGGACCAATCATGGGAAATAGGTTTAAAAAGGGAAAGATGTTGGAACACACTGGAAAAAATGATACATGAGCCGGAACTGAATATATTTCATACTTCATTTCAAAAGTTTGAACCTGAAAAAGCATCTTTTGATTGCGGATGGATTTGCATGTACATATATTTACTTAAGAATATTTAGGATCAATTTTACATAGTTAACATTCTTTTCTATTAAATTGAATTAATTTTCTTTTTTCTACTAACAAAAATGCTTCATAATAACCAATACTATACAATCAAGCATTTCATGCCTGTATGGAAAAAAATTTTGGCTGTCAATTCGAATATTATGCTTGCACAACCAACATTGAAGATACTGATTAGTTCGTGGTACTTTTCCTAGACGCATCAGCGAGCCTACTTATTACTTGATATTTTAGTTTGGTTTAGGAGACTAATTCCTTAAACAGTGATTTTCTAACAATGTAAAAGTCAAATCTAATTTATTTACTAAAGTATCAAAGGAAAAGATTTTATTAGTTTTCTTTGTCAACACTATAACAACATTCGAGGGTTTTTAGAGATAAAACGTTGGGGTATAAAACTTAGATGTACGTCTATGTATTTGTCCCAGCTGAATCATAATGTTATTGTTATAGGTTTCTCGAAAAAAATATGCTAGTTGATGTAGTTTTCGTAAAGGCAGTATTAGACATTTATGGCAGAGGCATAATTTATGTCGAATCTTTGGATTCCGTTACACAAACAAAAGTATCTGAGAAGGAAAAGAAAAGGCTTCGCCAGCTAAATTATGTTTGCTTTAAATAATACGTCTATGAAATCTAAAGATATTGGTGGTCGAATTTCGTTACAGATTCTTATGAAGTTATGTCAGTGTTTTGGAATAGAATATTTTCAAGGTTCATACCAAAATGTCGGTTAATTTTATATATATCACGTATCCTAAAAAATGAAATGAATAATTGAGTGTGTTATGTTTTTTAATGCTTCATTTTCATATATCAATATCTGGGTACTATTAAACTTAGATTAATTTAAAATTTTTTATATAACGTAAACCTTCACGTTATTTTTTTGAAATTATGCCATATGGAAATATATACTGGAGGTAATTCTTCGCCTGATAGATGGATGAGATGAGAAAATTTTTATAGAGAAGAAAGTTAATTGGAGTTTGCCCTGATATGATAGGAGTTGCTCCTCTGCAGTTATAGGATTGTGGTGATGAGTTTGGGATTGCGCTGGTTCAGGTTAAAAATGATAAAAAACGGACGAGACCAAACGTTGTTCGATGAAGAAAATAAATGTTCAGTCAAGAAAAGGTTTTTTCCAGTTTGGGGATACATTTTGTAGTGTTTTTTTTGTTGCTTGTTTCTTTTTCGATTTTTTTTTTGTTTCAGAGAAACGTAGTTTATGGAAGGAATGAAAAAATCATTCGTTATGTTAATAAATGGAAATTATGATTCTACTAACAAATTTCAGATGCGTCGTATTATTTCGAATCTAATATTATAACAAATATTTATGATGATACTATCGATTATTTAGGGAAAAAATTGTCTCGTCTTCGAAGACCAATTTACTGGTTTCAATTTATTTCCGTTCCGGTCTGATGATACCGAAAATGCAACCACATATAATGATCCAAAACTCGGTGTCCACGTTTTGAATATTTAAAAAAGCTAGACCGGCCGACTATCGAAAACAGTTTACATGGGCATCAATTATTCAATAAGCACGAATTAAATTATTGAAAGATTAAGTGCACGTCATGATATAGTTTAGCAAAATAAAATAGATCAATTAATTATATGGAAGAAATTCGGTAATGATGATGAATCATTTGATATAAATATTTCTAAATGCTCGGACTCATATTTCCATTCGCGATTTCACATATACAATAATATATATATATATATATATATATATATATATATATATATATATATATATATATATATATATATATGTGAAATCGCGAATGGAAATATATAGGTGTATTTCTGTTAGATGATATACAAAAATTTGATGATTTTTATTTGGTTCTTTTAGACAAATATGGTTTAATCAACTGGAATGAATTAGTTCAAATTTTAGACATAGAGATAAACCGGAGTAGTTGCACTCAGACCTGTCACCCATTATCACTAATAATTTTATTGTACTTCATAATTATCATGTTTAAGAATTATTTCATTCCTCTTTTCTGAAAATGTTTTAGATCGTGCCAGAAAAAACACGGAGATTACTAACAAATATTTTGAGGTTCATCAGCCGATCACAATAATTTAAAAAATTGAATTTTGGACAATTTGAATGATTCGAAAATAATTAAAACTTACTACAAGTCCGTTTGATTGATTTTCTACTAAATATCGAGAGGTACAAGAGACAAAAAAATGATTTCCAAAGTCTAAATGGAAAACAGAAGAAACTTGTTCTAGTAGTTTCCAATCCTATTTAATATCTTCAATAGAGTAAGGTTGAAGATCAATTTATAAATCAATCAACAATCTATATCAATTTCTAACGATGTATTAATCTGTTAGGAAAACAGTGGTATTCACGAAATAAACTGAAATGATTAACGGAAAGAGTGTAGGACAAACTAATAGATTTAGGGATGTACCGATTAAGGAGCATCTAGCTCATTTAAAATATGGTACGATAGAAAATTACGATATTGCCGATTACGCTATTAGTAATAGAAAAGTAGAGGTATAAACAATTAAGAAGTTTGAATAATTTGAAATTGCTTTTCTTCATAGTCCACTTCAATGTTTGAAAATGATTACTTTGTTATGAAAACTAGCATCGGATAGTTTAATTGTGAGTGTTGGTAGGTGTACGGGTTCGTTTTGACTTCCTAACCTTCTCATTTATTTCATGTGTTTGTTAGCTATGTCGTTAAGAAAATTTGATTGAACGTAAATCAGTAGTTCGAGATTGTATCATTAAATAAAAAGTAGTTATGTTATTTACCTGATATATTATGATTGTTTTAATTTTTGTTAATAAATAATGAAAACTCGCGTTTGTTTCAATATGATTTGTACTTTCCAAAAGAATATTAATTTTAATTTTACATTAGTCAAGTTCTGCGGTAACTACCTATTGACTGAATTGTACAAACAATTGGATCAATAATAAAGAGTTTTTATAAGAAAATCATGAAAGTTAAATGAATTTTAATGGGATCAAAATTACTCCAAAAGTTACTGGATCTTGTAACTTTCTTCATGTCTTCTCCGCCACTGTATTCTAGATAGCTGGTTTCTTGTATTATGAACCTCCGAGTTGAAGGTAATGAATGAATGGTTCATGGTATTTAAAGAAAAGAAACTCGGGACCTTGTCTTTCGACTCAATTACACGTGAGGAGTTTTTTGTGTAACTATGTCGGGACAGTAATTGCACAGAATAATGGTAAATCGTCGCAAATGCTTATTTTAATTTGTGACGGTGATTTTTATCACGAGAATTGATGCTGACAAATTTTAATGACAACTTATAAACCATTACTGAATGCTGATCACTCAAAGGAAAAATATACATTGGTTTGGAATAGTCAGTATACTTTCATAATAAGACGTCACCGGGATCTGACTATGAACCTTTTTGGAACAATGTGAGAGTCTGTATATATATATATATATATATATATATATATATATATATATATATATATATATATATATATATATATATATATATATATATATGAGTCGAGTGGTTTTCCATCTTACCTCATACAATCTTCATTAAGAAACCAAACCCTACAATCCTGATCACAATCCAACTTTCTTCCATACGGTTTTTGAGCCTTTAGGTAGAGTCTAAATCCATGTTGTCTCTAAATTTTCGAGTGAGTCTATAAAATGCGGAAAATAGCAAATAAATGTAGCCCAACGCCGGATCTGCGTCCAACTATGAGAAGATCACAAATTTCTAAAAATAGTGTCAAACTTTTCCTATTCATCGCATATCTGGAAAGAAGTGCTTGATGCTATATCTCACAAGAAAAAGCAGATATAAACAGAGAAAAAAACTTTCAGCAACTGTTTCACCTCCAGAGATGACGCTATTTGTTTCCCTTCTAGCACATTTTTCATTTTCTGGAAAACTGGAAATGCGTAGTGCTAAATTTGGTGAGTAAGACAAATTTGGAGTTAAAGCGATCCAAATCTAGCGAATCAAAAACAACTTGTGGCATGATGAAGAAAAAAGCTGTTGGTAAATTTTTCTCGTTTCAAACCGGAAAAGATGCTCAATTCATTACCATTACCTCGTATAGTCCGTTTCTAGTTTGAATGAACTAGTTTGTCTACTCGTTGTACATTTTCTGCTGGTTCTGAGCTCGATTCGACCGTTCCTAGTCTTCAACTGAGTCGTTTCCACTTCACAGTGAGTGTATATAGTCGTTATAGAAAAATTTGGAGAGTTAGTGAGCTTCTTTGGCAAGTTTTTTCAACTTGAAGCACAACTTAATGTTACGTAGGCAACAAGTAGCATAAATGTTGATATTCAATCATTAAAGTTTCCTTTTTCAATTTAGAATTGCAAAAGATGTCAAGTATTTGGAGTGCTGTTACAAAAGATAGTAGTAGACAATGTGAATTATCCTGGACCAAAGACTGGCATTGAAGGACCACGATGGCTACCCGTTCGCCGCAATAAGCTCCAACCCAGCAAAATATCAGTCTAAGGGACCTATCAACGTCACTTGGTACAATAGGATCTAGTAGATCGATTTAGAATTGGACCAAAAGTCCAAAGGATACCATGAACAAGATATCAAGACTGAGGACCCACCCCAACTTAGATGAGCTGGTCAACTACTCGAGCTGAGGCAGCTATCTAACGCAAAGAAAATGATAGCAGTGAAGACTATTATAAAAAAGAATGAAGATATAAGAGGAACCACCTATCACAGATTCTGTCAGGATCTCGAGGAGAGACAGCTTCAAAAAGTTGTCAATTTTACTCACGATAAGTCAGCTAAGACTTTGTACACACGCAACGCGAATTTTAGATCCGAACAAAGAAAGAGTGTGCTTGGCACTATCTTGAAGAAAAGAGGTAAATATCCCGACATTTCCACTAAACGCATGGAAGTACTGAGAAAAGCGAGTAGCGTGGAAGACCGACGACGAACTAGAAAAAGATGTGAAGGGTGGATGGAAGCTCTTCCCTGATTGTATCGTTCTTTGAGGGGTGCATTTTGGGATGGACGCGTTTGGACTATGTGTTAATATTTGTTTCAGGGATTTTCACAATTTTCTTAATAGCATATTGGCATAAGATAAGGTTTTCGTTTTCTTTAAGCGGTTCGTCGTTTTTTCGAACCACCCCCATAACTTGGGTTTGGATTATACCAGATAAACAAAGTACTTACACGAGATTAAATGATAGTGATCTAGTTGGAAATATACTATTTTAATTTCTGTAGTTCTTATATTTCTAACTAATTGATGATAATCAAATTTCCCATATTCATGCTCGAATATTATAATTTACAAAATAGAACAATCAACAACATTTATTATAGCAAACACGTTTTGTTCGATATTTCCATTATTATTTGTGTCTACCAAAAATGAATAATTAACTTTCGGATTTACTGGTTTTCCAGCAATTATCCAATCATTTTTATTAACCTGTCCAACAAAATAATCATCTTCGAATTGTTGTGAAAATTGATGGTTCCACTATATTTGATTAATCGTCGCCTCATTCATTCTTATAAGATATTATGGGCTCAAATACAAACCATGAGTATGAAGGTACTGATACATTTTCCATTAATGCAATCAATCAATGTCAATTCTTAAATAAATCAACAATACAAAGAAGTCAATCTATCCGGCCAAAAAGAAATAACACAATTCACTCGAGTCAGTTACTAATAAATAATGTGAGAACGGGTGAAAAAAATATATTTAAGAGTTCTCGCGATTATGGAAAAAGGAAATTAGACAAAGTTCAATGATTTACTACAATAGATACAAAATTAGAGTATCAACAATAAAAGCGATAAACTGAATTTCGCTATTGCCATATTTTCAACTTATTTATTTAAGGAATGACAGAAATCGTTAGTTGTTGTTATTAAGTCCTCTTTCGTATATAAGAGGGTGGTTCAAATATAAACCGGATTTGTTTAATAAATGCGCGATTAATTTCGTGTCGTGAAAGTAGCTGCACTGGATGTTGGACAGATCTGTTACAAAGCTTAGAGAACAGCCGTAGCATAGCCTCGCTTTTTTAGTGTACTCATAGCCATGAGCGTGACGGATGTACCACTGTCTATTGTGCAACGCATCATTATTCGTTTTTTGGTCGAATATAACCTCCTAAAATATTCCAATACTTGCGATATTGCTGCAAGACAACGCCACACTGCATACATTTCGGCTTATGTTCGAAATGTTGATCGAATTGAATTGGGAAACACTGGAAGACCCTCAGACTATTATTTATTTGGTCTATTGACAGAGATGAGTGCCTCGTCACCTCAGCCATATAGGTGACAAGACTTCTGAATTTTTAGCAGAAAATCACACACTGGGAAGTTCGCACGCGCCTCCGCAAATTGGATTGGAAAACACTAGAACACCCTCTCTATAGTCCCGATTTGTTGCCACATGACTATTATTTATTGAAAGAAGCACTTAGTGAACTATTTGTATTCTTCTCTAAAGCTTATGGCTATAAAAGACCAATAAAAACCCGAAAATTTGTATTAGCTCAAGTACATCCATTTTAGTTTTGGATTGGTAAGTAAGTTTTATTAATATGTTTCTCATAAAAACAGATAATAATTTAGAATTGGTAAAAAAAATCCGTTGCCTTTTTATCGATCTTTGAATAAAAGTACGGGAGACAGTTAATGAAGTAAATATTAGATATTTCTAAGGTGAGGCGGTGATTGTTTAATGCTGATTGAAAGTTCGCTCGCATTAAAAATATCATAATAAATAAACCAAATCCCAGTGTCTCAGTAGGTGAAACTAAGGTATGCGATTACATCCCAACTAAAAATACAGTCCAAAGAATGTACTTCATCTGAGGAGCATGCTCCAAAGGTAGCAATATCTGTTTTTTCGGCCAAAGAGGTGTTTTGAGATTCTGAGGGTACAATATTTAGAAAAAGGGAAAATGCTAGCACTTTCTAATGATGAACCTAAGAAAAATTGATCCCATTTTCTGAATAAAAAAGTTGTGTTTCCTCACGATTATACGCCTGCCTGTACCTCTTCAATTAATACTGAAAAATTAGCCTAATGTGCACCTAATATGGTTCCTTCTCAGTACTATCTGTTCTCACAGAAAAAGGAAGGCAAAGGAAGAAGCAACGCGTATTTTATGGAGCTTAATGAGGATTATTTTGAGATGCATTGAGAAAACTAAAAACTAGCTATACTCTGTCGTGTATGTTAGACAAACAGTACCTATATTTATAGTTAGAAACCTAAGTTCAAGAAAAGTAGAAGACGAAAAAGAAATATTTTCAATATATGTTAATATATGAGCAGCTTTTGACATAAAGGTGTTGGAAGAGATGGAAATTCCTAGTGGACTTAAATGGGGCTATCAAAAGCACCGTAAAGGATAAATAATTAATAGTTGGAATGAAATCATAAAAAGAGGGATAAAATTGAAAATAAAACACATAAATGAACAGTGTGTAGACTAAAAACGCGAATGCTTTTCCCAGTAAAATAACCTTTAAATTGAGAAGTAATATTTCTGCCAAACTATCCTCGTATGTAGCTAACATAAGATTAAATGTGAAAAATTTTAAAAAACTAAACAATCTCCTTAGTTTTATTATTACATCAAAAATATATTTTAATGACTAAAGATGAAACACTCCATTAATCGTAAAGATCTGTGTTTTGACGCGACTATCTTTGGTTTCAGCCATGTGGACATCAATAAAACTTTTCGTGTGTCAACGGGTAATGCCCATATGACACATTCTTAAAAAGCAGCACATTAATGCTAGAGACGTCCGGCAAAATGGTAGTATAAAGACGCAATTTATGAAACATTAAGCAGATATATAAGAGGGGGAGGGGATGTGAGTAATAAGCAAGGTCATTCATTAAATTGTCGTTTAATATTTAGCGACGTTGCCAAAGCTAATAAGAAACAAGGAGAAGTATGTTTAAATAGTTTTTCCTCTTCAAAATAATTACGGTAAACTCTAAAGTACGATTTTTTATAATATGAATCAATTACAAAATGTGTGGTACAAGCGAAGTAAAAATGTTACAAAAAGTTAATATGCATACCAAATAATGGAAGAAATGAAAAAGACATACGGAAAAGAATATTTCCAAAAGTTATCTAACTTTTACATCCAAACAAATAAAAACACTGAAGAACAACCAGAAATTAGGATTAAATCCGGAGATATGGAAATCAAAAGATAGACAAACTAAAATATATCTATGCCAAAATTATTTAGTTGAAATTTTACTGAATGCAACTAGGAAGATAATATAATAAAATTATAAAAGTACTGATACTTCTACAGAGAACCGACTGTCAGAGGTACAGATTGAATGTATACTAAGAAGAAACTCCCAAAATCATTTCTTCACAATTAAACAACTAGAAGATGTTTATATAACTAAATATCTAATATTCGAAGGTCTTCAGGAAGCATTTGGTACATAAAAAAAGTGTAAAAAAACTGAGAAAAAGAATAAAATAATACGAAGCACATATGAAACAAAGATTTCTTTAATTCTTTATTTCTTACATCATATTATATGTTTTTGTTGCTACTTTACTTTACTTTAAGGTTTCTTCTGATTAGAAATTAGTTTATAAATTATTATAATTTGATAATTTTTAAATATATTGAGACCATAAGTTGGGATTCAACAGTAGTTGATATTCATACTGAACACACTATTTGCACTACCACTACACCAACACAACCAGTGTGTTGAGTATATAAAACAAAAATGGGGTTAAGACAAAAATGAAGACCAATCCCAGCAGTGTCTAACGTATATGGGTATCACCAAGAAAGTAAACAGAAAATATACCCTAAAAATTGTCGAAAAAAGCTGAGGGGGTTTTGCAGAACAACAACTAAGCTGATGAAGATCTACAATATACTGTTTGACGTGTGAGGTATATAAATTTTTTTTAGGATTTAGTGCAATGTTACTTGTTGTGTTGAACTATTTATTTCAATTCCTTGAGAATTCTTTAATTAATCCTACGACATATTATAATGTAGTTAAATTTTTCAATTTGTCAATTTAGCTCTTTGCTCTGTCTTGTTGTCTACGAAGTGATTTTGATCCTATAAGATTTCTCTAATCTTGTGATTTCGTTAAAACAATATTTGTTATTAAAATAACAAGAAAACAATGCAAATACATTTAGTCAGAATACACACGTATAAAAGTCTTAAGATATTAAAATCTTTGTTTCTGAGTCTACAGAGAATCTAATTTTTGTTAATTATATCAAATGATAAACGTGTGATAAATTTGATTGCTTCAAACAAGTTTTAGGTTGCGGTATAACCAAGGAAATATCTTCGTACCTATCTATAATTTTACATATATGTATTAAATTAAACAAAACGAAATATATTACTCATTATACATACTGTTTCGTTATAATAAGAACTATTCTTATCATCCATATAAACAAGATAAAGAATTGAGTTGTGTACAAAGTTTTAGTATCTTTATTTACCATCTTATTTTCAAGAAGATCTTATGAAGATGATGCTGTAGCTAAATTTATATTTAGCAATTAGATACTTGTATTTTACATAATCAAAAATAAAATTATCTAAAACGATTCTATAATTATATTTGTAATTTTGTTTTCATAAGATAGTAGTGGTACTTAATATCAGTGTTACTACTAACGATTTTTAGCACTTTCTCATTATTCATGTACTTTTTTGCGAACTGAATAAAGTACTTTTGCAAATAGGCACGGCAGAGCATTTGTGAGAATCCGTATGGAGATGTTTGGTACAGTTTTGTTTTTTTCATTTGTTTTTAGTGTAACTCCAGCTTCGGGGACAATGTCAATTGAAGAAGAGCTTCTTCTCCTTTATAATAGTGTAATTTAAAAATTTCTCTTCCAGGTATAATTTTCATAAAGCCGAGCTTTCTATGAAGCGATGGTAAAAATATTTCGTTTGGGTTCACTAAAGGATTAATTTTAACATTCTTCTGCCCTAGAGTACGTGACTCACGCTTGGGTTACTTTCTTTATGTAGTAACTTTTTAACGTAACTAAGCTGTAGCCCAAGCAAAATTACTCAACTCTTTGCATCCAACGTACCATGCATCCCATTATGAGATTATTTCTAAAAATTAGGAACAGATCAAGTATTTTTTATATTAAGAGATTTGTTTATCGGTTTGTGAAGTAGGTTATAGTTATGTGAGAGTATGGAGTTTTTCAGAGTAAATTATTTTCATTCACAATTTTTGTTATTCGGAGTTTTAGTCAATTCCAATTTTATAATAAAACGGAAGAATTGTTGATCGCTTCTACCATCCCGGTTATATCTAGTTCGAATGATATAAAACGTTTTCTATCATATATTTGGCATCGTTGGATAATATAGCAAGAGCAGGCATGTGGGAGCATACCAGGCGTAATTCACAAACCACCAGACAGAGACGGAGAAAATGTGATATAACAAAAACAACATCCGTTCTTATTCAATAAAGAATTCTATTCATATACTTGTGAGACTATAAACTTATTTGGCCAAGTTTTGTCCCGTTTTATTAGAAAAGTTTACGAATTTCGTTGGTGTTGATATATTAGCAGTCAACACAATTTGATAGTTGCGGGCATTAATTTTAGCAGTTATGAAGCATATTAGAAATCATATCATTTGTTTAGTTGTGGAATTATTCACAAATAATGAGACACAAATTGAATATTATTGTTAAAATTTGCTCGAGAAATTGGCAATAATAATTACAAAAATTTCATTTTGTTTTTTATACGCTATAATATTTTCGACGAACACTATTTTTAGAAATGACACGAAGTTTCCATTTACATTTACTTTTTTGATAAGTCATCATTATTTTTCTCTCTACACGGTGATTCATAAATATAAATATTTGAACCGAAGCATTGTTTTGCCGCTGTTCTGAGACACAGGCTGCTCAGACGTATCAACAAATCACCCTGTATATAGTAAGAATAGTATTAATATTAATAGTCCATTGAAATATGGAAACAAAGGCACTTCCGTATCTGCGAGATTTAGGATCATAATAAAATTAAGTTAGTTCATTTATCAAGGTTGGAAATTAGTACTTACCGGTTTACCAATGGATTGGTTGACTTCTGATTCGACTTTTTGAACTGTATTTGTAAATTAAACGAAAAGTTTTGTTGTGGGTCCTATTTTTAGGAGAGGGTAGATTGGACGAAGAGGCTAGACAGGTATAGTGGAAAAAAGTCAAAGATCATTGTTGTTAACCTTCGACTGGGCTAGGAAAAAGATATCTTTGAAATCCGAATTATTGTCTAACATACTTAAACCGATAGTAATTGATAAATCAATAATATTATTGTTGATTTGTGATTTATATTTAAGCAAATATCAATGTTCAACCCTATGTCCTACTCTTTGTACAATTAAACTTAGCGTATCAGATAATTTATCAAATTTATATGATCTCTAAGAAGAGAATTTGCAAGTAATAGTATTGAGAAAATATAGTAAAAGGTAAATAGAAAATGATACGTGGAAAATGCTTGTCACAAATAATGATGTGTTGGGAAGTTTTATTGTTGATTTGAAACAAAGCAAAATTCTTCGAGAGCTGCTCTCGACTAGACAAGCACGTATCCATGTTGAGTCATTGACTGGAAGCATTTCTAGTAGGCATCTTTCGAAATGGTGCGGTTTTGTCTTTACTATTCATGGGATTCGTTTATTCTCACATTATTTTATAGTGCTATATTTGATGAGTAAGGTGGATGTGGCCAATCAAAAGAGACTTGTTGCATGGCGTCTTTTCATTATGAAGGAGAAAGAAGTTTTTCTCATTTTGATATAATGCATACCACTTGTATATAATCTCAAGTCGCTACATTAAACCTTAACCAGAAATTTGTAAATTATTTGAATATCAACATGCCATGTAAGTCTTAAGTGATTAAACAGATTCCTTATCTTCCATTTTCGAATTTTTAACGAAGTTTGGACAGACAATGGAAACTAAAATCGGTATATCCCGGAATTGCCAAACGCCACTTTTCTGTTAGTGTTTTTTGCATTATATATAATGGCTACTCCGTCGATAAGGGTGGGTTTAGGGGATTAAAACTTTGAAGAAAATGTGACACAAAGTTTTGATGAAGCCGAAGATGATGCATGTGATATAGACGAAATCCTAGAAGATAAGTATTTGCAATCCGAAAATGACAGTTTCTCTGAAGTTTGCGAAAACGAGAAAACGGACATTGCTAGTGAAAAAAGTGCCTCAAAAAATTTGGAAAAGGAAAATGCGGAATGTCAGGAAGATGTTAGCACAGTTAGGAAGAAACTTGCTAAGTAGTGTACGGTAGAAACAAGCTTAGATGGGGCCGAACGAGATTTCGTCCTTAATCTCGTACCAAAAAACATAATATTGTAGTGAAAATTCTGATTCTCAAAGTTAAAGCACTGATATTGAAAAAGCTATTCATTTTAAGGTTAGTTTCAAAATTAAATAATGGAAATTACAAACTATTTTTGCGACAGATGGCTTGGATCTGACATATTTCGTGCCAAAAATCATTTTCGTGCTTTGAGGTTCGCAATCTCGATACTAGAGGTACTCGCAATTTTTAATAAATTTATAAACGATTGTCAAAATACCCCAGAACTCAATATGAAAAATATATACTCGTGCTTTTAGATGTAGTTATTTTCCTAGCACCTATCCATAGTAGTCTCTCAGACATTTTAAAACGTTTAATATTCAAGATCTATACTTTAAAAATGCATAACATGATTTGTAACTTATATGAAGAAAGTCACAACTACCAATAAATAAAGATCATGTTAATTGATATGGGCAAAATCAAAAAGACGCGAAAACGTATACGTATTCACGCATATGGTTCACATTACACGACTATTTATATATTTATGTTAGGTATTCAACAACTCCTTAATTACAAGACACGAATTTTCACTTAAAATTCATAATATCAGACAAGAATAACTGCAAATGCAAAGTAGAAAGTGTAGGTTCAAGATAAATTTTATTATAACTCAGGAATATTATTTTAGGAGAATATTAAGACATCGAATTTAAAAGTTCATTTCAACATGATTCTATTTATCTTTTTTTAGCAATAAAACAAATAAAACTGCTTAGAGCAATAGAGAACAGGATTTAGCATTTCGATAAAAGTCGGCAACTGTTGTTACATCGAGAAGACTAAAGATTCATTGTATCCATACAATGACACTGCTAACACTCCCCAATACACTGTCTAACGTACATTTTAATGACCAAGTTAACATATTCAGAGAATGAAAGATGTTGGTAGCAGTAAACAGTGTGTTCAGTATGAATACCACCAACGAGACGCTTCCAGAAATTCCAGCTGTATGGTTGTAATGTACGGATCCTTACTTTTCAAATAAAATTCTACGGAATATTCACTGATCTGTTACAGAAACGAACTCAGTGTAACATTCATAACCATACTTCATTAATTTCAAGCAATTACGTTTAAATTTCAAGAACTGTTGGTGATAGTCATTGACTTTACTGTTCACACTAATACAATTACACTAACACGCGTTCAGACAATGAAGGTACGTTTAAGGATTGATTTGAGCAAATAACAAATTTTATTACTAAATGTTTTGTATGACAATTTCGGCTATTCTTAATATTACAAACTAAATCCAATGAAAATACGGGGCTAGTCCATGAAATAAGGTTCCCAACGAATTTTCCCATTGATTAACATGTTTATTGGCATTGAAAGCTCTATTTTTCGACATAATCGCCGGTTGAATCAATGCACCATTATATGCGGTGTACCATCCTCTTTATGCCGGAGTCGCGAAGATAGCTTACAAACTCTTCTTCCAGCTCTTTGGCAGTTCCGAAACGCTTCCCTTCCAAGTTTTTCTTTAATTCAAGGAAGAAATGTTAATCACTGGGAGCTATGTCCTTTTGTACACAAAAAACGATTCACAACATAATTCGCACCTGACGTGACAATCGAATGGAATGTTCTTTCACGGCTACTAAGACACAAATGAACGTTCTAGATAATTCCCCGAGGTGAGAACTTGGGAACCTCAATTTATGGACAACCCTCGTAATTTGTCATCAAAGACGATGTGGAAGAAATATTATTCACATCATTAATTATTCTTCCACGGAGTCTGATTCAGTCTAACAATCTTGATTGTAATTTGTCTGGTTATTTATTCTCAGAACTAGTTGTCTCATATCTAGATTATTTTAAACCTAAAGTCTTTATAATATTATAGTATATTAATACATAGTTTTTTGGAATTATAATTTGAAAATCCGTGCTTCTGTTTATCGGTAGCTTAAAATGAATTCCAATTTTCATATTCAATGTTAACAAAAAGTTATGTTGTTTTTATATGATACGCTAAAACAATTTCTGTCTCAAAATTTCCAGCACAGGCAAGAACTCATGAAGGATAGAACTGTTATGTTCTGGATGCGCTACTAAGGACTTACTTCAGTAAAGGATAGAGTGGGGATTCACAGGGCTTTGAAAACAAGTTTTCATTATTAAAATTATTATATTTCGTCAGAACCTCTCGTTCATCTGTTATTCTCCAAATCATTAATCCCTTAGGCGACGAGGATTCAAACGGAGAGCAACGCTGCGGTTATGTCCATTTTATATATCTACATTAAAACTAATTGTGTCTTGTTTGTTCTATTGTAAAAATAAAGAAATTCAATCTAAAATTAATTCATCCGTATTGATAATTTGAAATTAGTAGGCTTTATTAGATACATTTATATATTAATATTTAGGTCAAGTAGTCATTTTTCATTTGGATAGTAGTTTAAATTTGAAATCCTTGTAACGGCATGACAGACCGATATCGTCATATTTCCTTTTGGATAACAAGAAAATATTTTTTCTTTTCACTTTTTCCATCATCGCTGTAAAATGATGCAGATTATCGTAAGAAGCACGGAGAGTATATATACAGAAAGCAACCGTAGCTACTTTCCTTAGGGAATCCTCATCGCCTATTCCCTTTGATCACGACTGGTTGCGACCACATTCGTACTACCTCTGCAGATTAGCGGTGACACAGTGCGAAGCGTCTCTAGGGAGCCTTTCTGCTTTGCGTTGCCCAAATGCCCACTTTTCCGAATATACCACTCTTCGTTGTCCATCAAAAGCAGAAACTCTCTTGAATTATTTAGAAGGATTTTGTTCTGTTAAAAATATATTTTTAAATATCGGTAAATACGTTTTTATTTGATTTAATGAATAAGCTTTTTCTGCTTTTTTTATCGACAGTTCACATTATTATTAGTCGACTGTTATCTATTATTTATATACACACATAAACGTAAGGAAACAGAAAAAAATTTCAGTTTTAGACAGTTTAAATTTTCTCTATTATTGATTTTTTTTGTATATATCGCAATATTTAATAATTAAATCAAAGAAAATCCAGTTTTCCAAGTAACATAGATGAATGAATGATCTTTGTAGCATCATACAAAACTCCCAAAACTTATGGCAAAGAGAGAGAGCCAGGCAAGATCTATTCCTAAAAATTAAATATATAGAAGTTAATACAAAAAAAACTAAATAGAATATATTATCAGTCCAATATTAAAGATAAGTCTTGAACTGGAAGCATGATGGAAAAAATTTAAGCAGGATCATACAATTTGTAATTTATTTCCAATATTATAAGGATCAACATTAATTGTAATAAAACATATTCTGAATAACTATTTGCCACAGGTAAGCATTCAAGAAATGATTATCCAGTTCTAGTAGTGCCCTTTTTCACGACGAACCTGATTGTATACTACGAGGATTACTACTTAAGTGCAATCATAAAGTTTGAAATTTTTAATGGTCAACGTAATCAGAACGTGTTATCATGTGAGTACTATTTGAGTTGTTTAAATTTTTACAGACACTTGGAAAATTTATCTTGATCAAAAATGGATTGAGCCATCAGCAGTATGCCGATCAACTCGCTTTGACTTTTGGAGGTGAAGCACCATCACGTGCCATCGTGTTATGCCAGTTTGCTACAAAATGAATTTCGTGTAGGTCGTCCAAAATCGGCTTAATTATTAACGTAAGGTTATGTAAAAATAAACCCTCACTCCTCTTCATGCTTCGTGGAAATATGAAAATTTTTATAAAAATTTGCACTTTTTTACTATCAGCTGTTTGGAAGTTATAAGTAGGTTACTTAGATGAAAATATGACCATACACCCGATATACAATTAATTATATCTAAACAAATGTTATTTCATAATCAAATTCTCCAGGTATAACTTAAAAAATATTTCAACTGTCTAATAAGAAGTGATACACATATGGATTACGTATGCTTCGTCATTTTATTACTCTCATAATACATAAAAATAGACTATGTATTCGAGAGTAAAATATTTTTTATTTGAAATTGATATTATTGGAAATACCTATATGACTTGTACTACAGTGATTGTTTCTTTAAGAATGTCTTGTATAACTACAACTTTGATACTCGTTTTTCACTTTCTTATTATTAAGTAATTTAGACAAAATAAACAATAGAATTCAGGCCATAGATAAAGACATGCACGTATATATTAAGCACCTGTAGTGGTCACCGTCTTTCGTGTGTTCGTTACATTAATTTCAATCCAAGTGTTCAATCAAAGTAATAAATTTTCAATGAAAAATACATTAAGGTAACCTTAATGACAATCGAAGAGAGATTAATAGGACTTTTGGCTGTATTGACCGTTTCGGTTTCTTAAGGGTGCAACTAAGGGTAGAATACTAAATATTTGATTTATTACTTTTTTTAGAGATGTCTTTGGACAGAAGTCATATTTTCCCACGACAAAGAAATTAATTTTTTTGACTATGAATAGGTTCAGCTGAAGTTTGGTACATAAAACATTTTAAGGTTAAAAGGTTAATATATTTATTAACCTTATACAATTGAAAGTGACCTTTAGTTGTATTCCGATTGACAAAAATCAAATTTAAGTAGAGGTATTAGTTTAGAACAAATAAGCAGCTACAAAAGGGAGCTTAAAGCTCAAAAGTGTCACTTAATCTGCTTGAAGGTACGCTTACTTTTGATTCCAAAAAAGTTTTTACTATTTTAACCGTATTTTATTTACTTAAAATGAACCTTGCGAATCTTTCTTCACTAAATATATGTCTGCGTATTTGCTAAACAAACTGACGATAGAAAAACCATGTGGTAAACCAACAAATAAACAGTTTCATCATCAATGCAGAACTTAAACAAGGAGATTCTTTACCATACTGTTTGATATTGTACTATAATTAAAGACATTAAAAACAATACCAGATACATACGTGTGCAATTTTAATGTTAAAAATTCGGAAATTAGGCGACGAAGTACTCCTTAATTTTTTCTATAATCCAGAGCTAGACACGAGTGACTGTTTTTTGTTTTCAAATCTGAAGAAATGGATCGGCGACAAGAGATCAAGCAATGGAATATGTTCACAATAAATACCTATTTTGATGACCAAATAATCTCATTTTCTGCGACGAAAAATTGGAGATACGTCGAACAAATTTATGATTGATATTAACAACATTTATGAGTTAATTTCAGACTATTATATAAATCACAAAAGCCTTTTTTGGATTCCATAGAAAAAGCAGAGAATGGACAAAGTTAACATCAAATTTATAAAAATTACAACTGTAGAGAAAAATGGAACAATGGCGAGTTTGCCAATGCAATAGAAAGAACAAAAATAACATAAAGCAACACCGACGAAGGAGAGAATATTGAATCAAGGCTGGAATCAGGAGGAGTAAATAGCAAGGAATATAATAAAATAATAAATTTAAAGATTATCTTCAGAAAGTTGCATCTATAGACAAATAGTGAGTAAGTACAGCTAGTACAGCTAGTACAGCCTGTTCATAGATGCCCTTCAAGATGTTTCGATTATAGTATGTATTTACTAATATTTACCTGGCATTTTAAAAAAAAGAGCCCACAAATATACAAGTACAATATTATTTTCGGAAATAAAAAATCAGTCGTGGTATTCACAGATAAAATTACGAAAATTTAATAGGTCGTTTCTTCTGGAAAAACGTATTCTATGTTGTTCCACCTTAGTGACCCACAACCAGCAACGATATAAAATATCTTGAGTTTCTGATCATTGCATAAAGTACAAAGATTTTACATTAAGACCTATACTTATTTATAGTTACTTTTAATTTTATTCGATTAGGTTATTCAGTCATTGAGAACATTTTATCTATGAAATTACGAAATTTTCATCCGCAATAGATTTACTTCTATTTTAACTAAGTTACCCTCTAATGGGTTCCGGGACACACTGGCGAGGGAGGAAATGAAAGAGCAGATCGACTTCCTGGCGGATAAACACTTTATATGTTCTGATCCTTTCAGTGGAATCGACCACTAACGAAGCCTTCATCCACATTCTCTACTAAGCTCCATAGTATACATCTAAAAATAGGAAATGAAGATCTTTGGCACTTGGAACTATCCCACATTCTGGACTTTTTGAAAAGAGTGGAATTAATCAGCTGGTAAGACTGAGCTCCCCAGAACCACACCAAGAGATTAGAACACTTTGGGTTGTTTGTATATGATATAAACTATACGTGCATATTTGATTTTAAAGAATATTTTCTCTCTGTTTTGTGGAATAATGAATGGATTCATTTATGTCGAGTTAACAAACTAAAATAAAAACATTTATATACTTTCTAAATTTTCAAGTAATTTTAATATGTAAATTTTAATGTTGGAAAAAAGTCGTTGTACGAAATGAGTGTACTTAAGAATAGTTGGGTAATTAAAGTTTACGAGTACTGAAAAAGAAACAACAATTCAAATTTGCAATTAAATATTCTATTTCTTTTAACTTAAAAATAAAGTCCGAGATAATTGGTTCCTTTGTTTACATACTTATACCATGAAATATGTATTCCCATGAAATAAAGATATTAACAAAAACATAAAAATGTTATACAAAAAAGTGGAAATATTAATACAGAACCTACCACACAAGTAGAGAATATATAAAAAAGCACAACATTATGAATACCTTCACATCATTCATGAGCATACATTATTCAGAATATTAAAATCGATGGAATCAGGCAAGGCAACACCATCTCTTGAAAATAATTACCATTGGTCCTGGAAGAGGAAACTACCATGACCAGAAACGGTAATCAAATAGTATTTAGTCGGGTGTATATAGTATGAGGCTTGCGGATGTAACTGAAGATTTTCTGATCCCTTATAAAGCCAAAGTGGAAGTTGCGTGTACTCATACATTTTTCCCGTAGTTTTACCTGACAGGTTGTTCAATATTTTATACAATATGGCTAGTAATTATCAACGGAAAACAAACAGCCAGTCTTGGTCGGAGGAGCGCATGCACCTTGCAATTCAAGAGGTGATAAATGGAAACATGGGCTATTTCAAAGCTTCAAAGGCATATTAAGAACTCCAGACCACATAGGAGAATCCAGTTAAGAAATCGAAATCAGGTGCAACTATTTCCGATGCAAGCAAGAAAGGTATAATCATTTTAATAGTGTTGTTTCTATTATTTATACAACGTATTTTAGGCTCATTAGGAAGTCGTAAACCAGTGTTTAACTCAGGGCAGGAAAAGGAACTTGTAGAGTATGCTCTTCTAATGGAAAATAGATTTTTCGGACTAACGTTAAGAAAACTACGAAGTCTTGCATTTGAACTTGCAGAGCGGAACAACCTACCGCACAATTTCAACAGAGGCAAACAGATGGCTGGAAAGTGTTGGCTGTACTCATTTCTTAAGCGTAATCCTGAACTGAGACTTAGATCTCCAGAAACAACATCTCGTGGTCGATCGATGGGTTTTAATAGACCAGTAGTGAACAATTTCTTTGATTTACTAGAAAGATTATTCGCCAAATACCAGTTTTCACCAGATAGAATCTACAATGTGGATGAAACTGGTGTGACGACTGTTCCAAAGAAGCGATCGAATGTTTTCGCCCTGCGAGGTAAACGTCAGGTTGGGAGTGTTGTTTCGGGGGAGCGAGGAACTTTGGTTACAGCAGAAACTTGTATGAGTGCCACAGGAAATTTTATGCCCATCATGTTTGTATTTCCTCGAAAGAAAGCCAATCAAGAGCTATTAGAAGGTACACCACCAGGGACTTCATCCGAATATCACAAAAGTGGTTGGGTGCAAAAGGATATTTTTTGTGGTTTAAGCGCTTTATTACTTTTGACAAGCCAACAGAAGGACATTCAGTTCTTCTACTCTTAGGTGGGCACGCAATACATACCAAATATTTGGAGCTTATAGAAACGGCAAGGAAAAATAACGTCATCCTATTATGCTTCCCTCCACACTGCACTCATAGGATGCAGCCTTTAGATGTTATATTCTTGTCTCCAGTTAGCACTTATTATTCTGAAGAGTGTAGAAGATGGATGCAACTGAACCCTGGAAGGGTCATAGCTATCAGACAGGTTGGAAAGACAGGAATTTTCCCTATGGATCGTAGTGTGTTTAAAGACTGGATGTTTCAACCCGCTGAAACTACTGACACGATAGAAAATTACGATTCGGGTGCTGTTCCACTTCCCAGTATTCAAAAGGAAACATTTGAAATTGCAGGACCATCCAATTCCGATATGACTATAGAAAAAACAGATTTGTCTAGCACTTCATTTTGGAAAAAAATCTTTCTAACCCATCTCATCATCTGAACAGGCTACTGTAGCTGCATTTGCAATTTCTTCTAAAGATATTAGACCAGTTTCGCATTTCAATAGAGAAACAGCGAGAACTAAAACAACAAAGAGGGAAACGGCAGTTTTAACAGAGTATAAAAATGAATTGATTGCCGAAATAGAAGCCCGAAAGAAGAAGCCTGTGAAAATAAATCTGAATTTAGAGCAGGAAGTTAAGAATCTAAAAGGAAAATCAAGAAAAATCGAATTTTCAAAAGAGAATGACCCAAAAGATACAGAAAATGTTCAAACTAGAAAGGTAAATCAACTGTAGAAGTAACGCTAAAAGGTTGTAGGAAGAAAACGGAACCTTCCCATGAAGCAAGCGACTCGTCAGAAGACGAAAAGGAAAATGTTGCGTGTCTTATTTGCAATGAACTATTCTCTAATTTGAAATCCTGTGAAGGTTGGGTAATGTGTTTGTTATAAAAACGATGAGCACATGAAATATGTGCCGGGATTGACGAAGATGATGAGCAATACGAATGTGATTTTTGTATATAATGTCCGTAATATACGAGTTTTAAAAACTTTTTATTTTTTAAATATACAATATAATATTAATTTGGTTTAATAGGAGGTACCCCATTTTACAGAACCCACTACATCATTTTAGCATATCAGTTGGATAAAATGGGGTATTAATAGTTATTAATCCACTCATATAACTGTGTACCTTGATATTAGAAACATGAATGTATTTTCACCTCTTTTTAAATTAACAAGCAAGATATAATAAGTACCCCATTTTATCCAACACTCCCCTTATTCTTTATTTATTGTTCTAAATGAAACTACAAGAGATTAAATTCACAGATCTCAGGATATTTCAAAATTACCTACTGTTTATGCAAATAAGGCTTTATTCCATGTTGTCATAGCTACTCGTTTAAACTATCAAATTTCCTTTCAAAGTTGATAACGATGTTATTTGTCTAGACTGTTTTAATGGAGCATAAAACTGTACATAATCCCAACAAGAATGCATATAGTGAAGAAAACTTGATATACTTGCCGCGAATTATTTATTTATCACGATGGTATGTGATATGCTATGATGTGTAGACATGCAGAATATGGTCATGCTAAATGGATTACAGCTAATTCGCCTTCTATAATGAATGAAGAGATTTTGTTCAGCATTGGATTAGCTCAAAGGGTAGAACGAGTGTCGTAAAATGAGTTTAGAGGAGGAAATGGAACAATAAACAATACAGACATAATTATATTTAGAATTATTGGAAAAAAACAAAATAAGACGACTTTGGAAAGATTGGTTATTATAAGTTTCATATAAACTATAGTGTAAAATACAAAGAGGCTTTTAAGGACAATAGATATGTGCAAAATCAGATCAATTAGATGATGTAGCTTACTGTTCCGAAAAGGCAGTGAAAAAATAAAGAGAAAAATGCAAAATACAGGACGCAGTATCAGCAGAAGAGAGTGTAGAGATCATATGGACAGAATACCAAATAACCGGTTAGTAAAAATTGCTAAAGACACCTCCACCACTTAGTTGAACACTTATAAGATGGTATGAAAACATATCAATCATTCCTAGTAAATTCTTAAAGAAAGTACGAAAAATAATAAGGACTATCGAAATGCGCTCCAGATAGTGAAAGTGATGAGGAATTTTCAGAAACTTCGATCGGTTAACCCAATCATGAATGTTCGGTAATCAAAACGGATTACGTTCATTGTTTTCCGAAATCGGGTCGTTGTCATATGATCAGCTGATGAGTTGTTTCATTTTTCTATGATTTTTTGTACAATAAAAATTATTTATTCTCCTTTAATGGCTATATGTGTGAAGGAGTAAATCGTTGATAACTGCTCAATAATAATTATTGAACATCTGAAATTCTATTTTATAACTAAATAAATATCATGGAAGAATTAACGCATAAAATAGTAATAAAAATCAAAAGTTCCTGTAGATCATGGTTTAAATTAGAAATTCACACCGAAAATTGAACATATTGTTTAGAAATTGTGATCTGAACTCTGGGTTAGGATTAGTAATCTGCTCATGGGTGATCTATCTGAACCTGGGTTCTTGTGTCCGAAAACTCTTTTGTGTTGGTGTTATTGTAGTAGTGAATTAAGTGTTTAATATAAATATCTACATTGATTCCAGAAATTCCAACGTTACAGATCCCAGATCTAAACTCAAGAGGCTCTGCTTTAAAATGAACTTTTCTAAATAACGGTTAAGTACTGTTTCTACAGAAGAAATTGAAAGACGGCAAAAAAATGTCTCAATTGATATCAGATCAACTCTAAATAAACGGGGTTGTCGAAGGAAAGGATAACAAAAAGTTAGATAAAATAGTGAACAAAGCATGGCTGAAATGTAACTCTTGGTGATAAGCAAACGTCACTACTATTATGAGCTCAATAGATATCTAAAATTGATTAATAGATAAGGAGACAGAGGAGTTATTATGTAGATTCTGTCATTATGAAGCAAAGTTTTTCGAATGTACTGGTTTAACAGGGATCCATGATTTGACTCCAAATGCGGTATATATAGAAGAGTTTCTGTGGATCTTACAACATAACAATCGGACTCAAAAAAATCAGTATAACATATAATAGGATGATTTTCTAATATGAGAATGAGTAAGCGATGAAAACAATATTTGATGCAAGTCAAAAAGGTCCCTCCACTGAGAATATCAATATAAGGTAAGGAAGAGTCTATATACTGATAAATCACGATCCAATATAAGTTGTCCTATCCGACTTTTACATTGTGCCCAAGTCTTTCAGACTCACGTTGTGTCTATCATATTCTATCGCCAACTTTTAGTCGACAAATATTTTCAAAATTCGAATCAAATCTAAAATATTAAAAGTTTATTTATAGAATTATAAATTGCAGTTGTGATTACATATTTTCTGCATAAAGGTAAACTATTTAACTGAAAATGATATTCATGATAATAAATGATAAAACACATAAAATTTAATTGTCTCATTTATATCAAAAATAATTAGTATCTTGTACGATTAGATACGATAGGAGTCATTAGATTCCTAGAATCCTGTTTGCAAACCTCTCAGTATGGTTAAATGTCCGTTTCAACTTTCAATTAATAATTATTTGAAAAGAGAGGCTATGCAATTAAAGGATAGTTGTCGGTTTGGAAGATATACGTTATGTGTGTGTGTGGTAAATCGGACGGTGTTGCCAAATCTTCATTATTCATTTCTAACTTTTTTAGATAGTCTCATATATAGATATTTGTATATTCTATCACTTTCTACTGCGGAGAAGAACAAATAATAAATCGATTTGGGAAAACGGAACTGAGCAAAATAATAAGATCCAAAAGAATGATGGGCGTAGAACTAGGAGAAACAAGAAAAAAAGGAAGACCAACGAAAACATAGTACGCAGAAGACTAAGAGAGAGAGGAATTCAGAACTGGAAAACGAAAGCAAAAAGGCCTGCGTGAAGATATCTAAATATAATTATGTTAAACTTCTTTGAAACATATTACCTGTAATGTAACGAGCCAAACCCGGAGGAACGAGGAGGATGATTAAGAATGGATTAGTCCTACAATCTGTTATGTGAAATTAGATGAAATATTGCGACGGGTACACAGCCCTATGAAATATGACGTCTCCGGTCGTATTTTATGTAATGGAAAGTATAAAAAAAGGTAGGTGGCTCCATCTATTATTGGATAACTATTGTTCTAGATGTTTCTGAACTCTGTAAGTTTCTACAATGATCTGAAGTTATTGCAATAGTATATATAGATCAAGAGCTAACATTAGAGAAAGAAAATGATATCTGAAGGTAAGTGATAGTCAACAAAGTGTTAGAAATGTTGTTTTGTAATTAGTATTATGTGGTGTAATACATTTTCAAGTATGGAATTAATTTGTACAATTTTAACCATGAGACTTTTATCCCCGGAAGGTTACAGTACATTCTTACGATGCTGACTCCACACATTTTGGAATACAAGTCTTTTTGCGAAAATGATTTTATTCATGTGCAAAGTAATCACCATATATCTGACTCCCTCAGTATTTCCAACATTAATTGAAGACAAAGGCCCAACAGCATCACCCAGGAATAGACTTTTATCAACAAATGCGTTATGACCGTTCAAAACTTTGTTGTTTAACCGACCTTGGAATTATAGTAATCCATTACGCGTCTTACTACTTAGTAGTAATTTTCTATTGAAATTTCAAATGATTTTAAAAAGGTATTTGAGATATTGACTAATATCTATTAAGTATCTATTTCAATTTTTAGCGAAGAAAAAAATGTCATTTGGAAACTGGAAATTTACTATAGACTTTTTTTATAACTTAACCCGGATTCAACTTTTTGATTGTACCTATATACCTTCAAATTGATTTCCTGATTATTGATTTTAATATGATATGCATTATGGTAATATGTAACTGATAACTAAAGTCTCAAATAGCACAACTTTGAGCAGGTGATTGTTCTTTGATAGTATTTAGAATAATTACTTTATTTATTTCTGTAATGAGTCGACATCTTGCAATTACCTCTGAAGGTTTTCTTTTGAATACTACAAACAACGGGAGTAATGCCTGGGGTACCATTAAAAATAAAAAGGAAAAGTCAAATTTTTAAGGTTTAATTCTTTTTCAATGAAGACGTGAGGATGCTTGTCGTTCCAGTACATGTTATACCGTTCAGCTTGAAGGTTGCTTCTTCCGAAATGCCGGATCAAACTCTTTCTTGAAGCGCGAACTTGTATCGGTTATTCATTCTGAAAACGCGTCTGCTTAACGAGCACGTGTTATCATGACACAGACACAACTGTCTGAAGTATGAACATGCTTCGTTTAAATATTTTTCGACATAGTTGCCAGATTTATAAGCGTTGCCGAACTTATGCCCGACTAACACAAAAATACAAGAGACGTAAAATAAATATGAAAATTTGATAAAAAAAATGAACAATAGCACTTAATAGTGACAATGAAATATGATTTGGTGATTTGGCAACACCGATGTTTTTTAATAAATGAACGGCAGACTAGTGGGTCCATTCCCGTCTATGCTGATAAATGCACCTAGTAGCTAATAAGAAATCCTCGACTTCGCAGATAGTTAATATAGTATATATAGTAGCCGTGTGGCAATTACTGGCAGATTAAGAATAGGATCTTCTGCGTGGTCGCGGCACTACCAATAGACAGGTTTTAATTATTCAAGAGCATTTCTTTAATTCATGGTCGGTTACCAACAACGGGTTAACGAGCTCTCCAGTGGCGCGTTATCATTTTAATTCACAATGTATCACACGCACGAAAGAACTAATAAGAATTAGTACATGTTACATTACAAGATTGTCTTAAAATTCATTAAACTAACCTCAACAGTGGGTAGATAACTTGTGTAAATATTTTTGAATTATCTAATTTGTAGTCCTAGAGAAAGCAGCACTTTCTTCTTGGCCAGGATGGATTGTGTCTGTTTGAAGTTATAACCTTATCGATCTATGTAATAGTGGTTTTATACTTAATGTTATATTTTTAATCAACACTTTAGCTTCATTTGAGTACCAATTTGAGAGCTGACAGTCGTTCAGTGGTTAGTTTTATTACAGTTGGTACCAAGACTCAACTGGATGCAGAAGCAGCTTTTTGTAGCGACAGGTCTATAACAAAGGAAACTATAAAGCTCGACTCTATAGCCACAATCAATAAGCAATTATTGCATGAACAAACACATCCTCATCTGCTGCGATAGCCGACAAAAGACAGTTTTCTGTGCAGATAGCTGGAAACCACCTGCATACGCGATGCCAAACACCCTCTTCAGAGCACGTTTCAAGATATTTGACGACAGACTCATAAATCTCTACAAAAATTAGACGATGGGCATACGCAACATGTTTAATATCCAATATGCCAAGATGAAGAGGAGAGTTCACTCCATTGTTCAGCTGCTCTTCCTCAAGGGAAGAGAAGATATCCTTGGAATGAGTACGGAAAAACACCCATATGTAGGTTTCTTTGCTTTGCAAGCGACGTACGTTTCAATAATCTTTACCCCATCCTATAAATTGTTCGTTCATTAGATCATTAGATCCGGGTATGCTGGGTCAGTAATAACATTCTTAGTTTTGAAAGGTGTGATACCAAATTAAATTTACAAACAATTACGAGTGCATAAGGACTCTTTATCCTTAATTCGAACGAACGAAAAAAGGGTTGCTGCCTCTTAAAGATGATGCACATTGACGATGTTTTATATGTTCGTTGATGACATAAAAAATACCGAAAATATACAATATAATTATGCATTTATAACTGCAGATGAGATTTGAGTATATTTCCATTATCTTAAATGAAAACGAGAGGTGAAGGAGTAATGTGTTAGGGCTCAGAAAATTATTATCATCAGTTTTTTTTTAACTGAAAAAGGAATTTTGATGGTCGATTACCGTTACACTGATAAAATAATAAAGTGAGCGTTGAAAAAAATATTGGTTGCTGAATAAGATACCGAGCCCAAAGAATTCCAATATTCTATGCAAAATAAAAATTCTCTAGGGGTTAGAACTCAAACATATATGAAATAAAGAAATTATTGATGGGAATAATCTTCAAACTAACAATGAATTGAAGAGCACCCTGTATATGGAAACGTGATTTTATCGTACGCCACTGAATATTTTTAATACCAACAGTAAAGAGGGTTTCGTTGCGGTTCAACTATATATCGAACTGATTATTAAAATAATGACACAAGTCTGATAATGATACCCTCCCGCCTTTTACGAACTCGTTCATCTTTTCATCTGTACGTCCTCACTAATTGCCCGCACAACCCTTTTCTTACTAATAACATACTTTTCCCGACTTTCCGTGTTTTATGTGTCTGTTCTTCTCTTTTTCTAACCCTTTTCCGAACCCTTTTCCCAGTAGGAAATATGCGTAATTACGTCTTTAACGAAAGCTATACTTTTCTCTTTTTGGTAGTACGTATTTCGAATAATGGGAACCGTAATTATTGGTAAAGTGTGTTGTGTCACCAGCATATTTTACGAATCATCAATTCTTAATTATCTTGAATTCGATCAGTCACAACATTCACATCAGAAAAAAATATTAAGATCGTTTTTCTTTTCTGAAATATTATAGCAAGAAATGCTTGCAGTTTTTCTAATCATTCATCCAAGCCCATTTTGAGGAATTATTTGCGAATCTTAAGCAACGTTTTGGTGTTAACTCATTCTTTATAAATGATAATTTTGGTGCGATTCACATTTAAAGTGATACGAGAGAATAGCATGCTGTTCAGAATTTAACATGTATGTTTGTATGTCACGTTTTACAAATAACAATGCAAAAATGTTTGCCATTTGCATTTTTCTTTTTTTAATCAGACGTATATGTATATAAAATTTTACAAAGCACTTCTAAAATTCTATGTAATAAAAAAGCAACATTGTTTTTTATGTGATAAGGCGATAATCTTGTGAAGTTAGAATATAAAAACATAACAATCTTTTCATAACGACATGATGAAGATAAACCTTTCACGTGCTCATACTTTCATTCCACCCAAAAGTTTCTATTTGTTGTTGTTTCATTTCATTTCAATTTCATTTAATTTCTGCATCGCCACTGAGATCAGGTGAATCTTCACATCGTCTTGAAACTCTAACGGTATTAGCAAGCAACCTAACCACTCCTAATTTCTCGACAGAGGTCACTGGATGTTGGATAAGGACTCCAAGGTAGATTGTTAAAGAGTTTCCATTCACTTTTAAGGGTTTTTTATTAAAATGGCACTGCGATGGTACCTAGTCGTGGATCAGAGCCAAACAAGATGAAAGCATGCATCTTCGGTAAAACACTGTTGGAATTTTCTTAATTTGTATGGGGGTTGACTGTTCTTTGGCTTCTGGGTGCTCATCCCCACCCAAGTTTTTAATAAACTGTTTCAATGTTATAAACCGTGAGACACGTTAAGGCCTATCGCTACACTATCTCTACATTATGTAACTATCGCCCACCTTTTTTCCTACATCGAAGACTTTAACACCTGGAAATTCTGTAGAAATTCACTAATAGTAAATTTTCTAAATCATTTCCTTTTCTAAACACTAACTTCCTATCCTCACTTTCTTTTTAAGTACTTTTCAGTACAAAACCTTCACTATACATTTTTATGATTCGAACTTTGTCTTTTTATTGATAGTCGATACCCTTTCCTTCATTTTCACATAATTCTTGTATTTATTTCATGATTTTATTGTCTCTATTCGGAAAACTAACAAAAAATATTATACCTATCCTCACCACGAATATGACTTTTTTTGTTTAATTTTTTTCAATAGTTTCAAGTGAAACAATATGTCAGAAGATACTGAGAAATAAGGAGGCAGCAAATAAAACATAAACTTCCTCGGGGAAGGCTATGCTAGGTTGGTACAGGCAATATTGGTCGTATTTTTCTCGGAGATACAAGTCCCATTATGTTACCCTTTATGTTCGATATTTTGAAAACTACCTTTCCATGTTTTTTCCTTTTGCAGCTTATCAATAAGCATTAACAACCCAAAAAGTTTTTGTTTATTTATAATTCTGCCATTTTTTCGAGAAAATCTTGGTCCCAGCATTTGAAGTCGATTTCCGTCCAGCACCGGCAGAGCAGATGCTCGATCGACTCTTCTTCTTCGTTTGATTTCACAATAATTATCCGTTGCCATTACACTTTACTGAAATCTTCAATTTCTAGATCAATAGAAATTTTTCAACAATTCCATTGATATTAGTTCTGTAAAAGTCTTTTTGGAATCTCCTTCTGTCCTCGACATTTTTGCAAAGCTATCTGCTTTAGAAATTCACTGTACTTCATAGGAGGAATAAAAAATTGAGGAAACGTTGGGAAAAGTGAACTACGAAGGTCTATGATCAGCAATGAACAAATTAGGAATTTGATGATAACATATTGGGAAATTTCCTCATTATGCTATGATGTCATTTTTCATTTTAAATATGTTTGACTTTCGGGAATTTTTTTGACGATTCTGTCTATTAAATGCAGTGCATGTTTTATGCACTGAACAATCATAAATGTTTGCATTCCCAGGCACATAACGTCTATAGATCAAACTTACCGATTTCGATAGTTTAAAACAAAGATGACTCACCTGAAACAAAAAATATCAAATTAGAAAACATATTTCTGAAATGAAACAAACATTTAAAACTTTTTATTCATAATTAATCGACGGATTTGTTGGCGTTCAATTTATTCATACACATGAGCTCCCCTACGTATTTAAAATCGAACACGCCGAGTTTTCATCTTATCCATTATCAATGCCGAATTGAATTATCCTGAAGAGGGAACAAAAAGGAAAGAAACTCTCGCTTCGTATATTTAAGTATGTCGCGTACGTTAAAACGAGACGTATGTATGAAGATAAGTGCATCATGCATTTTATATTTGTTTCAAACTAACAGGTTCGTAGAAAAAGGGATTACGGAAATCGGTGGAGGATTTGTTAATGGTTGTGGTGAGTTTAAGCTTTTTTCTATATAAATGATTAGATTTAAATAATCTACGAGATGATAAAATTTTACTGGAAATATGACAATCAGTATTGCCAATGCCAAAAACATATGTAGCAATCTTCGTACGTCTGTGGACGCTACACCCGTACAGATACAGACTAGTGATTTAGATCTAAACGCCCACTTAAAATCCCTTTTGAAATATTCAAAGTATTTCGGTGTCTTGACTTTCGATAAAGTCTTTAAGTCTTTTCGTTTGTTTCAATTATTAAAAAAAAATCACAGGGAAAATCTTTTGATGTTTTGAGGTTGAGGATTTGAATTTGGTAAATAAGCTACTTTAGGGGAAAACGTAGACGTTATATATTTATAACGTTCAGCTAGTGAATGCCAAAGTTTATTGATCAATCTGCAGCGCGTTAATAAAAAAAGGAAATATAACCAAAATAATCGAGCTTAAATGAATAGCACGTAGAAATTTTTAATGAAATTGAATCTCAACAGGAAACTGTACTTTGAACTTCTTCTTTCATGTTCTGCTACTTCTATCTAATAAACTGTTTTAAAAACTGATTACTTATTTTCATTTCCACTTCAGCGTATTTCAATTATTTCTTTTCGCCGTTCTCTACTTGGATTATTTTTTTATAAAAACATCCACCCTTTTGATTAACATAACAAACACTGAATTTAATAGCAAATATTTTGCATAAAACAATTATTTTCCAAACATGGAATTTTTCAAATGTTATTCAATTTTTTTCGACTAAATTCTAGTACCTACAGGAGTGAGGCCTGAACCAAAATTATTATTGGCTCGATACAGGGATTGGCGACCTGCCACTCGTGAGCCACATGCGGCTCTTTGGAAGTGAAGCTGCGGCTCTTTAGTTCCATACGCAAATATTATTGATTTTATATAGAAAAAATGATAGTTCTGAAGCTGTTAATGAGCATTAGACTTGGAATCTATCTTTCAGCGAATTGTACCCGCTTTTTTTACCTCCTCTAAAAAACTGTTTCGTTATTTCAAAAATAAATCAGAAATTTTGGCAAAATCACAGATTATCCATGGAATTCATCGAGATGAAAAGCACAAGTTAGAAGAGTTCGAGGTTCAGAAACGGATATTCGTAATACAACAAAATTGGACAGCTCTGACAGAAATGTCGCGAGTTGAGGCTCTTAAAAGAGCAGAAGTTGGCATTTGGAGTGCTGACTATCTTCGGATCGACATATTCGTGCGAGCAAGCATTTATATAATTAAAAGTAATGTTAAAAGTAAACTAACAAATAAAAATTCATGTTTGAAACTTGAAACAACAAGTGATGAGCCAAACTTAACCAAACTTCCTAAAACTATGCAAAGCCATAGCTCCCTCCCATTGAATTGGTTTAACCAATTTGTTATTCAAATACGAGTTAGGGTTGTGAGTAAATGTTTAATTGTTTTATTTTTTTTTTACTTAAATTATAGGCAATTATCCATAATTCCATATAATTATGCATGCATATTATCTAATTTGTTGTGAGAACACTACAAATCTATGAATAAATAGATATTTTTTTATGACTATATGATTAGTTTTTTTACAGAAAAAACTTTATTTATGCGAGTACTATTCATTATTAAGAACAAAAAATTTTGTGGATCTTTTAAATATTTTTGAATGTTGTAAATTATAAGTTTTGGCTCTTTTGACTGAAAAGGTTGCCAACACCTAGCTTAGTTAGTTAGTTGACAAAAATACACAGATTCTGAAAGATAAAATATTATTTTTTTCCTTTGTTCTTCTTTTGAAAAGTCGGATAAATATTTTGGTTCATATAGTACCCAACTATTCCACACTCTTTTATCTCTTACTAAGTGTTTTTCCTCTCTAATCTCCGATCTCCCTTATTTGGTCGGTCAATTTTCTTTTCGGTCTACTCCTTTTACTATTAATAGTACTTTCTACCTTTTCTACTTGTTTTCCATACTAAACTACTTAGTCCACATTTTTAATTGTGTATGTTATTGTAAGTATCTTTATTTTATTGTGTTTCTTCCTTTCAGTATTATTTCCACCTTTCTTTTTCTTCGTATGCCTTAACTGTTATCGATTGATAACTTCCATATTTGCTATTATATTGACTATCATTGATACATTTACTGTTTTTTGTCTTGTATTACCAAAGGAAAAAGATCGTACTTTGCAGGGTTGCGTGGCGATAAACCCACATCTCAACCACTTAAAAACGTTTGAATAGGTGAGCGCCATGACATCCTCATACACATATCAAAATGAAAATAATGGCTGTAAAGGTTTTTTTTAGTTTTCTTAAACTTGCCCTGCTTTTAGATATTCCTGCTCGTATCTTCACCCTAGGATCCCATGAATTGTTTATTACGGTTCCCAGATGCGTTAATTTTCTATTTTCTGGTATATTATTTAGTTATGACCATATATCTGCCTTCATCTTTCTGTTATACGTCAATATCCCAAGTATTCATACATCGTTACTTTTACCAGTGTCTTATGAATGATTTCTTGAACAATGATTTCTTGAACTAAGTTGAATAAAGATGTTTAATTAGAAGAACTGCCCTCCAAAGTTATTTTACTTTCGAATTTTGGGATCCTCACTTCCGCTAGTCTTCTCAATTGACCATCTAGTGTATTTAACCTGTAATCGACGAATAGGATGTGTATACTACGATTTTATGCCTAAGTATTCTCTTGAAGTTGTTTCATAATAAAAATTTGGTCTAATGTCGATTTTCCTGCTTTAAAACCTCAGAAAGAAATTTTTATGTTACAACTAAAAGTGCCATTTCTCTTTAGTTCGTTGGAGCCTTTTTTGTGAATTGTTTTTAATATCCTCTATTCCAGATGACAGCTTGAAAGCGACAATCTATTCTCAATATAAGTAATCCTGAGTTCCTCAGAACTCAGTTCATTCTACATTTCAATGGTGTTTCCTAGGTTATTAGGTTGGTGTGAGATATCGCTTGAGCGTGTACCCCTGTCAATAGAGATGAGATTTGGGCTTCGTGCTGGCCACTCCATAGTATTGATTTCAACATTTTCTACCACTTGAGCTCTGTACTCCAGCAAATAATGTAGTACCTACATCATTTCATGGAGCGTTTGCCGTTTGTATATACAAAATTTTTATAGTACACACAATATAGACAAAATTTGGAGTCTTCTGCAAAGAAAGCACGATTCAAACTCTCTTCTAACCAATGTACGCGGGTTCTTCCAAAATTTAAGCAAACGTTGATATACTTTAAATATCGGTCCTGTATTGGGTTCATGATACGATATCTGCTCTGACCAGATCGTACTATCCATTTTTTATATGCATTTGTATCAATCGAAATTTATAGTACACATCTAACTACTTCATACACTTTCATAACTTCAGCCTTTTTTCTGGATTCACGAATCCAGTTTAAAAATTATCTGTAATTTTTTTGTTTTTAACTCAGTTTCACATGACTGCCTTAATAAATAATAAGTTTTAAAAATAACTATGTGATGCCTGTATTTCTGAGCACATGTATACATGATCAATTATTTAAAATGAATTCAAGTAATATTTTATACAGATTTACTTCTATAAATCGGATGGAATATCTGATTTTCTCAATCTATGTTGAATTTTTTTCCTTTTTCTTCAAGTTCATTCACTTACAACGCCTTACACAGATATATGCTTTATCGACATCTCATTTGAAAATATAGAAGCTATAGAAGTCATGAAATCAAGTTGAGTTCAAATAGAAACGTGTCTGACTGACCAGCAGTAGCGGCAGTAGTATAGACACGAACTGATACATTATGTTTTGCATATAACATACGTTGAAGTAGATTGTCTATATCACTTTCTATCTACCTTTGTGTGGGAATCCATCGAATACTACCTATTACACCGAAGGTATTTTTTTTTTCGATAATAATAGTAACTTATAATCGCTTGAACTAGGTAGTTCAGATATTAATGATTAGATAACTATAAGAAATAAAGTTGATAAAATGCAAAACTTCATGAATAATCAAAGTTTTCGAATGTGTTTTTGTCACAGTCACAGTGGTTTTTATAGGATCCTATTTTAGGTAGATAATGAAAGGAAAATGTTGTTATTGACATAACATAAATATTTGTGCGTGATAGAGTTTGTTTTCTAAGACGACGCCTCCCTTTGCTGATAATATTACAGTATTGCTTGTAGGTCTTCTTACCTACGACTTGAAGTTTTTATTTTTATTTTATAATCTTCATTATCATATGAAAGATCCATTCTATACAATTATTTGTTAATGATAATTTCTTTCAAATGTAGTCCGCGACTACGGTAATCAAGATCCATTCATTATTATATTGTCCTCAGTCGTAGCCGGCTTATTCGTGTAAACTTTGAATCAAGCCGAAAGTCAAAAAAAGTGAAATGTCACATGATCTAGCCGGCTAATTCACTAGTTCAAATTGTTTATTAGTCGAATTGCTCTCTCATTTAAGTTTTGTTTCATGGGCTGTATATAAAAGTAGTGCTATCTTGTTCACACCAAATATACATTCCGGCCAGCCTCTGTGTTGATGAAAAATGTTTATTCCATCAGCCCATAGATTACACCAAACCGTTGTTTTGTCTAGATCTAATGGGAACTCATGGGTTGTTAATCACCCCAAATATGGGTTTTTTGTTTATTCAAAAACCCGTGCACAAAATTTTTGTCAAAAATATTGTCAAAACCAAACGACTAAAATGTAAACGATTCGGCTTCAGTTCTTGCACTAGGTGTATTTTGTATGATGGTAGAGCCCATTGTGCGTTCGACAGGTCGATTAAGTGGTCTTCAAGTTCCTCAACACACATTTTTTGTAGAACGCCATTTTCATAATAGGTCTTTTGCCATCGAAAACGTTGAGATATGCATGAACTACAGTAATTTATACGTGATTCTTTGTACATGTTACATAGTAACTCTATTAGTAGTACTTTGAGCATTAAATCTCCTTTACAGTGGGGGTACGGTGCTAGCTTTGTCCACCAAATCTCCTCCTTTCTCCGGGTTTGAGACCGTTTACAGTCCCCTTAAAGCTACTCAATCCACATTCACCAGTGATGCAATGTACAGATCACAAGCGCCAGAAACTTAAAAGAGGTACGAACCCAAGTAAATAAGAATCTCTGGCTATCTGCGGGACCTCATAAGGAAAAACAAATATATGTCCATCGATAGTACGCATATACAAAACAAGACCGCAAGGGAAACTCGAACGGACAAACAAAGAACACGATGAGGACAGCATAGATAAGAAAAGATTGAAAACTATTAACGAAGTGAGTCTAAAAGATCAAATAAGAAGCAAAACTATAAGAGAAGATGTGAAAATTCAGGATGTAGTACGGTTCATGAGATCGAGATAACGATATTTGAGAGACAGATGGAAGATCGATAGGCTAAATGGGCAAAGAATGAAAAATTCAAGGAGACCTCCCGGTGGACCTCAAAAGAGCCGGCACGAAAGCTGGTCATCTATTTCTCAAGAGTCTGAAAAGTAGAAGAAGCAAGACTAGTCTTAAGAAAAGAGAAAGAAGTTAGTAGCTATTTCTACGTAAATGCAAACTGGCCTAACACATTAAAAATGAAATATAAACTGAAGTATTGAGATCAATGAAATCATATATAATATATTGGAGATTAAATAGAATCAACAAACCGTCTAGTTGATTCTATTAAATATTAAGATAAAAGATATTATTGCAGCAAAATTCTATAAAGAATCAAATTGAACGAGTATTATGTTTTAAAATTTAATGAATAATAGAAACTTGCAAGACAATCGACCAAAGATGTTAAAACCCTATGTTTACTTTAACCTGAATGATATGTGAGTTTCTTGAGATCGTCGAAACAATTTCAAGATGTAATCTTGAATACGTCCATTACTTTAGTTTGTTCTGGCATAAAATAAACAAAGAAGTAGCAGTTTAAGCGTCAAGTTGATGCGCAACGCCAGCTACCGATTTGTCAAAGTTGAGAAAAGCACCAGTGACAAATAGATTGCCTTGCCGTTTTAGAAGCTGACGTTCCAAATCAACCATTTATTTTATTCAATAGACGTTTATTATGTGAATCTTTTTTATATCATTGAAATATCTATAAAAACATTTATTTTTATGAAACGAAATGGTGATTAAAATCTAACCAGTTGTTGGATAAATCGTTAATCGATAATTTACAGAACTGTATTTATTGATTGGTATGAAAAGTATTATTAGCTCGTAAGTTTTTATATTTTCTTATTTTCGAAAACTGGACGAGAGACCTAAAAATGCTAATTTTTAGTATACGTCAGTCTACTAACAGTCTCGATAATCAAAATTAAACCTACGAAGGAGGTCCAAATATAAAGCCCGCTGTAAATTGAACCCAGTTCACGCACAGCACACGCGTGGATTACTTTGTAGAACGTTGTTTCAAATGGAGTGGCGCATATTGAACCCATCCCACGGTTAGCTCCGATCCAATCTGGTTCGCGTGGTACCGAGTTGTACTTGCAACACAGTTTTGTGGGTCGTGGGTAGCTACTTTTAAATAAACCATCCATTACCAAACAGTTTTTCTTTTGACTCAAAAATAGAAATTGTGAGATCCTTTCCTGTACTCTATGATTCTACTCATGAAGATTATATGAGAGCAAAACTGAGGGATGATTTGTGGCAGAACATAGCAAAAGAATTAAATTTCTCACTCTTTTTCGCAAACACTCATTCGTTATAATTCTTTTTCTTTTTTTTTTTTTTGGTAGTTGCAATATAATAAATCTTTTGTCATCCTCAGATTCAGACTCCAGATCGAAAAGAAGCTGCCGGCTCGCATCTTGTATACTAATGGGGATTTGGGTACAAATCGTGGGCGTGGGCTGTGTTCAATTTGCGTTACTATTAAAAAACGTGGACATCGGCTGGATCGGGAAAAACGTGGACATCGGCTGGATCGGGCCTCGCGTGGGCTGGGTTCAATTTACGGCGAGCCTAAAAGTGGCTTCGCTGTTGCGCAACACATTCGTTTAGATCATATATAATGTAAAATCCGCTAAAATTTATGGAATATCACACGAGGAATTCGGGAATGAGTGCCTTTCCTAGATTCAAATGTATGAATGGCGTTCTGCTTCCCAAAAAGGCCACATGATGATTCCAGCCATATGGGTTCCAAGACTTCTGAATTTTTAGCAGAAATTCACACGATGTGAAAGTTGCACGCGTCTCCGCGAATTGGATTGCAAAACACTGGAACACCCTCCCTATAGTCCCGATGCGACTATTATTCATTGGGTCCATTGAAAAAGCATCCGAAAGCTTCGGAAGAGGTGGCAAAAGTCTGACAAAAACTAGTCTAGAAAAACTGTAATTTAATGATAAAATTTTTCATAACAAAATTCCGTTTTATAGTTTAATCAACCTGGTATACAGTGTTTTAAAGACCAGTTTTTGGTTTTTGTTTTTTTCGTTTAATGATAAATTTCAATAAATAAATCATTCAGTATATAAATTTGCAAATTGTTTCTTGACAATTTCTTTCAGAACTTGAAAACAATACCACGTGAGTGTCTCCAGATCTGTTTTTTAGCTTTACTTGTTACTTTCTTATTTATTTCCATCCGATTCCCTTTTTTCAAATTTTTTCCACAGATGTGCAGCTCCTAGGATAAAAAAAGAAAAACTGCTAGACCAATGGCTACATCAGCACCAATCTTAGACCGCAGTTAAGATCTGCAAAAACCTTGTAAATCTTGTTTTATTTGTGTGTAAAAAGCTGGAATTTCTTCTTATCTTAATACCAGCTATAAATGCTTCAGCTCGAACCAAATATTACTTTCCGAAGAAGAGTCTTCAATCGAAAACTTCATGATTAGATTGTTAACAAATACATCCGTTTCTATTTAATCCAATATCTGATCAGATAAAGGATAATTCAAATTTTACATTTAATCTCGTCGTTCTTAATGAAAATATTTGTAGTGTAGTAATTTTTTTCTAATTCCGAATACATTTTTGTGCAACCCTGCGCGTTATTTATATATCTACGTTTAGTTTAGTCCGATGTAGTATTGTTAATTATGTTTATATATCTTGTTTGTCAGACGGACCAAGTACACTATGGAATGTTAAATGTTAGTTAACCCATGTACATAGTAGATTCCTATATAAATGCAATTCATATAGAGTGGTCGATTTTATCAATCCCGCGCACATTTGGAATTCTAATTGAAGGTCAGCGTATTTCAAGTTTATTGACATTAGTTTAGTCAGACAAACGGGATATACTAATTTATATATAACATAAAACGTTTTTCTTTGCAAAATTTTCAAATTATACCATATTGACCTTAGTCTACTTACTCTACTTATCGAAATAGCAATTTTTTTACCAAATTTCCCCACTTTCTATTGATAAAATTCGAAAATAGTCAGTGACATTTGAAAAAATGTCAAAGTAGATATAAAGCACGGTGAATATTTATCAGTTATTGGAAATGACCAATGGAAGGCAAGAATATGGTGAGAAGACCCAAATGAAAGAAGTAAGACATTAGAAACCGGTTAAATAATAAAACAGAATAGATCAGAATAGCCAAAAGAGCTAAAAGCCATAGGAAGAAAAATATAAGAGTCAAAGAACTAAAAATAGTTGTGATTTTTTTTTCTACAAAGAAAGTCTTCTATCCAGATGGACTCCTAGATATTTGGCTTCGTTTCTCTGTAGAATTTCTCTATAAGCCAAGTAGAGTTGATTTAATCCAATATCTATATACAAACAAATTAATTAATTATATTTTTTTGGAAATAGAATACAGTACAAGAGAATTACAGAGCTTTTTGTGTTGGAGTATGTCATCTGTCTTTAATAACCAGCGTCATATGACACGTATGTCATATGTCTGCAAAACGCGAACATGAGCTCCAATGATTAATAATGTATTATATACTTACTTCACTGTGAAGTCAACAATTTGAACAGAAATATTTGCAGTCATTCTACTACAACGTATCTTAAAATTAAATAGATAACGATAACCAGAATAATTTTTTTAATATACACTGATTTCTTCCTATAGGACCTTCTCAAGGACCACACTTTTGCAAGAGAACCACGCACCCTTCTCAAACTCATTACAGTAACCCTTTTTCGAATTCTTTATGTAATTTCTTTCAATAAATTCATTTTGATGTTGCATTTTCTTCTTTTAATGCAAAGTTGTTGTTCTACTTATGCCGACCTCTATATGATAAACTTCTTATCTTCTTTTTTAAAACTTGTCTGTATAATATATAAGAAAACCTATATCAATTTTGAATTTGTAACTTTTCTTATGTAAAGTTTATTATTCAAATTCCTTAATTCTTATGCCTTATCCTTGATGTCCTCGGGGCTGTATTATCCCTTATCTAATATATAATTTAAGAGACGAACACACTTCGCTGATCGTAAACGATAATAACGCCGTTTAGGTTGATTGATCTTCGAAAACCGGCTGGAGTGCATCGCCAGCACTGCACTGGCGCAATAAGAGCGCATTCACTACTCATTACTATACATTAATTACCTTAACGTTGATGGTTGGCCAAATTACACCTAGCGTCAAGTCAAAGGGTACAATTATCGCCCCGTGACCGTAGACTCATCGCTTATGCACGTCGGTTCTGAACCGAAGAGTATACAGAAAGAGGGGGACATTTAGTCGACATACACATTTCGAATTTAATTTACAGTCCTTAATAACTGTATCTCATATGAGAAGAAATTATAAATGCGGATGAGGAAAACTTTGATTAATAAGATTGCTTATTAAGTACTAGATGAAACTGACCACAAATTCTGTATTAAATTTTTTGGTTGTCTATTTTGAGATGCTAACTGATCATGTAGAATTGATCATATTATCTGTGGGCAATAAACCTTAATAATTGATTTTCCTTTAGAACATATAAGACAAAAAGTATTACGGTTCTGTCTCGTCATGAAATGCGAGTAACCAAAAAAAATTCCTGAAAGTTTGGACCCTTAATATTAATTTAAGTTGTCGATTTAGTGGTGTAAAGATTTCCCCTTAAAAAAACATAAAAATTCTGTTTTTTTATTTTTAAATTTCTAAACTTCTTTGAAAACTGAATGGCGGCCTACAAAAGGGTCCTGTGTGACCAAGCCGTTACTCTGGGGAGGTAGTACAAGCCTCTAAACTTGATTTTTGCGTAATTTCAAAAATCAGATCAAATTATAAAAAAACGTTTTACACTTATAGATAAATAAATAAATAAATATGTAACGTGAAGAAATGAAATGTATGTGTGTGACTGTTTATTAATAAAATTTTTATATTTGACATATTTCTGTTTATTTGTATTTTTTACCGTTCCTTTTTTTATAAAATATCTTCGGGAATATTGATTTTAGCGACTTGCATCGGAACTTTTTCAGAGAAAATTCTATTATCTACATTCTACAAGTTTGTTGTTCACATTTTTCTGTAGCTCTTGTCATTCACGGGATGAATGCGAAAAAACGCGAATTACATTGAAAAATCAGGTTTAGAAGCCTGTACTACCTCGCCAGTTCGAGTTAGGACTTGGCCGCAATGAACACTTTTGAAGATTCTGAATTCTGAATTCTAAAAAACTATATATAATTCAATTTAACCAAACCAAAAATTACTTCTATTCTTCTTGAGACAATTGGAATCAAATTTGAACAATCGCATGTGCATCCGCATATCAGTAGCAGATATTTGCATTCGAATTCTTCACAATATGACATTAGTTGTATGGCTACCACGAAGTATAAGATGGTTACTACAATTCCGTCGTACAAAAGTCTAGACAGCAATATAGAGAGAACGGCTACAACAATACAATAGAGGATTCTAGCCTTCCAACAATCAACATTAGAAGTATTTGTATACATAGCAAATATTTTAAAAAAATAAGGGTGGAACATTCCTAATCAAAGCGGTATATTTTAGAAAGCATTTGTCTTTTTTTTTCAACAATTAGTATGCAATTAACGTTTAGTTATATCTTCGAGAGACTACTAATGATTGCAAATTACCTGTTTTCCCAAAATAGGCAATTAACTACAAATACAACACCAGTTCGAATCAAACAAATACACACTTACACACACAAGGCGTGGGAATGATCGTTGGTTACAGTGAAGTAGGTAGTGGTTTTCTATTTATCAACAAAAAAGAAAATGACAGACTTTTCCTTATTTATAAAAAAAATCCGTTAAGCAACAAGAATTTGTATTTGATTTGATAGAAACCAATTTTTTTTATTCAATTCAGAGTTTATAAAATAAAGAGGTTGCCTCATGAGTAATGTGAGTTTCCAAAAGTCACTTTGTTTATTGAATAATCAAAAAAAAAAGACGAAGTACTGCCACTTGAGACCGTCGAAACCATTCATTGGGCTCAGATGCAAAAAATTGTCACACTGCATTTTCAACATTACCATTGGATTGTTCCCATGCAAGAATTTCGCCATGAATCTGAATAAATAGTAATCTATGTGGTTTACCATTGTCTTGTTATAAGAGAACTCGCTTTCGACCTGAGTGCCAACAATCTTCAAGCGTCAAATATGCACGAGTACACCAACTAACAGTTTTTCTTGCAGCCTCGACTGCTTTAAATTCTTGTCTTCAGTAATGTCAAACAATACACGAATTTAATACTTATCGAAAACCATGAGAGAAAGATTAAAAGAAAGTAAAACAAACGTATTCTTCATAGAATTAGACAAGTTACGAATGTTTGAATTTAGGTGTAGGGATTTTTCACATAAGAAGACCGTAATAACTTATGAAATGTCTACTAATATTTACTTTCTTTACAAGTAAATTTTCCCTCACTTCACGTACAAATTCCTCACATTGCTGATATTATTTATTCCCTCTAGGCGAGATCTTGTTATTAACTCACTATAGGTGTCCGATCATCAACTTTTCATTAAGACGAAGCCATGAGAAAAATAATTATAATGAAGTTGACATAGACGATGTTGATTTATTACAAGATCATTGAAGAATACATTAAGAAGAGAGAAGGAAATTCATTACGCATTTATAGTAATAACTAGACAAATCCTACTGTGCATTTCTTTGTTTTCATTAGTATCATGTTTATTATCTTCAGATATTATTCCTGAAAAATAAATGAGTACTTTAGATGTAAACTCAATTATCCACTATTGATAACGTTGCTTATCAATATTTTTGATAAAATCTAGCAGAAAATTTCCATCAGCTAAAATTTTTAACACGTGCTTATTAAATTTATACATTTTTCGAAATTTCTATAGGAAACAAAAAGAATATAAAAATTTGGTAATTGAAATTTCTGAACGTGTTATTATATATAGATGTGGTCAAATTATTTGTTTTGATTTGAAACTTGGTAACAGGCATTAAAACAGAGAAATGAATAAAATAACCACAGTTACAAATAATGGTAATCAGATAAGAAGAATGAAAACAAATTAGAAGAAATACTATTGGCATAAGTAAAATTTTAAATATTTAGACGTAGACACATAATATGGCTATTTAATAACCTTATGCTACGGATGCAGTGGCCTTCGCTATTGTAAATAAATCAGTAAGTCCGTAGTAGAGGATTGGGAGGTAAACGAAGTAATTTCATAATTTATTTTCGCTCTCATAAAAATGGTATAAATTCCACTTTTGTTGATATTACGAATGACTTTGTTCCATTCTATGGAAATTAGTATCCGAGCAGTACTGGAAATTATGTAGATTTACAAATCGGTTCAGGCAACATGTATAACATTAAATTCATACTAGAAGAAAGTACTGAAAGCTCCTCAACTTCGGGATCCCTACATGCATAATAAATTTTTGATAAATTTGAAATAATTGAAATAGAAATAGAAAATTTGAGAAAAGTTTAAATAGGGACAAAGGGCCTATTCCTTACAACCCTCTCTATTGTTCGGTAGTTAAGGAACAATTGTAAATAGTCCCGCCAAGGAGGTTTTCCTTTTGGATTATTTTTCGCGGGAGAGGGTTTATTGGCGGGATTTTTAGTATAACATAGTTTTAGTTTAGTTTCAGTCCCTGAAGACTATAACTTAGTTATCGAAACGCGCGTCAGACAGTGTGATGCAGAGGTTGTGTAAACAATGTTCACTATAGGAGAAAATTGTTTTAAAAATTTGGGTGAAAGAAATTATACATAAATTTCTGGGAAATTTTCAGGACTATGTTGAGATCGTTGAAAATATGCTAAACAAATTCTTGGTTGTAAAATAATCTAAAAATGTACGTTTCCATTTGGATTATTTCTTAGAAAATTATAGTGACGTGACTGAGAAGCAAGGTGAAAGATTCCATCAAAATATTCAGAAGATGGAAAAGAATACCAAAAGAGCTGGCTCACAAGAATGATATCCCACACTAGACATTATCTAGAGATCTTTTTGCAGCTGAATATGACAGAAAAACAGCCAAAGTAAGTTCTCTTCAATAAAGAAAATGTTATTTTAAGGAGCCTAAAGAATAAATGACAGTTTTGGTACGGATATTTTTAGAATTTTTGTATTTTTTTCTGCTAAATAAAATAAATCGTGATTTTTTGTATATTTACGAGTAGAGATTTCAATTTTGAAAAATAACCTTACGTGATACAAAAAAACTAAAGGCAATTGGAATTTTTAAATCAACTTAATAATGCAGATCTTCGTTATCATTGTTTATGTTTGTGACCCCTATATTTAAAAGTTAACAAACTACGGTCATGTATAATCTAATCTGACAGTTATAGTAAGGAACGGAATAGCCTTTACCATTTTCAAATTACTCATCCGATGCTAAATACGTAATTTCTGGCGGTAAACATTAAAGAACTGGGGAAACTGCCGATAAGATTGTCAATTAAATACACGGCATCTATCCATCAGAGGAAAGATTGAATGAAGTGAGTGCCACCAGTAAAGTGTGTGTTATGTGTTGTCGACCAACACTCATGTAAACACCACAACAGACCGATAATTATATAATTAGCAGGCATTAAAAAAAGCTGGTGAAGTTATATAGTATAAACCTACACCGTCGAAACAACTTATCAAATCAGAGACGGACTACGGAATTGATACGTATCTTATTTCTGATAATTGTTTAAATTTAATTTCGATAGAAGAGCACAAAATTTCAATTAATTAAGTAATTGTTATTACTCAGATAAGTGATAAGAATATTTGTAGTAAGCAAGGAATACAAGCTGTCTACAAAAAGAGATTGTTGCAGTCCAAAATTTCAGTCTATCCAAAATCAAATCAAGATTTTAAATCCACGTGGATATTACTTTGACCAGCGACACTATATTTGCAAAAACTAAATATGATAAAAATAGAAAATTAATTTTAATTAAAAATATAAATATTCAAGTACAATTATTTCTTCGGTGTTAATGATTGTAGTTTAGATTGAAAACGTTCAAAGCGGCTTCGAAAAACCATAACCGCTAAAGATAAAATCATTGTCTTGATCGAGGACTCATGGGTCCAGAGAGTCCATCTCAGACAAGGAATCTAGGAATCTGCCTTTCAGTACATCTACATTGGAAATGAGATTGAGAGAAGCTGGTCTTATTGAAAGGGTGGCAGTGAAGAAATACGTTGGCTAAAAAACATAAAAATTGGACATATGAAGAGTGGAAAAGAGTTTTATGGAGTGATGAATCAAAGTTTGAGGTTTTTTGTTCTAAGAAAAGAGTTTTTGTGCCCACTTTAAAGGAAGATGTTAGATTCAAGTGTAATCTCGACTGTAAATTACGGCAGAGGCTCGGAGATGGTTTGGGAAAATTTTAGCGTAACTTGAGGCCTCCCTCCCACTCAGAATGTGACCTTTTCTGTATGCATATTTGTTTAAAGATTTGAGTTATATTTGGTACATGATGATGGAGCAATATCAACTTTGACCTCATTTACAAAATATTACGAACATCTAAAAGTAAAGTCATGCATTACTCAGTGATAAATGTTCCTTTCTTAAACACTTCAGCAAGTTTGTACAGATACCCACCCGTTAAATTTGATATAATGTTGTTAAAGAGTTTAAACATCACTCTGTAAATGAATTATATTTTTACCATCCTGTAGAGTTAATATAATCGAATAAAAACCTACTCGACTACGACTGCGGAGTCGCATTTCATTAATAACCAATTCAGATTATACCGACGTTAGCTCAATATGGTATCGTTGGTCTTTCCTCAGTAACATCCTCTTAGACTTCCTGCCTACATGATAGTCTTCTGGTCGACGGTACATTGTAGAGGTTCATTTTTTATTATCGTACCGTCACTATATACACACGGAAGAAGAAAAAATGTCGGTGCTTTGTTCGTAGTACCATACAAGTACGACAAGTATCTCACAAAGAGTTCGATTTCCACCGTTATATCATGCCTATTGATCGACTTCTACTACTGTTGGAAACTACCATATTTGAGAGGTGTATGTTGAGACACGTATGATTTCTTAATGTGAGAAGAGAACGGGATAAACTCCTTCGCATATATACGTTAGTTTTTACTTCACAGATCTATGTGAAAAATTTAATGAATTAATCGAAATCATAGAATAACATCTGAAGATGATCGTATCTCGGCTTTATTCTTAAGTGTCTGTTTTCTGCATTTAAATATTCCTCAAGTTGTAAATCACTCAAACACTTTACGTTAGTAATTATCAAAAAACTTTTCGCCTAACTATAATTCTTTCGTCGCTCTTAGGTAGAAACGAACCCTATTGACCCTTAAGATGATACTTCACTTTTTTAAACACCGAGCAGAACCGTTCCTTGAAAATATTCAAAATTGTTCGTTAAATTAGTACAGTGGAATTTAATGCATATCGAACTTTTATATATCAAACTTAAATAGCTAGTTCTGATTTGTTAATGTTGATATTCAAATATCTAGGAATCATAATTTACATCAGATATAAATAAGAAATAGAATTCAACAAAGAAAAAAGCTACACCAGTTTTAAACTCTCTACTTTGGTCAGAAATAAACATAAAAATGACGGTTTTGTAGGAAAAAGTGGATCCTTAACTTTACGCTTGCCAAATACACAAAAAATCAGAGGAAAACCTCACTCAATTGCAGTTTAAACAAGACATTTTCACCCGAAAACGTTTGGCTTGCTTCCAAAGGATGCTAGACAAGTGTCAGCATAGACATCTTCATTCAGATAGAGCTTCTGATTGTCAGGCAGATCAAAGTTTCAAAAGTGTTAAATCTGCATTTGTATACAAAAAATAACTTTTTTCTTTCACATTACTGAATTTATTTTAATTTTGGTGCCTAAAATCAATAAAAAAGATTCAAGAATTATTGATATATATATATATATATATATATATATATATATATATATATATATATATATATATATTTTTGAAAAATAGTACGTAGTCAAAGCACTGAGCTTTACCATATGATAACATCCTGTATTTTGAGAAGTTAGGAATATAAAAGAATCAATTTTCTTGTGGTAATAGTTTCAAAAAGTACAAAAAATAATTTTTTTTGTCTATTAACTCATCGACAGATACCTTGGCATCTTCTACAACACACATAATCTGAAGTTTATTGATACCATAGACAACTGGCATTAATTTCGATGCTCCCCTAACAAACCCATTCAATACAATGGATTTGTCATTCTTCTTAGTTTCACATCCAGTATTGTACTGGATTTTGCAATTAGTTCTAGCTTTTTGGATTTCCTTTCACCATAAGCTTTCAATCTTCCTTCCAGAATCTGCTTCCGCATCTTCGTTACCAGAAGCGAATAAATCTACATCATCATCATCATCATCATTAGCAGAAGCTGTAGTAGATGGAGCTGAATAAGATTTTACATAATGAATGGTACCAGCTTCAGGTATGTGATAAAGCCCAGGAGCTATTGAATCTTTTCCTTTATTCCTTTTCCATCTTTCAAGTCTACAAAAACCATTTTAAATATTTATTTAATCAATTATAAATTTTTTTCTGTTTATCTGTTTTTTCATTATAATTTTGAATCGTTGAAATGTATTTTTAATAAAATGAACTTTATTGGTAATTATTTTATAGATATCTTGTAGAATAATACGGAATTTTATTACAGGACATCGTTTTTTGATCATTATTATCTGTCTTCTGTGTGGTTCTGGACGGAAAAAGTGACAGTGATTGAACAGAAGGTAGATGTTATCTATTACTAGACACTTTAGAAAGTTTGTACAATTATTTAGTTATTTGAATATTGATCCGCAGGGAACGATCCAAGCAATCCGGATGGTAAAGAAGTGAAATCAAAAGTGAAGTGTTATTAAGTGTTGTAATTATTGTAATAAAGCTTTGAGTATGAAATTATCGTCGGTGTTGCAAGTTTTCTGCGGTTTTCCTGTAATCTGGTGAACCAGTTCACCAACCAAATGGCGACGATAGGGAATAATTTTACCGTATCTGCACCTGCCCACCGAACTCCATGCTTACCTGTGATATAATGAACAAAACAAATAAAAAAACATCAGAAAATATATAAGAATAATTTTTTGCTTTTTCTGTCTAAATCACTACACATGACTCTACTATCTACCACAACTCCAGCTATTCTAGTCCGTTCCTGTATTGAAAAAGAACCCAAGGCGCCTATTTTCTAATTTGTTCCTCTTATCATAAGCATCTATCGGTACCTAGAACTAGGTCGAGTCTGCCCTTCTTACACAAAAACATACCTCAGATTAAGATAATGTCATTTTAAGACCTCGCAATAAGGGGAGTACGCTTTATCTGTTTTCATGTAGATAAAGTAAAAGCATATGTTGATAGAAGTCGATTCCAGTCACGTCTACAATAATTGTTACGAGATCTTTTAAATCTTTTATGGAAATATGGTCTCTTATTTATACAGGGTGGTCCAGAATGGCTAAATTTCTAGAATGTTATAATACTGATTAGATTCCTCAATGACCCATTTTTATATCAAGGTAGAAACTGAATCTATGGAAGCATAGATTTAATGGAAACATTAGGGATATGTGCAGTGGTATAGTAAAAAAATAAAGATTTTGCAGGAAAACTATAAGCTAGTCCATGATCTCGTGTTGCTATTAGAGAAATAGAGGTAATGGTCTCTTTTATTGCCAATCAAAAAAAAATATCTGCACGATGGATGCACTACCATTGGTGGCGAAAATTCATGTCAAATCTTTAAAAAAGGCAATTTACTTAAATACATTAGACAAACAAAATATAAATTGCCTTTATTCCCACATAAATGAAGAATAATCGTTAATTATTTGGTCTACAAAACATTTTAGAAACTTCTTGGGGGTAGAATAAAAAATATTCTTATAATTGGAAGAATATGGAAAAAAGAATTCATAGGAATAATTTAACATTATTTCTATCTTTGAAAAGGAATAAATAAGATGAGGAAAAGTTACATAAATATCCCGAAAGTGTTCCGCTCCATGGAATGATTTGTAAGTGTTTATCAGCTTTGGCCATATGGACACGGATGGTATGGAACATAAATATTCGTGCCGTTGTACTTAAGAATGCCTCAATCGCTTAATGCTGATCAAAAGCTCGCTAGTATTAAAAATTCAAACGGTTCTTCGAAATTCTAAAGTTTTGTTTTTCTATCGATATATTATCGTATATTATACCATTATATAACAGAAACAAACCCGAATTTTTCAAAATATGGATGATTTAAAATAATTGAATAGTTGCTAGACCAAAGTATTAGATTTAACAGAAAGTTCTCATTTATAGCTTTCTCGTTCTGGTGCTAATAAGACAAGATAATATATTTTCTTAATTTTCCTGTTTAAAGTTGTGAGAATTGACTTCAAGTGAAATGCACAAAAAACTAATTGAGATTTGTATACATATTCCAACTAAGTGAAAATAATCATTTTATAGCCATCATCTTCTCATTTCTTTTCAACATTTTAGTAAATTACACGATATACATTCTGAATTGAATTGCCAAGTCTAACGATTTCCGCCTTTAGCTCTTACTCTGTCATTTACATATCAAAACTCTAATTTTCATTTCATCTATTTATCAACTATCATTATCATCTAACTCGGTTATATAAATTTTTTCATTGATCTTGAATACCCAGTAATTTTTAACATTGTGTTTTCCTTTGATTTTCTATTAAGTAATTCCGGGGTACATCTAATTTTACGGATGCCTTGCGTAAAAAATAATGTTCTATGTATCTAAATAAAACTGAATTAGCTTGTAACTTCTTTCAATTGGATATTTACATAGATAGAAGAGATAGAAGAGATTTGGTGAAACATGAAACATGTCAGAGCAGAGGACGAGAAATTTTTAAAACGTATTAGAGAAAACTTCAAAACTCCAAAATTTTTAAATATCCTATCCAATATGCTTCTAGATCTAGAGCTCCGAAATTCTGTTATACTTTGCATTCAGAAATCCTGTGAAGGATATTTCCTTTTTCAACATGTTCGGAAAGATTTCGGCGGTCACGATTATGAACAAAACATTGATTCGGAATGGTAACAACAAATCCTAAATTTCTAGGAGCATCCACAAATTTTCATATCAAACTCCTCCATCCTCCTTCACTGGTTTGAAAGATCAACAGAGGGTATACCTTCCTTACATCAAAGGTGTCTCAGACAAAATTTGCAAAATCTTCAAACCCAATCAGAAGCTTTCCTACTTACCGTCAAAGACAAAATATCCAATGAACACCATGGAGTGTATGAAATCCTCTGCTCAGATTTCTCCTGTTTCTATATTTCCGTCAGAGCCAAGGAACACTTGTCTGACCGTTTTATACTTTAAAACATGATTTTTTTTTATTTTTAGTACATCATCGACGTTGACAACATGTATTTTCAAATAAACCGAAGATACGTACTTTTTATGTTTAAATTTTAGATATTATTGTTGTTTCGCACAAATTAATTATAAATTATTGATTAAATAAACAGAATAACGATCCCATTAGCAAATGTTACTTCAATTAGAGGTCTACGACTCCTACATATATTACTATTTACGTAACTGGTAAGTTGGTGCTCGAACACTTCATCATTAAAATTCTCGTATAATGAAATTAACGCGATCACTTGCTTGGCCGATCATTTTTTTAATGTAGCGTACAGCCTATAATTACCGAGCTATAAGTGATTTGAAAGCTGCAATTAAATGTTATTATATCTCCGACGTATTTTTCATGTTGCTAATTCCTCGGTTTTTAAAACGTGTAGGAAACGAGATAATCGATAATTTAGAAGATGATTTACATGGAAAAATACAATTAATAATTATAATTGATACACACCACCTTATATCAATCAATTTTAATTAATTAACAAAAATTAAATACGGGCTAATAACGACAAAGAGAAAGCCGGGTTTCTAGAGCGTTCTATTGAAGATTTTTTTTTAAATTACAAATTTTAATTTGTAATTTATCAGTTCATTGTATATAAAGAATAGTAAAATATTACTTTTTTCGTATAGGTAGTACGTGTTCACTGCGACTCAACTTGCGCATGGCCTTAGATGGCAAGCAGAAAATGTTAGTAGCTCAGTCACCTTCATTTAATTTAAGTTATGAACTTAGTTACTAACCAATTAATAATGACAAATAATAAAAGTTTCTTCAAAGATACTTATAAATATTGAGACATACGTTATTAAACTTTTTATTAAGGTGTAGACGAACACAACAGTGAAATTGGATGAACACTGACTTTATTGACAGTAGTTTTTATATATCTGACACAATGTTAGATAACTTGAAAAAAAAGTGAAGTGTTAAAAAGTCACTGCAAACTAAGCAAACGCGGTATCATCTTGTTAATGTTCTAATTTCACGATGACACTGCTTTTCTCTCCCACGCCTATTAAGACATTATATAGTCTTTCAAGTAAGAGCACGCTTTGCGAGGACGGGACGGTTGGAACGTCTGACATTAGTAGTGGGCGGCTCTGGAGCGGCACCTACAACTGGAGCCTCTTGTGTTGGAGTCTGACTCGGGCCGGAACTTGAAGGTCTCCCCCGTTGAGTACGGTAGGAATCTGGATCATGAATAGGTGGAAAGTCATGTAAGTTTGGAGGAGGTTGCAAATAATCTACCTCTGGTTCAGGGGCAAAGTGAACCTTCTTCTTTGGAATTTCTGAACGCCAAAGCTGGTCAATTATCTCCACTCGACACCATGACAGTCACAACACTTTCTCTTCCATTCATTTCTAATGTATGATACATTTTTTCTTCAGTTTTTCATTTCTTAGTCCCTTTTTTATGTATTTATCGTTAGTGTCCTGATTTTGAGTTTCTTCTGATTGGAAATTAGTTTATGACCTATTTTGATTAATCAATTTGAAATTTAATAATTAACTAAAAAGTGAGGTTTTTTTTACTCTCATTTAATGGCTTAAGGTGTATGACTATTTTACTGTTTATAGCTTAATCTGATATTTTCAAGCACAAACTTATAAATATTAAATTAATTTTATTCACGTTATTATCAACTACTGCTAATACTTAAGCTGGAACGAATGAATAAGAATTTCAAACCGTACCTCGTACATATATATATATATATATATATATATATATATATATATATATATCTCATTCTTCCTTCCGATACTGCACGTAAGATTAATACGTTGATTAACAACCATAAATATCAACAATGTTGAAAACACGATCACTGATGTTATGTTAATGGACTAAATACATTCTTTAACTTGATTTATGGTGGCATTAAGTCGTACTTGAGATGTTACAGTAATGTCTACCTAGACTAGGTTAGTTTGCAAGAATATTTTAGCACTCAGTTATCATATTTATCGATAAGTGTTAACGATTTACAATTTCTTGATGGTCTCGAATGTAAAGGAGATAGACTGTATTCGAATTAAATAAAAGAAGTATCAGTAAAAGTTACCAATTTCACTCATTAGAACAAAACTTTTCAAAAATACCTAGAGACATTTTTACGAGAAAATCAATAATTAAGAAACAAGACCTTTGTCTATCGGTCTGTATCAATAGATAGAGTAATTTGAGCAAGGTTCAGATATTTAGTTTTTAAAAGTTTTATGTGATTTCGTTGAAATATAACGATAGAAATTGGGAAGCAAATTGTTATAGCAAATTGAATGGAGAATACACAGGTTATGTAAACAGGTTGTACTTGTTGAAACTAAATCGAATAATAATAATATGACAGTGGCAGAATGGATGACTGCTTGATTAGCTTGATTAGAATCAATAACTGTCGATACAAGAGATTTCCTTCATGAAAAATCTTCATTGGACATAGTCTTTGATTTAGCCTGAGCTTTTTGATGCAGATGGAACGGCGCATAGAAATATACAACCTTGAAGAATTCCAAAAACAATTGGAGGTGAGAGACTATCATTTCTTTCATCAATCTGTGTTTCAGTTGAACTCATAGGACTTGGCATTTTCAAGAAAAAATGATTTTCATGTCCCTAATTAAATTCCATCTACTAACTATCGGATTGTAAATCTTCTTAGCAAACTATGGCTGTTGAAGTTATTTTACGTTTAATAATGAATCACTGAATGGATGTGTACTAATTGCACATCAAACTACAGTACTAAGGCAGTAATTATATTTTATCCTATATATCTTAAATAATTATACAATCATACTAATCTTATCGATATAAAAAATTCTGTTCAATATATTTGTACTATTTATTAACGAAAGTAATAAAGTGGAATCTAGATTTTCTTGTACACTATGATGGAAAAAGTCAAGAAAATGAAATGTAAGAATTTTAAGTAGACACGCTCGAACTTTCTCGTGTGTCGCATTTCCTCCACAATTTTGTGCGACTGTTGTCACGGGAGGCGGCGAATTTATTGGGCTCGATTGTAATAAAGATATAGAGACCGGATCTGAGTGTGGCAAAATACGATGCCAACGACTTCTGCGGTTAGCTTTCAGTTGGGTGATTTGAAAACAAAGAAATTATATCAATTCAGTGAAATTGGAAATTCAACAGATAGAAATCTATCAATTTAGATTTATATCGTTAGATTATGATACAAACAATTAAATTTACCGAGCGCTTATAACATTATAAGAAATGAGAAATATGTATATCCCAACAAAAATAAAGGAGGTTAATAGAAATGACTATGACAAACTCAACAGCTGAATTAAAAACAACAATAACCAACAATAAAAGGAGACAAGGAGACGCATTATCAACAGTACTATCCACTCTATAATTATAAGCAGTGATAAACAGAGGAATTAACAAGATAATCGCACAAAGTATAACACAAATAAAAGGATTGCTTGATGGCAATAAACATGGAGGGCGTGGAGAGAATCCTAGCAAATAAGGAAGCAGTTCGATACAAAAGATAGAAGTATGGAGTGGAATGAAAGACTAAAAGTAGGTAATATAATAAATTGCAGACAATAACTTATGCAGCTGAAATAGAAGAATATGAACTACGAAATAAGGAACCAGACTGAATGAGAAGACATAGTAAAGTACGTCAAAGTACACAGACTATGATGATTCGGGCATACACAAAGAAGACTCGTTCCTGTTAAGAAAAATCATAAAGTGAAGACCAATAGAAAATAGTCCGAGAGAAAGACCAAAATCGAGATGAGAAAACTAAATATGAAAGTAATAGAAGAAATACTGAGAGATAGAATAGTGAGGAAATATGGTATACAAGGTAAAATACCACGCCATTTTCTAGCTGAAATAAATATATTCCAACGAGAAAATCAGATTAGAACTCTTTAAGAGCTGATACACCTGAAAATGAGATTAAAATCATAAATATATGACATTGCGAAAGACCAGTCATACCTCATATAGTTCATTGGTTTTCATTCTGAATGATCAGTTAGTTATCAGAAAGCTTTCCGTAAGATGGATGATGCATTTAGTCACAGTCGACTACAAACAACTTTGGCTTGTTCAACTATATTCTGTACGAGTTTTTCTGCAGTTCCGTATTCGTGGATGAAGCTTGGAGATACTACATCATAGTGATTGAACAGCAGTCAAAATAATGGATTTCTCAGAGTAAATCGACGAAAAACACTACTAAGGTGGGTTCATCAAGCAATTAAATAAGGACTACCGTTGTTACGAATTAATTTAATGAGAATTTAGATGAAAACGAAGGCTTACGGCAAAGAAAAAAGTTATTTTACGTCTGGCAAAAATTAATAAATCAGAATATGATTTACTCCGTCATCCTCACTATTTTCCTATTCTCCCCAATTTTTGCTTCCAAATCTCAAAAAATAATTTGGCGCAAAGGAAATTTGACTTCCTTAAGCAAATACTTATTTTGATAGCCACCATAAATTGTTTATTCGAAATAAATAAAGCAATGAGAAACTTTTGAGTGTAGATTTTCATGTGTTTTAGCCGATGACTTGAAAGCAATCGAATGCTTGATGAAAATATGATAATGGATCAAAAACTATCAATATTAATATCAGATCAACTACTAGACTAGTTAAAAATAACATCTTATACAATGGTAGTTATCACCGTTCAATCCTGACGACAATTTATATAGAAATAATCGGTTATTTCATTTTAAAAATTAGGGGAGATGCAGAAACAAATAATTCAAATTGAGAGTATCATAAATCGATTTGTTAATTGCAGAATCAATTCAATGGGAAAAAGAAATTCTTAGTATTTACGGGTATACGTCGAGCATATATATTGTATACCTTATATGCATATTGAAATTTACATTTGAATTTGGTATACACATTAACCCATTAGTGACCAACTGAAACTCAAGTTGCATGATTTAGAATTTTATAAGAATAAAATATTTTCAGTTCTCAGACAAACTTTAATGTTAAAAGGGTAAAGATGAAAAATGAACAGGTGGATTAGTAGGTGAAATTTATGACTTTCTTTTACCATGTTCAAGTTTTGATGTAACTGAGGTTTCTTTTTGGATATATTGAAGATATAACTTGTATCAACAAAACAAAAAAATCGTGTGGGAATAGGGACATTACGTGGAAATAAAGTCAATTATAAAAAACTAACCTCTACTGGATATAAACATTCATTTTCTTGAGAAGTATGAGGTAAATGTCAAAAGTTCTAATAGGATATTGACAATAATGTCTTTTAGGTTTTGATAAATTGGGTTCTAGTGCCCCAAAATCAGCAAATTGATATTCCAAAAAGAATGTCGATTTAAATAACCGCAGTTCATACTCACGTATAGGATTGGAACAAGGTCTAAAAAATAGGTGGCCTTATCTGTTCCTCGTCATAAATGTTGCCAAAAATGGGTATTGCGTAGGCAATTTGGTTTCAACATAGACCTTTTACAATTCCAGAGGGAATGTATTCTGTACATTCTTCAGAATTATGGTCATGAACCACACCTAGTTTATGTAAGGAGAGTTGACCTTGGTTTGGATTGGTTCGATCATTTAATTGTGTGTATTATAAAAAATCTAATAATTATATCAACTATAAAATATAAATTGTTGACGTTAGGAAAATCACTAAAATATATGAGTAAAAAAATATATGATGTCATCCTAATTTAAATCCTGAATTATTTGATAGAAATCAATTTTTAAGTAATCCTGAGCAACTTAGTTGCTTGGGCATAATTTTATTGATAATGAGTTATTTGTTCAAGATCCTTCAAGATGAGGGAGGGTTAAATTTCTACTCCCATGGGATTAATGGTAATGCCATGCGCATTCCTCTTTTTTCTGTTTCTACTTTCTCGTTGGTTTTATATTCTTCGACTTTCTGGAAGTGGCAAATTGTTTTAGCAAATTTATTGCGACTGAAAAATATTTAAAGCGTCGATCTACTTGTTTGAATTAAAGTATTATAAGTTCTCAATAACAACAAACTTCGAATTAACCCACCGTGTAATAACTATTATAATCTACAAATTACCTAAACAGTAGTAAATAAATGTGGGTAAGAGTGAATTGATTTACGATGAAAAGTCATCGTCTGGTCAAGCAGGCCGCGTCTACAAATTGCTGGTGTTTCACTCGATGGCGTCTTTAGTTAGCACGCGACTGTTTTACTACTTTATTTTTACTATTTCGGTCTCTTTCTAACTATTAAACATCTACGAGAAACAGTTTAAAATTACTATTCTATGATAATTTATAGAAATAGTTTTTTAATCGGAATTGGATAGTCTCTTTTTAATGTATTACAATAAATTAGAATCGCTCTTATTTACTGAGTACAATGATTCTGTATTTTGGGTTTTGAAACTAGTCATAAAAAATCTACTAATATGATATTGTGGTAGTCGGAACACCCAATCAAATCATTTTATTTTGAATATACTTCTATACATCATCATCCCGACTAGAATTTTCTTGAAACATCATAAGGACCTTACCAGATTAAAAGGAGGTTTATCTCCTGACCAGATCCACGCCAATCATATCTTATAGGCAAGCATATTCATCAAAACAGTAACACGATTGACGGCTTTTAGTAAAACAAAAGTCATAGGTATCAAAAGCAATCTAAAATTATCAAAACTAAGGCTTCGAAATATGTCATATGTCCGGTAGCTACTGTACTTATAGTTGTACAGGGTGGGCCAGAACAGGCGTACGATTTTACAAAATCTCTTGCGTTTGAACGTTATGAGAAGGAGCTGTGCGGGTGGTGGGAGTTCTCGGAAATTTAGTCGCGATAATCACCCCACCCGAGCTCAACGTGCATTCTGCATTAAACATTATTACAAAAATGGCGATTCGTGCTCTAATGTTCGGCATTTGTTTCGACGTGAGTTTGGATTACATGATATAAATCAGTGTCCGAGAGAAAGTGTGATTGGATCGTGGGTCAGAAAGTTCGAAGCTACTGGTTCGACTCTCAATCAGAAGCCTACGGGACGCCCAAGATCAACAAGAACAGAAGACACAATTCAACAAGTTAGAGCTTCACTTCAACGTAATCCTGGTCTATCAACTCGCAAGCAATCAGCCGAACTTGTGGTATCTAGAACTTATTTGAAATTACGAGTACATCCGTATAAAATTCAACTTGTGCCGAAATTACAGCCAAATGATTTAATTTTGAGACGAGCTTATATTAAAATAATGTTGGAACGCTTTCAGAGTTTCGACAATATTCTGTTCTCCGAAGAATCCCATTTTCACTTAGATGGGCATGTCAATAGACAGAAAGTAACCGTTTGGGCGGCTATATCAGCGCACGGAATTATCGGACCCTATTTTTTTCAAAATCAACAAGAGCAATCTGTCACTGTAAATTCTGAACGATACATAGCCATGTTAAGGTTTGTTTTCTTTCCCCAACTGCAACAATTTGAAGCCTATAATCGTACGACATGGTTGCAACAAGTTGGCGCGACATGTCATACTTCTTATGCCTCTTTGGCGGTAGTAAACCAGGTTTGATGGGAAACTGATATCTCGCCGAGATAGAAGTCCGGATCCTTTTCTATTATTATTTCTTTAAATTCGCACAACTTTCTGGCCCACCCCATATTTGAGCTAAGCAGAGTATATAAAGACCATACAATTACATGGACTGCTGCTTTGGCCGATAAAGTGGGACAACACCTAAGAAGACTAACGTTTAAACGATGGAGAATGCGCAACATTATTTTCCCTTAGTTGTTTTTAATGACTCCAAAAGAATCGAAGACTGTTTTCATTCTTTAATGGCTCAAAAATGGTTTATGATTCTTTTACAAGTATTGAAAACAATTTCAATTGTGTTAGAAGAATCAGAAATACTATTCTTGCCAAAGATTAAAGATCGTCTATTGATTTCTTAGAATAGAATTAGAAAATAATATTTTTATTCTCTTTAACGATAACGAAATGCGAAAGGAAAATGAGTGCAATAATGGAAATAGATTTTTGAGTGACCAAACTCTGGTTTACGTTTGTCCTAATAGATGTTTTATCACTTTGGGTTTACTGAGGAGGAGTAACATCATATAACTGTTTGGTTTAAGATCAAAATGTCGAAAAATGTTTTGAATTTTAGAGGGAGTAATCATTTCAATCTGGAGCAAATAATTTCTTTGTTACTTGTATTTTTTGCATACTTCTTTCTTGAGTAATAAACTAATGGTAGATTAAGTTATGCTTTATCAGTCTATTTTTACTAGAAAGATTAGAAGGAGGAACAGTGCACGTAGGGTCAAATTACGTCGATTTTGTTGTGTTTGTCTGAAGATTATTTTGTGTAATTTTTCTTAAGTAAACAATCAATGAAAGATATGAGATTATGGAATGTTTCCTTTAGATCCCAGGAAATGATTTTGCCCATAATAATTTCTACAGTTTGTTTTGTTTCTCTTTTTCTTGGTCATGATATTTAAAATAAGAATATCATCTCTCATTCTATAGCCTTGTTCTGCTCATTTTGGGATAGATTTATTTCCGTCTCAGGATCACTTCTATTAGCAGAGGTGCATCCGGTATATTTATAACAATGACGTAATAAAATAATCACTGTAGAGGTTGATTCAAAACTTGACGTTTTGTTCACTATCCACCATAAGATTGCTGAGTGTAGATAGAAAGTGCCTTTCATAAAATTTCCATCGTATTCAAATAAACAAAAAATAAAATTGGGTCTTCATATTATTTGTATCGATATTTCAAAAAAAATATTTTTTTCTATGAAAATTTCTAGATGAAAGAAAAGATTTTAATATTTTATTGGTGATTTGGGTCGTCTCTTTATGTCTCCATTTTATTTTAAAATATTTACTACGAATATTTTACGAACAACCGACGGCAACGGATAGAATAGGGTTTATGTTAGATCCGCAGTTTCAACGTAGTGGTAACGGTATTTCTGAAAGCTTTTACGTATTTCTAATTTTCTTGAGCAAAAGATGAGCGTAGTAAATAACGAAGCACGGGACGTCAAATTTTGCATCAGCTGTAACTCTTATTCATATTAACACCGACTAAATGCTATTTCAAACGGTCATTAAAACTACATTCAAAGCCATACTATTTGTGACCAAAGGTACATTAGTGAGGAAAAACTTTTCATCAAGCCAGTATGGTATTAAATAAATTACCTAATTTGAACATCAAGTAAGTACATAATTTGAAGTCATTTACGTCGCCATGAGTCTACGGATCCTTTAAATTATTACCGAATAAACCAAAATATTTATCTACACACACGAATCGTGACGTGAAGTACAATTTATCCTAAATTAGAGTATTCATTGGCGTTTCCCAAGTTTTCTCATTGTAGAGAAATACTCAACAAGCTTTACACAAAGTTTCAATTTGCTACATCGATCCATTTTATTAAAGTAGAGTTCGATCGACAACTTGGTCAAGTTATTTTAACAAAGTCTAAAATTGATTTTCGCGATGTTATAAAATTTTTGATTAAAGCAAGAATGGAGGCTGTTTACATTGACATTTCCATCATTTTCAATTATAAATCTAAGTTGTTTCGCTGGGGACGATAATTAGAAGATTATCCCTGTGACGGTGAATACTCCAGAAAATGTTGGATAAATGGAAGAAATGAATTTTAAAAAGCAGAGCTGCGTCAAAAAATTATCGAAAAAAGGCGCGGCAAAATCAACCGAGGGGTGCGCTTGCTTCACGACAATTCTTCAGTCCATACTGCTTCGTTTTCCTAGGTATTTGTACACAAATCTGGCATTACAGAAATTGAACACGCACCATACAGCCCTGATCTGGCCTTACCCGACTTTTATTTGTTCGTAAAGCTAAAAGCCGAGTTTAAGTAGCGAAAAATATAACAGATGGAATTAAATATTTTATAAATATATAACGAAAATTTTGATTCTAAACATGCATTATATTTTTATAGTAGCTTTCTTTATATGTTAGGCTAAGAGCTCATGGTCCGTACTACGTATATAGGAAAAGGTGCGTAATCAAAAAAGATACTTTTTGGATGCGAGTCTAACTTTTGACTGAATCGAACAAGCATTAGTTCAATCTTTCTACATATCCCTCAAAATTTCAAGATCTTGATTGAAAAACGTCTTTCTATTTCTATTTACCGATTTCACTAAATCAAATAAACATTGAAATTTCAAACACCCACATAAAAACACAATGTGGCCATATAAAAAATGCAATTAGATATTTTGAAGGAGATTGCAATTTAACGTTAACTTTTAATAAGAATTTTGTGAGAATTTCCCTAGCACCTCTAAATAATCCAGCTTTTTGTTAGAATCGAACTAGTAGTCTATGAAAATAACCTTTCAAAACAGGTATTATATTTAGAAACCTCTATTTACCCCAATAGTACGCCTACAATTATTTTATGTGGAACTTTAGTATGCCACGCGGTTTTTTACATAACGACTTGTACGTGACCCTAAGAAACCGACGTTGACTTAACTAAAATTGGGTCCAAACACGAAGTTGTTAGGCACACGATTTATTAAATTTATTCTTATTTAGATAATATTTATTTTCCCACAAAACGGTAAATGTAAACGTCGACTAAGAAATTCAAATTTTTCCAACAAAAAAAAGTATTTACAATTGGCAGATTTGGCGATTAAAAATAAAAGTTGACTTACCTGTTTAACAAAGAGGGCCGGAAAGTAACGTCGCTTTCATAAATTCCAAGAAAAAATTTTATTTTCCAAATAATCTTGAAATTGCTTTAACTCGACTGAACTAACAAATGAAATTCCTTTTCGGTCCCCCTAATATATTATTTTTAATAATACTTCTAAAAAAATAATCAATGGCAGCTAAAATTAAAAAAATATCTTAAATTATTTTAAAAATACTACTTATAAGAAAATTGATATTATTTCTTCGCTTCATATTTTGGAAAAAGTTTTACAGTATATGTTTAGTATGCAGATTAGTTCAAAGTTATTGAAATACATATTATGATCACTATGGGACCATAATATTACGAAAAATACGAAAGCAAAGTTTAATAAAGAAATAAAATTGAATTAACTGAAAGGAATTTCTAGAGAAGCTGCAGGAGATCATAACTGAACAGAATTATAAAAAACGAAATGACTGCGGAGCAGAGACGATATAAAGAAGACCATAGAAAGAGATTTTAAAGAAGATACATGTTATGATAAAGGGACGGAGAAGCAGTTATAGCAACAAAAAATCGTTTTAGAAAGCATGTGGTACTAGAGTACTAGGCTCAGTATCTGAAGACAATAACTTTTTTTGTCGAAACACGTGAAAGTTTATGTGTTGTCCAAGGCTACCATTTGAGTTTTTACAATCGAACAATAGGTGGCGTTATTGAGTTCTGGCACCACTGTATTTGTGAACATTGACGTTTTTTATTGCGAAGCAAGTGGCAATTTAGAAATTAACGGAGGATGTTGTTGATAATGAACATTTAAAAGAGGCAAGTTTGTGTAAAAATGGAAATCACCAGTAAAAGCTTATGTTGGATGATTTTTTATGATTTTAAAAAGACCATCAATGCATAGAATCGCTTCGTGCAACATTAGCACCATTAGAGAACACTGTTTACAATTGGTTTACAGAATTTCGTCACGGACGTGCGTTTGTAAATGATGAATGACGAGAAGGTTAGCCAAAATCGGTTGTCATTCCTAGAAATATCGATGCTGTGCGCAACATGATTAAAGAAGATCGTCATGTGACTTACAGGCAAATAGACTAAAATTCATTTTGCATGAAAAAGATATGTTTCGGATAGATTCCGCATGCCAGCTCCTATAAAGTACGTGGAACAACTGCATATCTGAAGGAGAAAAACATCGAATCAATGTCTTCATCAGATTGATCGCCTAATGAATTCTCCTTGTTTTCCACTTCCAAACAATAGATGAACGACCTCTATCACCTCAAGAAGCTGTTGAAGACACTTGCAAATCTATGTTTCTACGATATCAGCTTTAGAATGGATGAAATAGTTTGAGCGCATGCAATTAAACACTTTGTTTTGAACTTTTTCGTTTCTGTTTTTCACTTTTCGTAAGTATAGACACATCTTTAAATGCTGATGTATTCGATTTTTTTTTGGCTTTGGGTATTTACATCACAAATTTTATAATAAACTAACCTTCCGGACCTCTAGTCCAGTCAAAAAATCAGTGGTAAAGGAAAAAGTATTTCCAACTTGTTGGTGGACGTTCACAATAAACGAGGGCTTTTCAGTGGCACGTTTCCAGTTGTTGTCATGTAGAGTTAGTCGTTTTACCTTCTAACATTGGTCAACAATAAGTCACTTTTATATACAATAAGCGAAGTGACCAGAAAGGGAGAAGAAGTTAGGTTAAAAACAACTTAAAATGTCAAAATATGGTAACAAATCTAAGAGATTATGAAACAGAAACAATGGTAATGACGAAAAGAGGAGTAAGGAATGGCGGACCAGAAAAATAATAAACGAAAATGAAAACAGAGCATATGAAATAAAAGAGGTACTTAAAGAGAAAGATATAATTAAAAGAATCAAGTGACTAAGGAGTAGCCTACAACAGTAGCCTTGTCAATATTACATTTGGACAAGAGATTGAACAAGAAAGAAGAGGCCCAGATGAAAGTGGTTGAAAGTAGTAAAAGAAGATTTGAGTAGAATGAAAATTGCACAATAAAAAAAATCAATACAATGGAAAATAATCAGTCGAGTAGAATTAAAAGAAAATGGAGATGAATATATTTTCTAATGGCAGAATGCCATAGCTACGTGACTTTTGAAATGAGAACTGAAAATCATTCGATGGCTTTTACTCTACAGAATATTTTTTGATATAACCCAATATCAAATAATTAACAATCCACCTTAATTTCAACACATTTTATCTACTTTCGGATTAGTCTTAAGCATTCTTATTTTTTGCATTGTTTGTCGACAACTTCTTATAAAAATTCTTCCAGTTCTGTGAATGAGGAGGTATGTGGTCCATTATGGAGTTAATGGCGGACATTGTGCAATACTTTATCTTTTAAAAGTACCGCGGATACTTATAAAATTTACATCTAACGTTGGTTCACACATAACATTATCTCGGAAATACACACCAACAAACACAACGGTTTTTATGGGATTCATCTGAAAATAGACAATCGGCGTTGTTATCGTTAACAAAGTTTTATTAATATAGTTTTCGGTCATTCCAGACCTCTTCTTCTCTCCTTCAGATTTGTCTCAGGTTATTTCCTTTATGAATGAAATACTTCTTTATAAAGAATAGAAGATTTGGAAATACAAGATGAAGAGAATCTACAACGAGAAAATTATGAAAACTAACAACTGATATAAATAGAAAGATTACATAACCTAAAAAGGGGTAAAGCAGCAGGTTACGACAATATTAAATCAGAAATACTACAAAATTTGGGAAAAAGAAGTCTACGAAAGCTGTCAAAGTTGTTACAGCGAATATCAAAGAAAGAAATGACAAGATAGGCTGAATAATTATAAAAGCATAACATTACTAAGGTTGGTATTGAAAGTCCACAGGAGTATTTTAGAGGACCCATTGAGGAAAATAAAAAAAACTATTGTAGAGGAATCGCAAAGCGACAAATCAAAAAGTATATCTCGGACATTCGAAAAGCATTCGACAGTGTCCCAAGAAATCAAATATGGACTAATTTATAATACTGATTTGTACATATATAAAACAATGAAGAACCGGGTGAGGAAAAATATTGACCAATCAGAGAAAACACGAAGAAGAAATGGATAAAAGAATCGGCTAGGCAATTAAACCTTATCACGCGTTAAACCTAAATTTTCTAGGAAGAAAAGAAATAATAATAAGACCAAAATGAACGTGCATAAATCAATATCTCGACCAGTTCTTATACATGGTAGTAAAAGCTGTGTACTTACAAACTCACTAAAAAGAAAAATTCAAGCATAAGAAATGAAGCACTTACGCAGAGTCAGAGGTGTCAACAGAAAAGATCAAATAAAAAAACCAAACAATAGAGAATAGAGAATCTCTAATTGAAAAAAAAGCTCTGATAGTTTGGATACCTTTGTAAAATGGAAAGCAATCGATAGACAAAAAGGATTTGGCACGTTGGAAAATGGTAAAGAGGAAACCAGGACGCTAAAAGAAAACTTGGGAGAACACATTTACCTAAATTTTAAAGGAAAAATAAATAACATGGATGGATGCTATAAACACAGCTACAAATAGAAAAAATTGATATAAATTTATGCATAAATAAAGACACATAAGAATTTGAAGAATTCGAAAATGTGGTCTGTAGTAATCGTTTTTTTCCTTCGAAAGTCTCATATCTTGATTCCCTACATTACAGTGGGCCATATAAATGATTTCTATATCGTTATTTTCGGAACCTAAATTTTACTATGTGATACATAAATTGTATGTAGTTGGTGTAAAATCGATTTCAACTTCTTCGTAATGTGCGTCATTATTGTCTACCGATATTTTCTCTTCTTTCCTTCTGTGAATTCGTTTCTTATTCGTGTGTTCAAAAAAATGATAACATTAAAAATAGGATATCTCATTACGGGAAATTCATTCAAAATAAGGAACAATATCTTTATCAAGAAGAAGAATTGAGATTTTGCGAGTTTATTCATTTTAAATTTTTTGTTGTGAGACGCGGGGAAAAAGAAACTGTATTTTTCACAAAAATCAGTGAATACAGAATATTATTCAACTAAAAATACGAATGCAGTGAAACTTCCAAAGAAATAATCAAAAGATCTAAGACTAAAGAGTTGAAATAGCGTATACTCCTTATTCACTTAAACCAAAAATAAATCTAATAAACATTGACACAATTTCGCTTCTACAATTTATCATACAATGATAATTCGTGACAGAAAATTTCGTTCTTAAAAACATAATAATTAAAATAAACAGACTTAAGCATGTTAATGTCTAATAAGATAAAATTTTGTGATAACGAAAATATGATTGCAAAATTGAAAAAAAAAAATAAACACACTTCTTTTGATACGACGCATTTCTGGAATTATTTCATCTGTTACGAACGCGTCTCCGCCCTGGAGCCGGCCCTGCCTGGATTTAGTTGAATTCTAAAATTCGCCGTCTTTGATGTTTGTTTTTTATATAACTTTTTATCATAGCAGGCTATTTATTCAAATTGTTTCTTTTGAATAATTCTATGAAGGTCTATTTATCAATTTGTTTTGTTTCTTCTTTTTCTAGAATTCTTTTGAGATATATATAAGGAGGTTCGGTAGCGCAGTTTAGTTAGTCAAGTGATAGTGGTTAGTGAATTATATTATATGTTAGTGTAGTGTAAAGTATTTAAATAAATTAATAACGTAAGAGACAGTCTTTATCAATTCAACTCACGAATAAAAATCATATAAATAAGTGAGAGAAAAATTACATTACGGTTGCGTGCACAGCAGTTTAATATAAGATTTGAAAATGAGACGAGTGTATGCTAATTGCCAAATTTGTTCATTTGAAACGTAAAATCATTGCCTCATGCCATGGTTATTGTTTTTTTTGGTCGGAAGATTCTAGTTAAACTCTGTCCATAGTATACAGAAAAAACAATAAGCAATTATAAACTTGTGTGATCTCGTAAGGGCCTAAATAATTAAGTGCTCTAATAATGCTCATTAGGACCTAGCAAGGCCACACTTCCCTATAAGTTTTCAATAATGATGGTGTTCTACTGAGAAAACTCCGAAAAATTAATTTTTTCATACTTCTGCGACAAACTTATTGTTTCCGCAGTTCTAATTCTAAACATTAGTCTAAAACATAATTATACAGGCCCTAACCGTGCCATACAGTCTATAATTCCTGGTCAATGATAGTTTTATGCTGAAGAAACTCGGAAAAGAAAAAGTCATTCTTTCCATTAGTCATCATTCAGGCCCTAACAGGGCGACATAATACTTAGTTTTTTTTGAAGTTAGCAGAGCAGTCAATTTCTCAGAAACTTGCACAGTGGTTAATTTCATAATATGGCACTTAATCTTCCACTTATTGCTTTTTCTGTTTGCTCAGATTGGCTGTGCTTAAAAGGAAACATTCCCATATCTTTCCTGGCAATGAGAGCTGATGAAAACAAATCCAAAAAACCTTTCATGAATATATCTAGCGAGTTATTTCTTGGTTAACATTAAAATAATTCACCGTCTAATTTAATATAACATTCTGTAAATCACAGTTTTGAGGAAAATAGAATACTAATGTCGAATTTTATAGTAGTAGATAGGTAAGTTTGAAGATTAATAGATTTATCTTCCGGTTTAAATTCACGGATTTCATTAATTATCTTTTGGGTAACACGAATCAGACAAAATAATTAATTTTGTGCATTATTCACGTTCTCTTCGATTCACTCATCCCGTAATTTGTCTTTCAGACGTGACGTTGAGTATCCATACCTCAGAGCGCAATTGCTTCGTGAAGTTATGCACAGACCGGTGTTTATGGATAAGATAGTTACACGATGAAGGCATCCTCTTGAACTCAAAAAAATGTAAAAAGCGCGCGCCAATACATCCTTGTGACGTACTTTATTAATTAACAGACTAACCTAAGTCCCGCTGTTGACGTTTTACCTATTTTGAACAAAGAAGATTTTTTACAAGGAAAATCCTTCTGTGCAGTCCGCGATCTTTAGTTTAGAAATTAGAGAATTGATATAATACTAAGTTTTATTTTAATATTCAGAATTTTTTAACTAACTTTTAACTAACTTAATTATTATCGTATTTAGTTCGTAAACACTGCGCAACAATTGAAGTGGATATATTTTATTCTTTTACATTGTTTCATCTGAGGATCTGAAAATTCTATTCACGAGATCGAAACGACGATATTGGAGACAGAATGATGGAAGATCGATGGGCTAAATGGGTAAAGGATGATAAACGAACTTCAAGGGGAGCTCCCGGGCGACCTCCGAAAGGATATTACGAAAGTTGGACATCTACTTCTCAAGAGGTTGAATAGTAGAAGAAACAAGACTAAGTTTAAACAAAAGAGAAAGAAGAAGAAGACACTTTTCATCCAAAAATATTCTTCACTACCGTTACTGTTGATAATAACGCAGTTTATTTGTAAAAATTATGCCTTTCCAACAATAAGAAATGGCTCAGCTAGAGCAATTAGTACGTTGGAGACATGAAGGGTCACTATGATTGAATGTGACGCAAAGTCGAGCTTGGAATCGGTATTTAGAGACCACATTTGCAACCTACTCAAACGGGGAGGTCAAGAAAGCGCGATAATTCATTTTCAAGATCGTTTAATAGTCCTGAATGCAAAAAGAAACAGAAGATAGACTGGGTCTTCAGACAAGCTACAGGACGGGTGATTTCTAGTCAAATTGGCATGCGTGTAATTTGAGAGCAAGAAGACACAATCACGGTTGTACAGCGTACATGCAGATATCGTTAGGCAATTGAACACAGGCAATGGAACTATCAAGATTGGAAGTATTAATTACTATATTTTTGACGAATCAAGATTTACAATAAGGGACAGGAAGATCAACCTGTAGAGTGGCTATGGGAGTGTATGAGTGAATGGTTCAAATCTTGTGCCAAGTGAATCTCTAGATATAGAGTAATATGAGTGCTTAGGCAATGTTGATTACAGTTAAAGATGTAGATGTAAAGCTACTTGATGCAACTAATCCATTCAAGGAATGCTGTAATTAAGTGCCGACGTCAATTGTGCGAATTTCGTTACAGAAATAACTTCGAAAAGGCTTCTATTTGAATTTACTAATCAAATATATGCATATGTTATGTCGTTTGAATTATTGATCATCAATCCCCTGGATATAGACTCCTAAAAGATGGATTAACAATAATATTTTATGATTGCAAATAAATTTTTTCTGTAATGTGCCTTACACGTCAAGCGAATAAAGTATGATTCTTCTCATTTTATTGCGAATTTTACGGTTGTACATTTCATGAACGAATTTTTAATAGCAGTTTTTTACAAAAAGACTTTTTCTCAGTATTATCATAAAATTATACGCCCCATAATTATTTCGCACCTGTATGTATTAAATCTTATTTACAACGTATCTATAGCTTAGTTAAAAACATTGCAGTTGCAACACTTAATTAAAATAGAATATTTCAATTTTTTTCTTCAAAGAGATAAAAGAAAACGAGACAGACACTTCTATTAACATCAAGAATCGCAACTCGTAGAACTAGATTGCGTCGGCAATAAAAATCTTCATTTTTATAACGACCATCGTTCATTGGTCAATTTAAATGCTTTTTCGGATTTTATAGCCTCATTACTACCTTCTGACCCTCTTTCATGTCTTTTATTGTCCCATTCAATTACTGAAATTGTTAATGTTCTTCACGTAGTTGTCGGCGCCAAGGTAGTATCTAACAGTACCTATGTATTTCGTCTCTATGTAAATACCAAAGCACGCGAGGTACTTTCCACTGTTGCAATATCCGTTCCGAAGTTCCGAAAATACGACTTATATTTTAGGAACTAGTTATTAGTGTACTATCTAGTTATTTTTGCCTCACCATTCCCCTCTTTGAATATAATTTCCCAATTTGCAGTTGACAATGGGATCAGTTGTGTCATCATGCTGCGTAAAATTAATCAACCTCGACTATGCAATGAAATAAAATTGGCTGTGAAAAAGATGATGAATAACATCTTGTCTTGATCCCTCTTATACCGATAATTCCATTTGATTTTAAACGTTCACAATTTCCGGTACGTCTGGCCTTTGCGATAACCATAAATAAATCGCAAGGCTAGTCGTTGGAAGTTGGCGGAATCAACTTGAAGTTTCCCTGTTTCGCGCATGGACAATTATACGTCGCATGTTCGAACGTCGGAAAATCGTCAGTAGTTTTTAAGTAAGCTTTTAATTGATTAAGAGACAGTATCGTAACTGCATTTTTTATTTATTTAAGCGAAAAAAGGGATTCTTTTTATATATTTTATACAAAAGATTAGGTCTTTTAATTATAGATTCAGGCAGTACGAAGTGTGCCTGGTGAGCTGGTTCTTAATAAAATTCTCTCATTCTCATGTGAAAACTGTCGATATTGTTGATCAAATAAATAAAGTTGGTAAACTGAATAGTCCATCAAATCTTCACAAAAATGATACAAACTGTGGCTATTAGGAGACTAGCGCTGCTACAAAAGGTAAGCGACTGTCAGCTGTTTAGCCTGAAGCCTACTCTTTCGTATGCGATGTTTAGTGTCTCTGTAGATAGACAAATTTAGCCGTGGCCTTCTTTTGTATACGACCTAATCAATAGGCAGACCACCAAAAAGATGTGGATGTTATTATAAATCCCTATACAGATGAAAATTTATATATTTGAAAATGAAAAATATTCATATATTAAAAGAATTCAACTGTTTGAAATTAAAAAAACAAATACAAAAACCAAACACATTCGACTAATATAAAGGTACCCATTAAATGTCAGAAGATGTATCTCGTAAAAAATGAAATACTAGACAACGTCGCTCTTTACGTCTGGTAATTTTGAATCGTGAATCATGTAATTTTATTGTCTTCTCATGGTGCATTAGCACCTAAGAATGTGGTAACATAAAATTATAAGTATCTTATATACGAACAAGAGGAACCACTTGTTAAATTGAACTTCTTGCGCCTGTCAGATTAAGAGGAGGTTCGGTTGAGCTCTACTCGTCTGATGGGTTATTATCTGGTAATGCCGTTCAGAATGGCACTATCAAGTTAAAAAATTAATCATTGTTTTAAATTAACATTGCATAATATTATGAAAGAAGAATCAATACAAAAAGGACTAACTAAGCAGGAATATTTTTTCGATACTTTGTATCATTTGCCCCCAATCTCTGCAGATATTGTGATAAGTGCGAAATTTGGTATTAAAAAATATTTAATCAGTTTTTACTGTTTACTTCTTATGCTTTATGTTACTGTTTTTTTTTTTCATAACGTCTTTATTCCTTCTGCACTGTAGAGAAAATTTTTCCTATATCAGGACCATTCATGAAATCCTCAAATCCCAATCACTCGTCTAAATAAACGTTAATGGGGATAGTAAAAATTATGTGGATGATTACTATCCGTTGGTTATCCATATTCTGAATTCATTATTTCGAATTCCTTTTTCTCAATATACTACTCTAGATCTCTAGAAAATGCTAACCTTGTAATTAAGATATTATTCAACTTACTCATCCTAGTAATTGAATTATATCGTTCATGTTCCCGACATCCTTGCCTTTATTGTTGTTATTATTTGTTACTAAATTCATCATAAATGTGTTGTTCAAAGAAATTTTAAAGAATTATTGCATGAAATCCTTGAACATGTTTATTTTGATCCCTAGTTTTCTCAGTAAACTGTTTAATCCCTGTTTTAATCATGTTTCATAGAAAAATGAAAAAACTATTCTGGTGAGAAATTTTACGGAAACTAGTTATTATAAAACGAATAATTGTTAATTAAATAGATCGTCCCATTAAATACTTTTTTACCCTACGCCCTTGACTTCAAGTCGTTGAACGAACCAAGCGTGCAGTTAACTGTTTTAACAGATAATTTAACATTAAGGCGATCATATGAGTAATGCTTAATCACTTAGTGTAGATTGAGAGTACTTATAATCTACGAGAATCTAAAATCATGTCAATTATTTTATATTTACTATTCAAAAGTTGTAAACCCAACAGATGGTATATTGAATTCGCATTTGCTTATGGAATAACATCTATAAAATTAGGTACGTAACAAGAAAAGTTGAGACTTTAGCTAACCTGGGTATAAGTTGTCTAATAAAAGGTGCAAAAAAATCTTTTTAACAAAATTATAGAGAATCGAGCGTTTCACTTTTCGTTAATCACATACAAATAGATAAAGTACACAAAATAACGTACCTGGGAAACGTAATAAACAATAAATGGGATACTAGTGCTGAGATTGATCAAAAATGGCGGAAGCCATGAATTGGGTCAATAAAGTTACAAAGACCGAGTTTCTTGGGCGCTAGGATAAAACTTTATAAATAGTCAATGACGTAAATTAGAATACTGTAGTCATGATATGCACAACCCTATACAGAACATCATCACTTAGTAGTAATGGAGAAGCATAAGTCGGCACAACATGGTGGTTAGAAAATCTCCGACAGTGTTTCTTCTTCTTCTTTTTCATTCTTTAATGTAAGCAAAATGTTTGTTTTTCCTCGTATCCCGTTTAATTATTAGAGAGGTTGTCGCTCCATCTATTGCGCCTAAGGGCCACTTGTCTCTAGCTATTTTGACCATTCTGTCGTCATTCATTCGATTTATTCCACTCTTTCTTTCTTCCCAATATCCATTCGTTTACGTTGTCAATCTTACATGTTCTTCTAATGTCCTTGCTTCTCTCCCTGTCAAAAAGTGTTTTTTCCAGCGATCCAGTGCACTATTTTCATTTTGGTGGTTTCTAATATTTTCTTTGTGTTCGATGTCTCTGGCCTGGTTTCCGCTGTGTATGTTAATATAGGACGGATGACAACCTTGTAGAATCGGGATTTGGCCCCGATTGCGATATATTTGTTTATTGGTATTTTTAAACTTTATGACGTTGTACTGATTTTGAATAGTAATCTCTGTAAGTCATCTTCGTTTTCTGCAATTTTATACCCTTTCATGTTACAATTGCTTTTTATTACTTAGTCTATAACGATGTTGAACAATACTGGACTAAGAGAATCCTCCTTGTCCAATACCATTTCATACAGAAATTTCTTCGCTAGTTATGCCATTGATTTTGGCCTGTATTTTGTTTCTCTGGTAAATGTTTTCGATGGTTTTTATTATGTTATATTGGACTTGCTTATTGTATAGAAGGTGGCAGTATTTCGGGAAATCAAAAACTCATCAATGATAGCAAGGGTCGATAATGGTCAAGGCAAGGAAGAAGAGTATATAGGGCGGTTCGTGAGATCGCTATATATCTATTTTAAATAACTTGTCAATAGTAAATCGAATCCTAGACATATAATAATAGGAAGCTATCAGTTGACGGGTTGTTTCATCGGTTTTTGTTCTATTAAAAAATTTTTTAGGTAGGATAAAAGAAACTTGTTATAGAGGATGGAGGTTAGAGTTGTTAGAGTTGACCCTGATATAGGAGTTGCTCCTCTGCATGATTGGGGTTGTGAGGATTGCGCAGGGTTGTGTTTGCTATTCTGGCTGGAAAAGAGAAAAGGACATATACCAGAAGAAAACGAAAATAAAGCTCTACTACGTAAAAATGGTTCTTTTTGGTTTAAGGATTTTTTTGTTTGTTTTGTTTTATGTTTTTTTTAGAGATATAAATGAGGGGCGGGCGGCTACAGCTAACGCTGCATTATTCCCTATCCTCGACCATTTGGCTGGTGAATCGGTTTACCATGATACTGTTGATATTGTTGAGCCAGGGGGTAAGAAAGGTTTCTTTAGCAGCGGTGTTGTTTGATTCGATGGTACAAATTACATAGAGGGCTTTGAAGTCATTGAGACGACTTGGGATGTCTTAATAACATAAACGGTGTTACTGGGGCTAAATCTACACTTGTATTGGCAGTACATGAGAATGGGCTGCTCGCAGGTGAGGAGTTATGGGGCGGATGTATGTTTTGACCGTATGAAGAAAGGTGAGCGGGTGGGTTCGTCCAAATCTCTCTCTGAGCGTACAATGTTATCTTGGATTTATTTCTTATGAGTAGCATAATTGACCGCTTGCTGAATGAAGGTCTAAACACACAGATAAATTAAAAGCTTTAGACATGAAAATTATTTAAAAATTCTCAGACGAAACTGAAGTTTCTTAGGATTTCTTAGGTTTCATCTTTAAATTTCTATCGAAAACAGAAAGTAATGAAGTTCGATCTTGATTAGTATGCGCAATCAACTAATAGGAAACCTCCCTTATCCAGGATCGTAGATTTAGAAAACACCTAATATGAATGTTACGAGTATATTCCTCATTTGTTTGGCAAAATTCATTTATCGTTATTTTCAAAGAAAATTGTGATGATGCGGCAACAAAGGCAGCTGACCACAATCAACGACGGATTAAAAAGATGGTTAAGGACGGCCGTGAGAAAATTATCGACTAGCCGCGACGTGTTGGTCGCTTCAGTACTACCAGTACTCGGAATCGTGATTTATAACAGCGAGGGTACCTACTTACGGGCGTTTTTGTTTTGAAATATTAGCCGGACTATGTATAATCAGTTCGAATCGGTCGTTGTTTATCCAGTCAAACGGAACTTTTCAGCATTTGATTTGGTTATTTAAATAAAAATTATCGTTTTTAACACTTTTACGGTTGATGAAATATGAAAATAGGTTATGTAACAGAATAAAATTTTATCGGTTTTGGAAACTGATATGAAACTAATCAATAACGAAGGGTCATTAAAAAAGATTAATACTAAATTATGAATAACTAGAATAAGACATAGATTAAATCATCTAAAAAAAATAAAAGTTGTTTTACATGATTTTTTCTTCAATTGAGTTTTATAGAAATTATCAACAAAATCTATTACAATTTGTTTCTAATATATTCTTTATTTAATATAATGTCAGTTCTTATTCTCGTGAAATAAATAATATCGACATGTCGATTGAATAATATTGAATCATCATGTCCAAATTGAGTGAGTCAAAATTAAATCACAATGCTGTATTATGGCGCAACTAGGAGGTACAAGGCTACTATAGCTAGTGCTACGAAACTATCATTATCAAGGAATGATTGAATCCACGGGAACTCCACTTTTTTCATATGAGTCTAGAACCATCACCATACTGGATCCAAGTTTCAAGAAAGATGGATTCCGAAATGCAAATCTGGTTTCTGGTTTTCTAGAGCAGGAACTGTATCATTTAGTCAAAGGTATGAATGTAAATCAAGAAGCTGAAGGAAGGTTAAGCAGCTGTGTTAAATAATTCTACTAAATCAGATTTTTTTGGATTTATGGTTGCAAAAATGCAGCAAAAAACCAGCAAATTATGTTGCTAATACAATTTGATACGAAGTTAATAATTAGAAGGACATAATCTGCCTACGGATGGTGATGCAGTATTATTTTGGATTTGGTAATTCATTTCAATCAGATAATCCTTATGTTTCTTGTTTCTGGGTCAATAATAATTTTTCAGACGATACTGATATATTATTTACTAAACTTTAAAAACGAAACTGAGATTAAGCCTGCTATCAAATCTATTCAGTTTTATACTAAACAGTTATGCTAGAGTTTAAACTATCAGCGATGATGTGACTTCACAACTTAAAAATGACTGATCGTTATACTTTTTCTTGTAGCTTTATGTATATTATAATTTATACAGCCATTTTTGTGGGAAAAAATTGATAGGATTACCTACAGATAAAGCTTCTGCAATAGCAAGCAATGTGGAGGTTTTTATTGCCTTGTGTCGTAAAGACAGTGACATACCAAAATTTATTATTTACAATTATATATTATACTAGCAGTTATTGTTTGGAGAGTACTTAAAATAGTAATCAAAATAGTATATAACATAAGATCGCATTCACTTCAAACACGACTATTCGTAGAGCTGACAAAAGAGTTCGAATGCCAGTATGGTCATTTATATAGAGGTTCATCGGCTTAGCAGAGGGAGAGTTTTGCAATGTTTTATATAGTTGCTCAAAGTGAGATTCTTTGAAGAATGGGTTGAGCATTTCACTGAACTCGAAGATGTGGCTACAAGATTTTGCCTATTTCACTGATATAACCGAAAAATTGAATGGTTCGTATTTGCTGCTTCGAAGCAAACATAAAGGAATTTGAGGAATGATTTCAGATATAATATATTCCAAAAAGTTTGGGGCTGTGAGAAAAAATGTAACTTAATTTAAATATAAGCATTTCTAATATGAAGAAGATCGTTGACAAACAAAATTCTCCACATAACGCCAACAATGACCCAAAATATCTGATTTAAGATTCCAAAACTTTACAAACATATTGATTGTGGAGCAGTTCCTCAGTTTTCCTTCTGTAGAAATCGATGAAGAAGATTTCTAAGCTTGTGTTGTATCGTCCCGTATTCCTTGGTAGTTCAGTAAAAGATTTATATAATATGCAATGGATGAACTCACTTAGACAATCTTTGGAAGGTACACTCCAATTTGGTTTTTGATTTAGAGCTGCTCGAGGGAATAAGATTTTATTTTGTTCAAATATATATATATATATATATATATATATATATATATATATATATATATTATATGTATAAAGAAGTTTTTAGAGATTGTTTCCCAAGAGATGTATCTAGTTTTTCATCAAAGAAAATTTGTAGTATTGTCCATCTCAAACTGTGCCCCAAATATGGTAAATTATATGCAAACTTTCCAATATAGATTATGTATTAATAAGGGTAGAAAAAAATAAAATACGATGAGAAGTTTTTAACTCAGATAATGATAAGATCTGCAGGTTTCTTCATCCTCTATATCACGAGTGAATATCTAATCAACAGTTTCATCTGCAGGTGTACTTAGACATGTGGAGAAACTGGAAATATTATACTGAATATATACGATGAATTTTTTTATCATTTAAATGCAAATAAATTTGAAAATCCACTTTTCCTCTAATCAAGTTGACCAAATAAAAATCGTAATAGGGATAAAATGATCCTCTAATCCCTTGTAAATAGTCCGATTAAGTTCAACAATGGAGCCCACTAACATACCTATTTAATAACCCATCTAACAATTTGACACCCCGCTGGATGAGGGCTTAGCAGAAGAAGAGAATAGCATGTGGTATATTTTTCATATCCCTCATTGTGGGTATTGAGATATTAATATGCGGATTTATGATTATTAGTGGGGTGGGTTTTTTACTGGTGAAAGAGTTGGTGTAAAATGAGACAAGATAACTTTTTTATAAAGAGGGATGCTTTAAAAAAAACCCTTATGTTGGATTTGATAATAATTACTTTGACACCTTATATAATATAGTCAATTTGGTGAAGTTTATTTGCATTATGGAACATTTGGAATACCCTTAAGTGCATAGTACAATATATAGATCATCTATTAACTAAATTATGTTGATAACATATTCCCAATAACATTTATATAGATGAATGATTACTTTTAACCCATTCAAGCTTTTTTCTGTAATATCTGGCCGTGTCGGATGAATTTAACGAAATTGGTAGAAGATATCTTTCATTCTGACCATTTCGTGCCACATTTAACATAAATGCAATTTGCAATATGTTTAAAAAGCTGAAATATATGAATTTTACACTACTACCTACAAAATCAAAGGGAAAATAAAAAAATTGAAAATTTAACAAGAAGTAGAGTTGTCTCACTTTGGGATTTTATCTCAATACTAAAAATTACCTTATTCACTATAACATCCATCTGGAAAATGAACTTTTTGAAACGAAAGTCCATCGACTGACAAAGTCAAACCTACAATCAGATATTCATTGTTTTGGGCTAAAGTAAAATCAAAATGTTGCTAAAGCTGCTTTAATCATGGAATATAATGGGAACCTGCCGCACGAATAAGTTATATTACATAAAAATTGGAGATAAGATTATAACAAAGCTCATAGTCAATATATACTTGTCACCAAAACATGCATAAATAAACAGGATGGGCAAACAAACTGAAAGGTTCTGAACTTTACACAAGGTATTCATTATTTGACTAAGAGGAGTAATGACATCACAGCTGTGAAAAAACTTGGGGGTGAAAATGAACCCGAAGTACTTAAGGTTGCATCGACGATTACATAAATAACAAGGTAGAACAAGGACAAAATGTTAAGATACGACTTGAGAGGACATGTGAAAACTTTTGGTTTCCTCGTTTGCATACTGGGACATGTCAATCATTTCCAAGTTACCATCTGAGAACATTATATTCGATCATTCATGGTCTTTCCAGTCCAAATGATCTCTAATCAAGTTCTTCAAAGTACTGGGGTTAATGGAGGTACAGTTGCATTCCCTTTGGACCTCGAATCGAGTTCTCTAAGACATTTTTCCATAATATTTCTTATTAATAACGATAAAATTTTTTGTTAAACTGAAGTAGACTTAAGAAACCTTCGGTTTATCACTTGAATATGTAAAAATAGTTTTGATTTGCATAAGTTAAATCACCACGGTGTGATTAATAAGAAGCCCTACTACTTGGAAGAATAGAAATAGTTTTCAGTCCTTTTTGTGTGTAAATTTTTCAAAAATACTAAATATAATATAACCAAAAAAATTATATAAGAAAATTAATATTTTATTACGCACCTCCCCGGTTAGTAACAATAAATTTCGTTTATATTTTCTTTTATTAGCAATTAAATACATTAAATGTATTTGAAAAACAAAATTTAACTAAACGTCAAACACAAAAAGCTCACTAATGGTTCAAAAAGTACTACGTTAATTTTAGTGTGACTCAGCTAATGCCAATAGAATAATAACGTTCATTGACTGAAACTCATTCTTACTTAGAATTTTTCCCGCTATTCTTGCACCGATCTAGTTTTAATGTGATTCTCCTCGTAAATCTAGACTTAATCTAAACTGGTATTAGTACTTGTTTGACTTACCTGTAATAAAAAAAAAACAAAATAAATACAATATAAAAAATATTGGTGGAAATATAAAAAAGTAGCAATTTTGCAAAAAACTAAATAATTTTGAAAAGTAATGAATAATTGAATAATGAGATAATAGAATGAATATGTTCTAATAAAATAAATATGTAAAATAATTTTCATTGAAAAAGAATAGAAAAAAAAGATGATGTAATTTGCCGAAGACATACATTCATAGGTTGTTTTGAAGCAAACGTCTGGAATTATATTAAAAACTTTTTATTTAACATATTTTCGTAATTCTAATTGTAAATATTCACTTGCAACAAATACTCCGAACGAACCAAATGCGCGTGCGCTGTATCAAATTCGTCTAATCAGTACTTTACGCCGAACCGAACAGAGCGCGGAAAACATTTTCGAAGGTTTCTCGGTGTTCAGTGGATACGGCGGTTTTGAATGTTGGTTATATTTGTGGTATGCTAACTACTGAGTGGAACATGGAATAGTGTTTAAGAGTTAATTGATGAGTTTAAAAGGCAGCCTATTTCTTGAGATTCGACAAGTGGGACATATTATAACAAAGTAAAGAAGCATGATGCTTGGATGGCAATTGCTAGTAATAAACGGTACACCGCATCGGACGTGAACGAAAAATCAAAAGTCTTCTATCAAGTTTAAAAAGAGAGAAAGCAAAAGGGAGAAAATCCATAGAAACATGCAAATGTAGAAGTTGAAACTATTTATTTATTGAATTCTTATTTATTTCAAAAAATTTGATTATTGTTGGTAGGAGGTAAATTAATTTTGTAGACTACTGTACGAGTCCCCAGTGGGTAACAACACCCAAACGATCTTGTACAGGAATACCGTATATTTCTTTGTAATTATAGGACCAACTAGACATATCGCATTCTCGAAACCTTCTGCAGCCATCTAAATTTTTTAAATGCATATAATCTAGATCACTAAGTAGGCCCATATTTTGACGGCGCAAAAATAGACGTCTTGCCCGCATTTTTCTTTCACATGGTTTGATTACAGGTGGGAACGCAGCCAACACCGAAACGCTCCGCGCAAAATGTTGCAAGTTGTTTAGACTACGCGCGAAAATGATTGTTTGGAATGCGCGGGGAAGGCAATTGATTATTAGTACGTTCTGTATGTTTATACAATCTATTTACGATATAAAAAAATATTTTTTTGTGATGACGATATTTTTAACTATAAATTGAACAATCAAACGACGAGTGTTTCACTATTGATTGATTCATAATATGATTCCTTTTATTTGATATTTCTGCATACAAAAATACTATAAAGCAAATCACCCAGTGTGTCGATTTTGGTGCACATAAACGAAAATATGGAAATTATGTACATAACAAAGAACTATTACGAAACATGCTTTATGGACCTCTAAAGCTTTTTCTAAATCCATGAGGTTGTTAAATACTTTCTTAAGTTAAGTGTGTATCCATGTTTGTGTGGTTAATACAGTCTTCTTATTGTCCGAGCTGCTGTTTTAATAAAAAATTCAGGAAAAGACCCGGCCTTGGCAATCCAATAATGGCCCAAGCCTGGTTGAAGTCTGGGTAACCCGATCTTGGTCATTCTTTAGTCAGTCAGGCTTGGCTCCGAATAACTAAATAAAGTTTTTTTCTGATATCTTAACAGTAAAGGTAATAATTTTTTATAAATAAAATTCTTTTATGCATAGAAGACAATAAAAAATATAATAATAAAAAGAGTGTCACTCCTTTATATATTTAATTATTTAACTAATATTTTTATGTACATTAATTAGTAGAGTGCATTAAAAGAAATTTGTTATAAAACTATAATTTTATTAACAATATATTAAAAATCTATTTTACAAGCAACCTGCCTCGCCCAGGGATGCAGACCAATCTTGGGTTTATCTAGGCAACCAGGCCTGGTCCAAGCTTGCAAACCAAGCGAGGGACATTGTTATCATCCCAGAGTCCCACCAAGTTTGGGCCAATAATGGCTTCCAAGCTAGTGCCAGAGCTGTATATACTTGGCCCAAGTCTTGGCCTATACTGGGCCCATCGTAAAATCCTATATGGGATTGCACCCACAGATCACATTAAGAATCTTGGATGAGATTTTTAAATTAAGCTTTAGATCAGTAAGCTGGATTAGGGGTTATTAAAGACTAATTTGACGCAGAGTTTAGTTTCCAATGATTCCAATGTACTATGGAAACCAGTTGATAGAGATAAAAATGATAGTTTGGTAGAATAGATGGCATTCATGTTTTGTTTTGGAGGAAGCAGTTTAAAGGATTAAGTCGAAAAATGTTTGGAAATGATTTCTTTGCAAGTACGCTTTTGAATTTATTGCAAATGGTAAGTAACGTGCCGCTTATAGGAATATTTTCGGTCCAAAATGGAAAAAAAGGTGATAGAAAGATTGGTATTTTTTATTTTTGTTAGTTTGTGGGAATGAAAATAGTAATAGGAAGTAACCAGAATTGGGAGTAATAGAAGATATTAAAACAGCATACGAAACAAAAGATTGTCGTCCCAGCTTCTACAAAAAGGTTGGCAGTGAACTACAGTGGAAGGCAGCCAGGTATTATAAATACTTAGAAAGAGTTTGTGTAAACTCACACCCTCACAAAAAATTCATCATACAATTTTTACCTCAACGTTTCATCAAAAAGTATTTAAGCGCACGTCAATGATCTATATGCTAGGTGAAAACAACGTCAATTCAATTAGAATTACAAGGAAAAAACGTAGTAACGGTAAAATGATTTCCATAATAATTGGTATCTGGTGGCGGTGATGATAGTATAATACAAATTATTCATTAAAATCTACTGTTGTTAACATGGATCGAAACGCTTCGTAGCATTTAGCGTGTGTTATACTTCGATATTATTAAGTAACTTTCTGCCGGGAAGAAGATTAATTCAAATTAAACAAGCATCATAGTATAGTAAATGTGAAAAATGAAATATTCATAGAGAAAAGAGAAGTGAAAATAAATATTATATCCTAATTTTATATTTAAATGAATTTAATCAAAAATAAAAAATGAGCAGGATCATAACATCGAATTTAAGATCATGGAAATGATATTCTGATTACATATTTATTAAATACAGAGCTTTGATTCACATTTCTCCTATTTACGTAGCATTTGATGCTCGAAGGACAAGGACAAGAGTGTAAAATTTTATGTCACTTATTTTAGCGGTTGAACTCAAATCACTACACAACCTACAGACAATTTGATCAGAAAAGGGCAATTTTTTATCAATATTAATATATTACAATTGTATTTTAAAAAACTATTCTTCCAATTACCGAATTGGGCACTTAAAAGGACTGGAATTGGCCGGCTGGCCGGAGGTTGCCCACTTTAGAGTATTAAGAGGGTTGCTGTGTAAAAATTAACATAAAGTAAAGCAGAAACGAACAAGTTCGAAACAAAGTGTCTACACATTTCTGTAGACGTTCAAACCAATTCTAGAAATATGTTTTACATTCTGGAGTTGACACCATAGAAAAATGGTTTTGAAAGTCTTAAACAGCTTTTTAAGTTGATAGAAATCGTGCAGTTTTTGTTTGGGAAACAAGAAAAGAGTGAATATGAGCAATGAGACATTAATTGGAGGTTTTTCCTTTTAGTTGTTTGACATGCTTTATGTGACTTTGTCGTGATGAAGAATTATGCGACATTTCTGGTTCATCTTCATACAGAATCGATTGTATAGGAGTCTGCGATATTCTAAGAAACGCTTTATCTGTATGTAAGTCTTATACCCATATTATTTAATCATGTTTCTCGGAATCACAACCGATTCCTATCGACATTCATCACTGACAAACTCGCGATCATAACGAAATGCTGCAAACCAATTGTAAACAGTCTTTTTTGATAGTTTTTTATTACTGCAAGTTACACGAAGCGATTCTTTGCGTTGTTGTTGAGTGAGCCTTTTTTTCAAATCACCAAAAATCGTCCTACGTAAGCATTCACGCGTGATTTCCATTTTTGCACAAATTTGCTTTATTCACTATCAACAACTTGCTCCTTTAATTTTTAAATTCCCACGTAATAACAAAACGCCATCAACTGGATGATTGTAAAAACTTAAAAACCAATCCTCGTATTATAAATATAGTTAATCACATCATACTTTTATTTCGAGCCCTAAATGATTGTTGTAAAATCAATTGACAATTGATTTTTTTCGTAAAAAGTTTCATACTTCTGAATGGAAACTCACAATTTTCATTTAGAATTTAGAATATAGGATAGATAAATAGCCATATGCCATTAAAACAGAAAATGCACTTAAGATAACAACATTCAAAAATGAGTTATTATTATTAATGAGTTATTGTTGTTAATACGGTAGAGCTGCTTTGTGCGAATAGTGTAACTAGCGATCTCTCTGAGTCAGATATAAAATCAAATTCAGCTTTGACAACAAATACGTATAAACTTTCATTACAACGTTGCCACTAGTTTCGATAAAATCCTAAGAAATGTGTATAAACTTTTCATATTTATAGGAGCAAACCCCAATTATTTTTATTTTTATCTCTTCTAAATACGGAGTTAACTTTGTATTAAGTTTCAAATGTGAAAGGCCTAATATAAACAATATACTAATATAATAATAATATTAAATATATAAAAAATAATATAAAGAAAAGTGAACCATTTAAATCAGCTTGAAAAGGATTCAAAGTGTTTAATTTCCTCAAAATTATAATTATGCCGTGACATTACAAATTCACTAACAAACATACAAACAATTCAGCAAATTGAAGAAAAATGCAATAACAAAGGTCATTCCATTTAAAAACAAAATGAAGTTTTATTTAACACACCTTTTTGTTGCACTCTGTATAATTACAAAGATAAGACTTGACGCCATTAACACCTACAAATTTTATACAACATTTTCAAAATAATTAACTTTTTACGAACATGGAATTCATCAGTATATTACTATTGAAAAAGTAGTTAAGTAATGAGAGAATTTTTTTTTCTCAAATTTATATGAAAGGATGTGATTACACAATTTCAAAATACATCTAAAACAAATATTTATAATATGCGCAACACCTTTTATCGTTTTACAAATTATTAGGTCAAATTATATACAAACTAGTGTACAAAGCAAAAGAAAACATTCACAAAAATCAAAAGTCGGCGTTAAATATATTTTAGCATCAAACAAAGGAAAGTGAATTTTGCAAAATACGAAAATATCCGATTTGAACTTCGTCCAACTTTGTTGATATAATTTATAAGCGAAATGTTACCATTTGCCGATATTTCTGTCAACAGCGACTAATGCAATAATACATTAACGAAAAATTCAAAGAAAAGTCATTTTCCAAACAATTCCACACGCCGTTGGCGGATGCATGGACGAAAAAGTACATTCTAAACGACAAGTGTTTTTATAAACATTAATACAACGATATTTGATTGTGAAGTTATTTCATATTTATAAATGGTATCGTTAATTTAGAGCTGGATTAACCGAGATATTACATTAACAAAGCAAACTGTTTGCGAGAAATGATTTGAATGGTGTATATATATGAACTTTTTAAATTTGTACAAACGATCATTAAAAAGCTTGTTCAGTTTCGCATTTCTGTTGCCACTGTCACATTAAATAGTAAGTAGTCGTTACAAAATGTGAATCAGTCGAAATTACATATTTCTGCATACACATTTTCGGTATACGGTGATGCCAGAGCGGAAAAAATTCTAGGATCTAGGATTTGTTTTAAGGGTATTCCCAAAAATTGGACCTACCACTGACAGAATAATGAAGTTTGACCAAATTTCACATTACTATAAATGATATATAATTGTAAAAGAAGGAGACATGTTAAAGTAAAGATGAGAACAAAAATCATCTACCTTTATTTACCTATCTGAACACACCGCAAAGAAAGGAAAGGATTAGAGTACGCCGTTGTTTGTTGTACCACCTTGTTCACCGAATTGGCTTAAATAGTACATTTCTACCATACTGGAATTCATGAATAGCAATACAATGATCGACCCAGTGAAATTCCAGTAGAGATGGTATAGTATTCGTGGTACTACATACCAATAATAATGTAAATATAGATTTTGATATAGATGCTGCTGCAGCACCACGTACAACATTTCAATTTATTATGTTGAACATCAACTTTGCAGTAACTTTATGTAGCCCTGTTGAAGCAAAAATGTCAAATGTTTAAACTACAAGTAAAACCACAACTTCGTTTGTCTATATCAAGAGAATTACCTAAAAATCGAACACCATCTTAAGAAAAACGATCAAATATTGAGGAAATTAAGGAAAGTTCTACTAATTATGGTACTTTAGAAATACCAATAGCAGCTTCGTGTAACAATTATTCTATTTTCTCACTAAAATCTAACTCAAGATTAAACAATACATAATATATATATATATATATATATATATATATATATATATACAGTGCTTTTCAGATAAAAGTATCCACCTTTAATAACTTTTGTAATACTGGTATTTAGAAAAAATCCAAAAACACGTCAATTTATGTTGGAAGGGGCAAGCATTATGGCTTATGTAAACTTACTGGAAAAGCCACCCCCTCACCCCTAGCACCCCTTTATTTTTTTAAATTACTTTTCATATTTTTTATGTAAAATTTCGATACTCCTCTTTGAGCTGATTTCAAAAATGTATAATACTTGTAGGTTAAAGTGGTTAGTTTATGAGATAAACATTTTTTCTTTTAAGAGCACAAATTTTACTTATTATTTACTCTCACCTTATTTGCCTGTACTAAAATGGGTTGAACAACAGTTCAAACTCTTTAATCTTTTTAATTGTGCTATTTATTATGAAGTTACAATAAGTGTTCAAAATGAGTACCATTCACTTCCATACAATGGTATAATCTATTTTGAAATGCCTCTCTGACATTGCTTAATACGGCTGGATTTAATTGTCGACATTCATTTTCTATCCTCTCTCGTAAATCATCCAGAGATTCTGGTTGGGTAGCATAAACTTTTGTTTTTAAATACCCCCATAAAAAGAAGTCTAGGGGTGTTAAATCCGGTGACCTAGGTGGCCACTCCCTCATCTGCCCCCTTCTACCTATCCAACGAGCGGGGAATGTTAAAAATTGTCGGACAGGCATAGCATAGTGTGGGGGAGCTCCGTCTTGTTGAAATACCAGTAAATCTTCGGAAAGATTATCATCATTTTCTATTATTGTTGTAATACGTGGGTCAACCCCTTCCCTGAGTAACTCAAGATATGATTCACCATTTAAATTTCCGTTGATGAAGAAAGGTCCGACAATGTGGTCACCTAGGATACCACACCAAACGTTCAACTTTTGGGGATGTTGTGTATGGAATTCACGCATAATATGTGGATCACTTTCAGCCCAATATCTACAATTATGCCTACTTACTAAGCCATTTAATGACCATGAGCATTCATCAGAAAAGCAAATATTGTTTAACAATTGTGGATTGTTATTGATAATTTGCGTCATTGATTCGCAAAACTCTAGACGACGATCAAAATCATCTTCATTCAACTCGTGCACCAACTTAACTTTGTATGGGTGGTACTTGAATTTATGTAGAACTCGGAAAAGTGTAGAAGATGAAACACCGATCGCTCTACTTATTGTTGACAACGATTGGGGTTGTTGAGCCTCTAAGCTGACTTGCCCTAAAATTGCCACTTGGATTGCTTCGTTATTTACGAGCTTATGCACTTTATTGCAAACAGATCCTGTTGTGGTAAATTTCTCCATCAGTTGAATTACATACTTATGAGTTGCATGTCTTCCGTCATGTAATTCGTTAAATATTCTAGCAGCAGCTCTTGCACAATTATTATTTTGGTAGTATAAACCTACAATTTCAATTCTTTCTTGCAAAGAGTAAACCATTTCAGAGAAACAAAATAAATAATGTATCACATTACACTATCAATAGTGACTACAACTTCTAGTTGACAATGTCAAACTTTAATAAAAATTAGAGTTTTTTGATGTTTGGATTTAGAATAAAGTAGAATAAATAGCACAGTTAAAAAGATTAAAGAGTTTGAACTGTTGTACAACCCATTTTAGTACAGGCAAATAAGGTGAAAGTAAATAATAAGTAAAATTTGTGGTCTTAAAAGAAAAATTGTTTATCTCATAAACTAACCACTTTAACCTACAAGTATTATACATTTTTGAAATCAGCTCAAAGAGGAGTATCCAAATTTTACATAAAAAATATGAAAAGTAATTTAAAAAAATAAAGGGGATGCTGCTAGGGGTGAGGGGGTGGCTTTTCCAGTAAGTTTAAATAAGCCATAATGCTTGCCCCTTCCAACATAAATTGACGTGTTTTTGGATTTTTTCTAAATACCAGTATTACAAAAGTTATTAAAGGTGGATACTTTTATCTGAAAAGCACTGTATATATATATATATATATATATATATATATATAATCGCTGTTCAATAAATACTTGACTAACAGAAATGTGAGGTTACTGCTCTATTTTATTTATATTCAACTACAAAAAGGCACTGGCGCCACGAGAAATTTTATTAGTACGTAAAAGACGCTGTGCATGTATCGTTTTAATTACAACCTATGTTTTTCCGTAACAATTTCAAAATGCGTTTAAAATTATCAAAAGATGACAATAAAATACGCCTTGCTTTGTGCTCTCTTTTTCATCATAGCGATATTAAACTTTAAATCGACAATTTCGTTATGGAAAACGACTTTCTTCAAAATATTTTATACAGCTTTAATATATTTGTTATATATGGGGTTATGATAAAATAATGCACAAAATTCAACAAACGTACAATGTTAAATACGCCAAACAATTCATTTTAATGCGGATCAGAAAAATTGAAATGTGAAAGTTGCCCAAGTTAAGAGGTCATTAATATTTTTGAAACAGGAACCTAGTTTTTTACATTATTTGATAAAGTTTTTCTACATTATGAAAAAATTATTCAAGTTGGGTTCACATAAGAGAAGAAATGAAACAAACTATTAAAGCAAAATTATTTCTACAGAAATTGTTCATACTAGGTCCCTTCACTATCCGATATTATTGGAATTGTTGATTGTTGGAATTTCTGACTGAAGGTAGCTTTGAAGACGATAGCTTGGATATCGAAACACGCGTCAGTGATTGTAATTGTGATTGTTGGTGTAGTGGTGGTGTACACTGTGTATCCGATATTGACCAAAACAATGTTAGACCTGATCGATCATCTTCGGAGTTATATGCATCATTTCATATCTAATTCGTTCCAGTATTTTGAATTTTGGTCGGTTGAGGTAGATTAGAGTTATCGTTTCCACATAAAAATCATGTGAGATAGATGGCTACTACATTGATCCACGTCTGGCAATCCATCTTCATTCAAATTGGTTATCCAGTAACCTTTGAACAGTAAAACCAGAATATGATTTTTGTTTGTTGGAGCCAAATACTGGGATCCAAATTTTTCCAATTATTTGGATCCAGAAATGCTGCTATTAGGACCATACGGAAATATTCCAAATATCGCCCAGCTGTTAAATTCCTGCGAAAGTAATAAGGACCAATAAATCTTCTTCAGACGATACCTATAAATAGAAATTTTTTTTGTGCGCTGAGCGTCATTTGTCTGAATCCAGTGGGGATATTCTCGAACCTAGTAGCGACAATTGTGTCGATTGATTGTACCTTTCAAACAAAACGTTGCCTCATCTGAAAATACTACACTATTAAGAAAATTTGGACTTTCATCGCAAAGAATTGAAGAACTAGAATTTTATATGGGTGCTTTTTCTTTGGTAAAAAATATACTGCAAACGACTGACTAATATTTTGTTATAAGACAATTTCTGTTGTATTTGCGTTAGGGTAGTCTTTCAAAATATCTTTTCATCGTCGCTTGTTTCTAGTCTTCGAGATTTTGAAGCATTCCTCACACTTCTCATTTTTGTAAATATAGCAACAATACTGCTTAATGTGCTTTTAGAAATAGAAGTTCTTTCAAAATTAAACTAAATAAAGAGTATTTCATTAGGTAATTTCAAGTTTCAATTATTTTAATTATGTAATTTTATTTTCATCAATTCAAAAGTAAGTTCATTTTCTTTTTTAATTATTTCTTCTTATGTAACGTGATTTACACAAATTTAAAGCGATTTGTAGCACTATGTACACTTTCATTATGGAATTGTAGTAGTTTATTTTTCAGGTGACTTTATTTGCATATAATTTCGTAAACGTCTAGTACTTTGTAGAATCGTTTACGATTTTTATCCTTTGTCCGAACTCTTATCCCATTGTGCCTTCACAGTCAAAGGGTAAGATGATTGAATTTGACAAACGAGCCTTTTTACTGCAAGCTAATCACTGGTTTTAATTGAGTGATCTCGAGTTTCCATTGTCATTTTCCAATTTTCATCTTCGGCAACAGTGGGATTAGAACAACAATCCTGATTGGCACAGAACTATTTGCCAGAAGTCACAGGGGAAATTTGAAATGCGTCAAAAAGGTGGCGAATCAGAAGGTCATCTACCATACAACCCTGATTTGGCATCCAATCACTCCTTAGTACAGATATTTGATGAAAAATGTAAAGATCCCATTGATATGTTACACTTTCTTGAAAAAACATGTGATATTTTTGAAACTGTATTTATTCTTAAAACAGTTTTCTCTAAACTACACTGGAAAATTGACATAACGAGTGTTTGTAGGAAATGAACCCATTTATATAAGCGACTTGTTTACGAATCTTTAATAGCCAAAAATCCACTAAATCGATCCTCGAACTCGTGTTTCCTCACGAATCAGAAAATCTTAAAATGTAAAATGACCTCTGCATCTGTTCAACTGTGATCGGTGATGTTTTCAATTTTCAGTATATGGCCAATAGACGAGGATTTAACGTCAAAATAAGAAAGAGTTAATGCTGAGAATGTTGACATTTATGGATTCTCGTTGGCTATTTACTCTTTAATGTCATGGTACATAAATACCAGCTTGAAATATGTTATTTTGGTCGACGTATAATTAATTTATATATTATACAGGGTATACAAATATATAATAAATATAAAATGTACATTAAATCGTTCATTTACTGTATAAATTTTTTTCATTTCTTATACCTTTTGATATGATCATATTTCTAAATCGTCTTGATTTTAGGTCTCTTTTTATTTAAAATTAGTTTTTTATCATAATTTTTTGAAGATAGAAGAAAATTTGACGTTTTGATCTGTTGCGGTCTTTACCAAAATTTGTTTAATCGCCTCCGTACAATGTGTGAACAAATAATTCAAGCTACTTCTATATATAATTGGTTAAAACTATCGTAACATATTCTTTTGACGATATATATATATATATAAAAATTCTTCTTCACGCATGAAAAATAAATTCGTAGAGTTGTTGCTTCAAATTACTGGGAGCAATTGCTAATTATAACTTACTAACAGACCAGTAATTTGTCATAAACAATTTACTTTCAAGTCATGTTTCCTTTTAACGAAAATAAAGGTATCACGTGATGTTCCGTTCCTAAATGAAACTAATTTTTATCAACTGAATTATGTTTACATAGAAAAATAGAATCTATGAAACGTATATCCGGGTTGATTGATTTTTCTTATAAACTAAAATATAATTGAATAAGGTTCACATCTAATCTCGTTTTCAAAATGAATCCTGTCAAGCTACGTGTGGTGATTGAAAATTTGCGTTAGAATAAAGTGATTCCAAGGCAAATTTACGAAGATTTGATGGATATATTATGAGAATTTTTACTGAATTATGGCATATTGAAAAAATAGTTTGCATTATCCCACGCGCATCCCAAATAACCGACGCCATATTGGGATCCGGCAGGTACTTCTAGGACTATCCTCGTATACTGTAATATACTAATTCTGTCCGGCTCAAAACTTAATCAAACGGTGTTGAAAATAAAGGATCTTTGTTTTGTTCCACCACAATATTTCTTTCAATTCCATCTGTTACACAACATTTTCCAATCAAAATAATTTGCAATTCGTTTAATGTTTTGTATAACTTACTCTGTCAAAGACTTACTTATAATCAATTAATATTATGTAATATTTTTTTGTGGCGAATTTTTCTAGGTCGAAACATCAACTTATATATATATGAATTTAAACTGATTTTCACAGAAAAGTGACCTAAAATCAAAAGAAATCATCACGAAAAACCAATATAAATGTCTAAAAAGAAAAAGTTGGAGAAAAATATTATGTAATGTTATCTTTTTGAAAGGCATAGTTCTCTGTCTGGATTTGTTCATGTCAATTATGAATCTACTGTGAGTTATCTATCTATTTCCTCTGTAGTTCCCACAAACACGATTTATTAGTCTTATTTCATCCACTACCCCAGTATTTTTTTCTGTTTCTTTATGTGTTTTATTAACTCCCTTATGTATTAAATCAAATGTCGTCAGAGAGTAATCAGGTCTGCCAAAATTGTCATGTTCCTGTTTTCTTTCAGCACATTCTCATTAACTGTAGTACTTCATATTTTTTGTTTGTGTACCGAGATAAACCAAAATAAAAAAAAACTAAATGTGAATCGCCATACTCAAACATTTCAGTTGATTCAGCATTTGTTGTTGAAAAGGTGATTGAATACTAAGATTTATTACATTGTTATCGTTTTTTTCGATATACAACCCTGTTTATTCACTTGCTAAAACCACGAATAAATATATGAATTGAATGTTCAAGTTGAGTGACGTACCCCAGATGACTTACTGGCAAAATATTAATACACACATATCTCGCCCCTATATAATTTATCCAACCCTCTCTAAAACGTCATGAGTTTATTATTTTATATGATAAATAATGTGTTTGGTTACGAGTAATACGCGCCGATTTGCAGGTACCTTTCATATTTAATTGCCCTCGAAATTGTTTCATGGGTTTGTATACCCCATATAATCTCCCTAATATTTACGATGCGGGAAAAATTGAGGAACAGAATATGATTTCTGATATTATATAAAAACAATATTTACATTATAACGATATACATCATACTAAATAATTTATTGTTAATAAAATTTGCCTTTCTTAGAATTTAGAATTTGTGCCATTAATTCAAGTAGTACCGATGGTGTTTCATTTAAAACGAGATTGTTTCTTTTCATTCAATGAGTAGAGAGAGTAGGGTATATTTAATTACTCCAAAGAGTAATTTTACCTTTGCGTGAAAGATTTACCATTTTGATTTCAACAGAGAATAGATGAATAATCTGTAGTGGTTTCCAAAATGCATTCGCCGTTTAGCTCACTTTCATAGATTTAGTGGAAGAATCTGTTTTAACGTTCTCGTAGAGTGTTTTTTCGAAACCTCTGGAAGGGGCAAACTCCTAGGTTATACAGACAAAATGCATGTACTTGCTAAAGCTATCCCTACTCAAGATCCTCTAAATATTCATAGTCCACGTCTTTCTTTGTTCTAACCTTTTTTTTTTGTCTTCACCGCTGATCGTTATCCAAATATTTTTTGCAGCCTTGGATGCCTGTTGTAGTTCCGTCAATTCCCTTTGTTAGATTTTGAGATGGGTCGTCAGATCTTGAAAAATTCCTCATGAGTTTTCATTTATGATGTCTTCAATCTCTTTTTGATACAAGAGTCAAAAAAACTTCTGGGTTCAGATGTATCCCTATTTGAATCAGGCTATTCGACTGGGCGTTGCAATAACTGTTGATAGTGTTTGGAATGAGGTGGAGTTTGGATTCCAATTATAGCTTGGTGGTCCTCTTAACTTTCTCATTATATCTACTAAGTGATCGATTTGTCGATATTGTGAGGCGTTTAAGTTCAAGAATGGAGCCCCTGGATACTGTCAAGTGAAATTGATGCAATTAGTACCACCACCTCTGTATTCATTGGTTTCTAACAATGGGACATACTCTAAATATGTTTTGAATCATATCCAATAGAAGAAAAAGAGTAATGCAATAAACAGTTTATGCCAACTTTCATCTTGAAGCAGACTGATTTCATAATCAGTTTCAAAATGTTCGTTTCATAAATTATCATTGAGGATATTATAGAAAATATTCCAAAGTATTCACGTACAATAAAAAAGTTTGACAGTATTTTGATTATTTATTTACTTTATTACATAATTATATTTGTGCCATGTTTAATTATAATAAATACTGCATTTGATTGGTATCTATTCGCAGATTAATCTTTTACTAATGAGCTATTTTAATTAGAGACTGGTTTCAACTTGTATCCGCATTTATTCAAATATTACACTAAATTATCTTCTTCACGTGTATTAATTTTTAGAGATATTGAAAATAAACCAGAACTTTTATTATGAGTTACAAATTTTTTATCTCAAAGATCGCTATCTAGAGCGCAGAGCTTTCTATTAGTTGTTACTCCCTGCAGATCTAAACCTATCGTCTATTTTCAATCCATCAATATGAATAACATCAATATGAATAATGATATTATTAACAATGTGTTGTAGCAGGAGTATTAAATGCTGGTCAATAAATGCTTCTATATCTACCAATTATCCTCCAAAAACTCCAAGACAAACCAACGTGCTTTTTGACAGTTATCGAGAAGACCTTCCGAAAACGATTAATGACATTTCTACAATCATTGTCTTTGTCCCTGATCTTGTTAATACGAGATCTAAAATTTATTTTCACTGGTTTCCATAATATACAGTAACCAGTCCACCTCACTATATTTTCTACCAAACGAAATGATTTCCAATTGTTTGCCAATTCAGAGAATTCCGTTTGAATTAGCTTGTTCATATATCAGTAAATCTAATAGAACACCCCCTATAATCACAAAAGGTCCCGAAGAAATGTCATTCCGCTGCTATAGATATCGACAATGCTCGTCCCATTTATTTACCTACTACCTCCCACCTGTTTCTTTTTTTCTCAGCTATATTTATTGTTATAAGGTTCTTGGTGCGCTCTTTATGTGTCAATACATTGTAATCTGATTTCTCTATTTAAGTTGAAACGTACCTACAATATAGTGTACGTCAATTTTAGGCCCTTTCATAAATTTTTTTTGGAAAATGAAACCGGAAATGAATTCATTTTTTCGAGATTCTTTCTACCTCTTACTTTTTTTGTCGACGACCATTGGTAAAAGAAGTTTCGCCGTTTTCAATTCATAAGTACTCGTATCAGATTATCATTTATAGTTCTAAAAGCCGCTTGACATGATGCAATACAACGTGCAATGCAATGCAAGACGCAATATTTCTTGATCAAAAGCAAGCGCAGATGAAGTTCATCTGATTGTTTCATGCAAGATCTTGACATTATCGTTTTGTGCCGAATTCATTGCATGCAAGTTGCAATCTAGTTACTTTTGGCTTAACAGATCAGCTGACTTTCGTAAAACTTAGCTTCGTTATTTTCATTGGTAACACTTCCGTGCTAATGTAGCAAACGTAGTCGCCTGTCATCTGTCAGATGACTGTGTCTTTTTATTGGGTAATACATACCAAATACCATTTATGGTTTAAACTATAAACAAAATATTAGGTAAAATTTGAGGTTAGGAATTTGTTTACTTTTGCTGTGTACAGATATTTGCATGCAATTTTTTGCACGTTGTATTGCATTATGTCAAACGGCCTTTAAAGATTATATAGATAAAACAAGTGTTTTTGAAAAGTTTCCAACCTAACAAAGAAGCAAGACTATTTTCTGTCAATACATGCACAATATATATCCCAACTTCTAGGTACATAGTTTAATAGAGTATAATATTAGGTCTCGTAGTGTAAATTACAATTCCAAGAGAAACTGAAATGCAACGTCCCGTACTAATATTGAGAAGATCAAAATTGCAAATATAAATTTAATAGTTTAAATGTAAAACCGGTTATGCAGATTGATGCTCGTATACAAAATTAATTTATAACCGTTAATGTTTATTTAAACAACATAGGTAATCATTAGAAGATAATAACTAAATGACGTGACGAAACTGTGATGAAAAGCGAATGTAATTTTATAAAAAAATTGATTGAATACAAACTAAGAGGTTTTTAAAGCATAATTAATGTCGTGTGTTAATTTTTTTGTTATATAAACAAACATATGCAAAACAAGAGTTCCCATTTTAGAAAACAATATTGATGAGTAACAAGTAGTAACATTGAAAGATAAATTAGGAAGGTAAATGGATAATAATAATACGAGGTCTGGCTATTAAATAACGAGACTGGTTACGAAACAGGGTTTTAATATAAAAATTATGGTTTATCGAAACTATCAAGAAAAAAGTAAAATATATTATTAATTTTGGCCAACATGATAATGATAATTAATAGTGGTAATTTGGTACATGTATTATGGGTTGGGACGAATTAATTTCGGTTTTGTAGTATAAAACAAAACACTTTTTTCAACAAAGAATAGTTTTTAATCAATTACATATTTCCAATTTGCTCAATGACCTTTTGTCATCATTCTTTTAGCTTCATGATTCCTCACTCATAAAATTTCTGGTCCTTATCAGCTAAAAACTGAACCAGTTGCGATTAAAGGTCACCGTCATTTGGTAAAGTTTGACCATCAGATGGTGCCACATCGGGACTGTATAGGGGATGTGGCATAACTTCCCAGTCAATATCCAATAGTTTCCCACGAGTTGCCAAAGATGTTTGAGGCCTTGCATTATTAAGATGGAACACTAAACCTTTCCAGTTTGACAATTCTGATTTACTTCTTCATCCAGTTTCATTAATTGTTGACAGTAGACATCAGAATTGATCATTTGGTTCCTTGGAAGCAGCTCAAAAAGCGGAACACCTTCGGAATCCCACCAAACTGACAGCATGAGGTTTTTCTATTATTTTACAGCTTTCGATGTTGTTTGTGCTGGTTCATCGTTTTCGAACTATGTTACTAACTGTATAGTGTGGAATATAAAGAAAAAGCAAAATTCGCAGATAATGTTCTGGTCTGGTATGCGAATGCGATCCAGACCTCATTAAATCAGTTGATTTTGTACGTGAAAATCACGTTGGGGATGAAATAATGTAAGGGCAGGACTTAGCAAATAAGAAAAGTTTCATTAAGGATAATTATTACAAAAAAATTTGCTACAAAACTATAGGGACACTTATTACTTCCACAAATCTACTACCTTGGTCTAAATTAATATTCTCTTTATAATCTATAGATTATGTATACGTTGGCATTACTGGAATCGTTGGAGATATTTATACCGAACACTCCATTTACACCAACACTCACAATTTCACTGCCTGACGTTTCTATAATCAAATTATCATCTTCAGAGGCTAAAGGAGAAGTACGAAAATTGTCACCACTGGATTTTTGTACATTGACGTTTCTTATTGCGCAGCTCGAGGTAAGTTATAAAGTTGTTGATAGTGAACGTTTGTGCAATAATAGAAATCGCCGGTTAAGTCTTACGTTTAAAGTTTGTCAATCTGAAAAACATCGATGTTGTACGTAACATGATTAGAGAAGATACAGGTGTCTCTTAGGATATCGTTGACAGCTCCCATATTCATCTGATTTATCACCTAATGACTTTTCCTTGTTCCCACTGTCAAACGAAAGATACGCGGAAAGCGATATTCAATAACTCAAGATGTTGTCGAAGACTTTCAAAAGCATGTTTTTAGGATATCAGCTTTAGAGTGGGAAAAATGTATAGACGTTAAGAGCGAATATTTCAAAATCGGAATAGTTCGGTTCTGTTCCATGTTTTGTGGCAACCCTACTCTATTAATGTTGAAGAGATCATAAAGTACACTCACAATAAATAAAGTGCTATCCTCTATTTTAGAGTATGGTTGCCAACTCTAGAAGGTATGCAAAATAATTGCTCTCAATTAATGTAATGTTCAAATGTAGGAATAAAAATAAACGATGAAAAGATATGCTATATATCTGGATCTAACACTAGATGCGACGTTGAGTTGGAATCTTTACATAAAAAAGAAAAGAACTAGGTATTAGAATCAAAAGAAAGTATTTGTTGCTCGGAGGACAACCGACTGTCAATTTTGAATAAACTTCTTGTATATCAACTAATCCTGTAATTGGTATGAACTATGGGGATGTCGAGCGAAATCAACACCCAAATAATCCTGAGATTTCAAAATAAAATGCTAAGAAGCATCGTTGAGGCACCCTTGTACTTTAGACTTTAACAAACTTCATCGGTACCTTGAGATAGACAATGTAAGGCAGGTATACACTAAATTTGCAAAGAATCACGAACAGCGGCTCCTAAAAGATGTGAACTTCAAGGCAAGCACTAACCTAGAGAGAAGACTGAAGAGGACGGAACCTTTAGAGTTAGTTATTTAATTGCTTGGTGTAAAAGCAGAGCAATTTTACATATTAGTATTGGTTAAATTATAATAATTGTAGTTGTAATAATTGAAGGAGCTTTTACTGAGTAAGACATTTAGTTTCCAGACATTTATAGTAATTTAGAATAAAAGAAAATTGTTCATCGGTGATAATGATCAGATCACTATTATAGGGAAACCTTTTCATATAACTTATATAATTATTGACGTTATACTAAAAAAACTTGGCAACGTTGCTTTACTGCGGATTTAGGTGTCGAAAACCGAAGTTAAAAAACAAGAAAGAAAAAAAAATAAGAAAACGAAAACTAACCAGTTCGAGGACCATGTACAACTGTTGGCATCACAAGTGAGACGAAGAAGAGATGCTTTAGGCCCAAAAAGACCGGTTTTGAATTAACGGGGCTGATTATTTATCGGACGGTTGTTAACCGATCACGATTATAGCTGTTTTTACACGTTCGTGTGGTGCGCTCGTTCAATTTTATGGACAGAAGTAAATTAATATATTCAGTCACATGAACGTAAATAATGTAGCAAATATGTCTCGAAGATTTTCAAAGATTCAAAACGGTTAACAAGAATGTTCACAGATTTAGGTACTAAAGCAAAAAATTTTGAATCATTATTAGTTTTATAGGAAGTCAACGAGAAACTACCGATGATTTATTTATCATTTGATTATGGAATTTTATGCTACTTGAATTGGAATTAATCGCATGGATTCTTTTTATAGGGTTTTAAATAGAAATAAAAGTAAGGTATACTTTTTATAGATCACGGAACATATCAAATTATTGTTACATTCAAGCTTTCATGAATGGACTAACGATCGGTAAAATTTCATTAGGTGACTTATGACCATAACCGCAAGTTGTATACTGTACTTTCTCTACAACTATAAAAATAGGAGGAGTGCGAGAAGCGCACACGCATCAAGCGCACAGACACATTTAAAAATCATTTCGTGCATCTAGCGCACACTACCTGTGCCGAATCCGAAAGATCGTTCGACGAGCGCACAAGAAAATTTGATCTGCCATGTAAAAAAATGCGCCTGGATTTTTACCTCGTATTTACCCTGTAAATGCAGATCAATAGGAAGACGATCGTTTGTATGAATGACATATTTTGTTAAGTTTACCTGCTTAAAGTAGGAAAGGATAAAAAAATTGAGCAAAAATTCCTGAAAGGTCTACAATAATTGAGGAAACGGAACAATGAGATTTCAGAAATATAGATTAGTCCAATGAGTTTTATGTTCTTGTTAATGATCAATTCTTTGTAAATCAAATCTTTGATGGTTCTATTTTCATTGGATAGCAAATAATCTGCGGCATTACCTCCAACGAACACTTTCTTCTAAAAATAGACGCTACATGATCCTTCTGTAACTACTGCGGGTGTTAAATATACACATAAAAGTTTAAAAATAAACAATGAAATCCGGTAGCCGGTTTAAAAAGAGACATGATATACATATAAAATTTAAAAATAAACTAAGAAGAAGCACTTTAGTTTTATAATCTGGATTATTCTTAAAACGAATAGGTAAATGTTTTAGACAATATTTGTTGACAGAAATAGAGTTTTTCGACGTACAGGAGTATAAAGTTGAAAAATAGAAAAAAATATCTAGAGCTCCTTTTTCCATTTTTGGCTCAAATCTATTTTTATTTGTCTAGTGCTTTCAAATTGAAGAAACTTTAAAATCTCATCAAAAATTTTCTTCAAAATATGGAAGGAAATATTTGCGACTGTTTCCTATCAATTTCTTACATATTAATTATAATATTGCACGGTATAGAAGTAGAAAATCTTCAGTAACCAAGAATAACTCGGTACATGTTAATTTTACATATAAAAATGAACATTGTGCATCAAAAAAAAAAAGACGACGAACAGATGCCATATGCTAAATACGGCGAAATATTTGGGACAAACTGTAGATTGGTACTTACTAAAAAGCTCACGTCAAAAGACACAAGAGTATTGATTGCTTGGGGAAAATCTACTCATTCAATATATAATAAACTAATTTTTTTTTGATAAATCGTCTTGATTTGAGGTCTTAATTAATTGATTAAAAAAAAACAAAAAAACATATAAAAACTGAAGTTTGGTCTTTACCAAAATATAATAATTATATACAGGGTTTCTCCCATAAGAACTATAAGAACGTGCTATTGTTTATACTTTTTGGACCAAGATATTTTTTGTGGAGTCCATATACGACTTGTTTTCGTTCTCGTAAATTCAGACTTGAAAGTTTTAAAATGGGTAAAACCAAAGAAATATCGGTTGAAATTGGTGCATTAATCATAGTCTTCATAATATAGACAAAAGTACGGGGCATATTTTTTAAGTAAGTACCGTTTTGGAATTAAAAAAAAAAAATAAGTGCGAAGATATCGCAATAATTTTATTTTTACATGAAAGCCTGTACCTTAATCTACTTTTCTACATAATTTCCGTGAATATTGAGGTACTTGTCATAACGTAGCACCAGTTTTTGAATACCCTCCTCATAAAATTCTGCCGCCTGACTTGTTAACCACTGTATCACAACTGTTTTGACTTCGTTATCTAGACCTTTCAAAAAAATACTTCTTCTTGCTCTGCAAACCAGATTATCTTCTCGTTCGAAGAAAAAATTTTAAGCTTTTTTTCAGTTGAGGAAAGAGACGGACGGAGCCAAATCTGGTTAGTAAGGGGGGTGTTCTAGTAATTCAAACCATAAATCACGAATGTTTTGCATGGCATCATGAGATTTGTATTCAGGGGCGTTGTCTTGCAAAAACAAAACACCTTTGGATAGCATTCCGCGTCTTTTCTCTTTAATTTTTCCCGTAGTCAGTAATGTCGAAAGTAATCTCTAGTTATTGTTCTACCCTTATCTAAAAAATCAATCATGATTACTCCATGGCAATCCCAAAAAACTGAAGCATGAACTTTTATAGAAGATTTATAAGGGTCCCGGAAACCCGAAAAAATTCACAAAATAATATCAATACGTTAGATTTGTTGTATCAACACATCAAAAAATACAGAATGATTTCCAAATGATGGGGCCCTCTTGGACCTGGGGCCCGGGGCTATATCCCCCCCAAGCCCCTAGCTTAATCCGGCCCTGCATCCATAGTAACAATTCGGTTTAGGAAGTCTACATCGTTTTCAAATCGAGCACAGATCGAACGCGATGCTTCTACCCTTGCACACTTTTGGTCAACTTTCAAACATTTGGGGATCCACTTAGCAGCAATTTTTCTCATGTCCAAATTGACGTAAACTATATAATGAAATATTCAGAAATCCGTTTTAGCCTAATTCGACGGTCTAATAAAATCATGTCATGAACTGCATCGATATTTTCGGGGCTGACACAGAAACTGGCCGACCCGATCAGATACCATCTTCAATGGAAAATTTGCCTCTTTTGAAACTTGCAGACCAATTTTTCACGGTCGCATACGAAGGACATTGATCACCAAGGGTATTAAGCATATCTTCGTAAATCTGCTTACCTCTTAACCCTTTTAAATACAGGTACTTGATGATGGCTGGATACTCCAATTTTCGATTTTCACATTTCGGTGGACATCTTTTTTCTTTTAATTTATTGAGTAGCTCTGGTTTACTATGGTAACGCAATATTTTGTTTATGTATGGAGCTGGTCTGGGCCTCTAGGCTAACTAGAAACATCCTCGTATTATCAATAATAATAATCCGCAATAATTACAATAATTAATCAATATTTGCCTTTTTTATCTGTGATACTTCTAAACTTATGCCAGACTCTCGTTAATTTGAAATATCTCGTCTCGAGTCTCGTCCCGAAAGCGAGACAATACTTGCACAAACTTTTTCCAAGTGACAGGGAAACCGCAAAAAACATCTTTACTTTGAAAAAGTCGATTTCATTTTTGTGTGCATACCACTACACAGTATCTTACGAGAACAATTATCGTTGAATGAGGAGAGTAAAGGAAAAGCTTTGTTTCAATGAAACATAATGGTAGTAAAATCGTACAAACTACCAAAAACGATAATAATGTAGCGTTTATTCGTCTTTCCTCTTGCTGTAAATAAACAAATGTAGTCTCTTGTAGAATGGAGTGTACAGAAAAACATTCGACGAATATTTAACCAAATAATTAAGGTTAGATTGGGCCTATTGAACACAGTATGTCGTCTTTCGTAATAAAAAATTATACTATCGTGCATTTTGATAATTAAGTTCGAATTTATTTAAAAAACGCGCATCTAACAGTCTAATTCTATAATTTTGTAAATGTAGTGAAATTAGTGAATGAATATTACCATCGATTGTAACTTGATTTTTGATGGTAGTATCATCAGAAAGATAAGTTTAAAAGCGTGGTTTAAAATGAAATAATATTAACAAGTTTTATTTTAAAATTTTATCTCGCTTTGAGGATATTAAATTAAAAAACAAATGGATATTAAACTAATTAATGGTTTCAATTACGTATTCCGAAGATTGATAACAGAGATAAGGAGACGATAAATAATTTGAAACAACGATAAAACTTGTATATTTATGATTCGATAAGTTCAAATAGAGATTTATGTTAAATGGTATCGTACTTGTGATAAACTGACTTGATATTTCCTATTGAATCAGTTTTAAATGTTAATTATTACGTACAGTATTTCATGAAAAAAAAACTATGTTAGAAGGTGTTTAGAATTAAAAAAACATTCAAAAAACTAAAATCGCTTTGAAAATAAATGTAACAACAAATATTTTAAACTACCATTCATACCTCAATGTAATGATTCTTTAGATATATACTTAATCCGCTTTAAATAATGACAGGATACATTAAACTTTCAACCGTGAATATGTGTAATGAGCCTTGAGAACAGAATACAGCATCATTTTTACCAGATTTGGTGCGATCTTATCATTTTATGGTTTCATAGTTTATATGCACAAAGTAGTGAAGAAATAAGGGATGAAATGGTACGAGAAAACATAAGTATGTTTTAGAGTAGATTCTGATATGGCGGAAAAAAGATGGAAAGATGCAATGAAATATAGATAATCAGAAATAAATAATTGAAGATTGAAATGTTGATATACCATACTGGTATAAATATAATGGACTAGATCTATTTTATCTGCGTCTTCATCCTAAACTCTATCAATTTACTTTCATCTAGATTTTATGGTGTAATATCCTAAATTTTTGAAATCAATATGCAGTTTGAGTACGAATCGTCTGTTTTCTATACTGTTAAGCAATCATAATACAAAAATTATAATAATGTATGCTATTAAATAGTGTTAATGTCATATTTAATTAAAAATAATGACGAAACTATTAAAGTGGAAACGAATTATACACAAAAGAATGATCTCATAATTTATTTTCAAAAATTAATTTAACCAATTCTCACTCTTCGGACTACATCACAAAAACTACAACCAACTGCTTGTCAAAACTGTAAGGCAGTAAAAAAAATTTAAAGACAGGGACAAGATGCATTAAAACCAGGACCGTATCGAATTTATATACAAAACATTTAATAGTAAAAAAGGTAAGAAAAAGGGCAAAAGATTTTTATTTTTTATACTTTAAAACTACTTCTGCATAACTCTATGGTTCTATGGTGAAAAGTCTGTCGACAAGGTGTGAAAAAGAGGTATTGGATAAGATAAGATAAGAAGATATCATGTACACGATAAGCTCCTCACCAAGTGATCTTGTGCAGAATTGATTCATTTTAATTCGAAAATGTTTAATGAGAAGCCCGGTTACTAGTTTATTATAATTAAAAAGGAAACAAATAACATCTTATAGTTCATGTAGTAGTATTGAACATGTATAGGTAAAAAAAAGCTTTTTGTAGTTAAAATTGGAGAAATATGGAGTACATTTATTTACCGAAAGGCTAAGTTATACTTGAAGATATTTAAATGTGTTCGGTATAGAATATGTATCAATTAATAAAGAAAAACAGACCATATGCAAGTAAAATATATAGTTAAGCACTGATATAGGAGTAAACTATTACAAATTGAGTACAAAGATTACAATCTTTGTATTAGATTACATAATTTTCTAATTCATCAAGAGTTTAAAGACTTCGACAAGAGTGGGAGGGTGATTTAACGAATACTTAATGGTTTACAAAGATTTTTAAAGATTGAAGATATTCGACTGGTGTTTTAAAGATTTGCATATCTTTCCAGATTTTTCCAGTGAATATGATTTTTTTTGTTGGATGTTTTCAAGGATTTTTCGTCTCTAAAATTATACAAAGATTTCTAAATCATTCAAGGCTGCACTAGTTCTGTTGATTTTACATTAATGCTTAGATTTTGTAAAGAGATCTCAAGATTTATAAGAAGATTCCTTAAAAAATGACAAAATTTTCACGATTCTATAGATTTTACACGTTTCGAAAAATTCCTCTTCGAAGTTCTAAGATTTTTATTGGAATTACTAAGATTATTGGAAGGAATTTTCCAATGATTGGGGGATTATTTTAGCGCCTGTACGAAGATTTCAATAGTGATTTACTCCTTGGTTCAGATTTGTCTTTCTTCTGTGGGAGCAGAAACCAGTTGTATTATGACGATCGTGCTACGTTTAGAAAAAGAAAAAGTGTAATGAAGAAGAAAAATGAGGACTTAAAAGTTATTATAAATAAAATACTTGTCTTTCCTATTCAATAAAATTGTAATTAAAGTTACAAAATACCATTTAATGATAATAAATTGGATATAACAGCGAATTAAAAGAAAAACATATCAACCGATATCAGTCATGGAGCTAATAATAATGATGAAAGTTTGATAAAATCCAATAAATATTAGGATGTATTTAAAATATCTATTTTTATATTCATTCGAATTTGTGTCGTTTAAATACGTCTCTGTGTGGTGGACCAAGCAGGTAGAAGAGCGATCCCTTCTCCATGAAGGTCATCTTACAATGGTCAGGTCAGAAAACACAACTCAGAATGAAATTTATGTTGGTCGTTAATATTCATGTAAATGGGACTGTAAATAGACGTTTCTTCTCTAGAAATGCCATAAAAAATCTCTATATTTACTTTTTTATTTTATTTATTTTTGAAAGGTTCTGGGTCTGCCTCACAGCAGAAGTGTTTGGCTATTGCAAGATGCAAAATTTTCTGTTTTATTTGGACTCCAACAAAAATCAATAATATAGTCAAATATCACGTCATGGAAAATTGACTTCCTTTAGGACTGGCAGGCAAAGCAGCGGGAATTGGTATCAACTAGCTTCCTCTAATTTCATCTTGACCATGTAATTTATTCTCCATATGATTTGTCTCTAGTATTTTTTTATTATTGTATTGTACTATTCTGTTTTTTGAATTGGAACTAGAATTAAAATTTTGCATATTAGTAAACGCGAAAAGTATAATATATAAAATACAAATCTACTCCGTCCAATGGGATAATTTCTATGTGATTTTGTGCTTTCATAAGTTGCCGAATGTACATACGTCCAGGCATTAATATTTCAACCGAATGGTTATGCAATATTTTGCACTAAAGATACATATCTTTATTGATTATTGCTGATCAAGAGCTGGTTCGGAAGCTTTTTTTGACTTTTTTAAATTAATGTCCGTAAAAAGGAACTCAGGAATGGTTTTTGCTTATTTTCTCAATATCTAGAGTTAAATGAGAAATAAGTATTGAGTGTAATGTAGAATATTTGTGAAATAAAATAATTTTTTTTTAATGTTAATTTTTTTAATAAAAACAATTAACATTTCCGAAACAGTTAAAGATAGATAAGTATAGGATATTGTACATGACTTGTACTCGAATTTTGTGAAGAATAAAAAAGTTGGTATTGCCACCTTCACAGCTTATTTAGCGTTAATTTGTTTATATTTTACAAAAATTAGTACTAAAATCAACACATAACAAAATCTAAATTGAATTGTTTGGTATTCATTTCACTTCTAAGAAATATACCCAAGATTTTATTGAATAAATAATACTAAACATTTTTTCCGAAGTATCATGAAAAGCTATAACTGTATCATCAGTAGACGGGGTCTTCTTTGTGAGAATCGATTGGTTCTTTAGGTGTGAGTCACTGTAGATTTCAAGTAAAGTTGGATGGAGTCACATTTTCAAGTGGCTAACTTTGTTTTTTTATATCCACGCATAGCGCAATCAATTAAAATTTAATTGAAAATTTGTTTAGTTGATTTTATTCAATATTATCAAGCTATCAATACTAACCTTTTTTTTTTCGAAAATTGTTAATTCGTCGTTACCGCAACGCAAATTTCCAAAGATAGATCTAATCATCACTTTTTTTCAAAATTTGGAAATTGGCAGTAATGTAGCATATTTCAATTAAAAAGAAAGGGTTTCGTGTAATCGACAAGACTAATCCCCTATCCTGAGATTGAGTCTCAATAGATCACAACATGGAAACTGCTCTACAAGGTACAACACAATGATTATCTTATCCATATTAATTTATGTTGTACATAGCAAGGATCGATCCCACCTCCGACAAATGATCTCTAGTAGAAATAGGGCTCATGCGACGACCACAGCAAAGCTACGATAGCCTAGTAAAGTTTTGAGCTTTTCGACTCTCGGAACTTGAAGAGATATCACTGCCACTTTTGACTAAAAAGGCGGGGTCCACCGGATCCAGCAAAATTTTGAAAGTGGTGTGTAAAACAAAACATTTTGGAAACCATTGGTGTACATAAACACTCAGTTAATAGTTAAACCGACGAGTATATGTAAATATGAATAAATTACTGAAAATTTTGATAATCTAGAATAATTGATATATTTTCTAAATATTTAAAAGGCAAATATTGAAAGAAAAAAGGTGTTGTTTCAAAGTAAAATAACTTTTTCATTAATAAACTATTCTTTCGTGAACCCGGATTATTATTTGTCTCCGCCACTGAGTAAATCGATCATTATAAACAGCGATCGCCTCTCATACATAGACACACATATATACACAGATGGTCGTTATTTAAATAGGTGTATTATCAGAAATTATACACATGAAATTTGCTTCAATTAAAACATTTATAAAAACGCATCGTAAGAAACACATCTGCTTGTTTTGTAATAACAGCCAATCTACAGAAAAAGTTAATACTGTTGGTTTTGTATTATTAGATAGTAATTTTTGTTAAAGCTCCTATTACAAATGAAGCGATTAGACTAAATTGGAATTACTGTTATTAGTACTAGTTTTTTTTAAAGTTATCTTTTCCACAATGAGTCGTTACATTGGAGACGTGTAGAGCTTTTATTCACAGCAGGTTTCAGTTTATTATTATGTTAATTTTATCATTAGAATGTTTGTACAAGACTGGCTGTAATTATATATCTCTACTCTATCTGGACTTGAAGAAAAACTTGTGTCTATAAACCATTGTTGATAAGCACTTCGGTTCTTTAATAATATATTTTTTACCCACATTCTTTCATCTCAATAATATTTTATTATCTACTCACTGGATAATAATACAAAACGCACTGACAATTTGATCAGGTTCCTACCAGTGAATTAAATCAATTTAAATAATTAAAAGCAAAGATATTTTTTCAAATTATTTCTGTTAGAGACACTGCTACTACTATTAACATGGCATGTTTTCCACGAATTACAGTATTTCTTCAAATAAACCTCAAAAAATATAGTACACATCTCAAAATATATTATTTTATGTTAAAAATTGAAAATAGACTAAGTAAGATATTTAAATTACCAACGCTTCCAGTTAGTATAGATGTGACCGAAATTCGGTTATACGAACTCACCTTATTCAAAATTTACTGTAAAAGCTTGACCTAGAGATGGCGGTAGTTGCTGGAAAAACAACAACTATATTAGAAAGTAAATAATCTATACAGCATGTGTTCTAAGTTTGAAGACAACACGTTGTTTAATTTTTTTTTGTCAGCCATCAATAGTGTACGTTTTCAGTGAATTTGTAAACATGGAAAAAATTGGTCATCGTTTTGTGAGGTCTAGCCCAACCAATATATAAGCTGAACTAGGTTCTACCCTGGTTGAAACTACGTCGTTACCAACAATAAAATATTGGCTTGCAGAGTTTAAACGAGGCCGTACGGCCAGCATCGCAGTGGTCTACCAAATAAGGTGACGATTCCAGAAATGTTGAAGAAAATCCACAGAGCGGTACTGGATGATCGTCGACTGAAAGTGCGCGAGCTAGCAGACATAGTAAGTATTTCAAAAAATGCGAATATATCACATATAAACTGAAAATTTGGACATGAGAAAGCTGAGCGCAAGATGAGTGCCACGATTGCTCACAATGGAACAAAATAAAAACAGCGTCGTGAAGATGTTTCCATCCAGTTTTTGGTTGAATTTTTGCGAATATCTAGAAAAAGGAAAAACTTATTGCAACGTTTGAGCGAAGGAATCAAGTATTGATATAGATATATAGATAATGAACCAGCTCATACATCCGTTATTGCAAAGGCCAATATCAATGAATTAAAGTTTGAATTGCTACCTCATGCACCCCATTCGCCAGATGTATTCCCATCGGATTATTTTCTATTCCCAGACTTGAAAAAATGGCTTGGTAGTAAAAAAATATCCCAGCAATGAAGAGGTGATGTCCGCAGTTAATGTCTATTTTGAGGAGCTTGACGATTCTTGATGTAAGAAGGGTATCGATCTTATTGAACATCGCTGGGAAAAGTGTATGGAGCTAAAAGAAGATTTCGTTGAAAAATAAATGTATTTTTTCCATTATTTCATTTGGTAGGCCATTTGGGACCATCCTCGTAGGATAGTCGAAAAAAGGTCGGTAGAATTAGCAAAAATCACGAATCAATAACATCAACCTGTAACTCTATAAGGAGTTAATGATGATTTTTTTGTTGTTGGAGAAAATTATTTGGTAATACAATATACGAGATGAAATACTTTCCGAAATCATCATCTCATATCGTTTGTTATACTTCACTTGACGCTAATTCGGTTTCCTTATTTTCAATAGTATTAAACAATAAATCAATAGATCGTATATGAATCGAATAAAACCCAACGAATGGATCATATCAAATTGAACGTGACGAAATATGTAGAATTAATTTCGACCGACGCATTACATTGAAATAGATTTCACTATTTTGATCATTCGAAACGTTTGGACAATTAAAATCTTGTCATTAATTAATGATTCATTTGTAAAATAATGTAACGAAATCGGATAATTGCTATAAAATTGAGCTAATTATTTTCATTTTGTTGGTCGATGTCGTTTACACCATAGTAAATGTTTAATCGTGTTTGCCGGTCAATTGATCATCCATTGTTATTTGTTGACAATAAAATTGTGGTTAGATATTATATTACCGATACGGTTTATTTGCATTTTCTATTTGTAGGTTAACCTCGAGACTCGATGGTACATGCAAACATTTCAGTTCGTATCCGGAGTGTGTATATATACTCTTTAATATTAATGTATTGGGAAATTATTAAACTCTATATGAAAAGTAATTTCAAGGTTTTATATTAAAATTTTCAGTAGTAATAACCCAAGAGACATTGACAAAAAAACTTTATAACAGATTTCGAAAGCTTGTTGCTTATAGTCCGGAGGCCAGCAACAGAAATACACGACCAAAATCCTCTTAAGAGATAATTATTAGAATGCATCAGATAGTTTTATAATAAAGCCTAGTGGACGTCAGCTGCGGTTCGGTGGTTGTGATGAGATGAGAAAAAAAAAAAAAAGAAATTTAGTCCTTTCCTCCCGACTAAAAATTCTCAAGAAAACAAAATAATTAGCTGGCTATACTGTAGTGTATTATACACCAGTTGGCGACTCGAAGATGAAAAAAATATATATTTCAAGTGATTTCCTCTCAGTGGAAAAACTGTCAGCCCATACTTTGGAAGTTATTACGTAGGAGTTAAGCGGAAGCATCAATTGTATCAGCTGACCAGGTTTTCCTCGACTCACTGCTAGCTGATTTTTTTATATATCACAGCAGTATATTAATAATCAGCTTACAAATTTTCAGCTGGGAGAAAATGACTCACCCACCCACCAAGCTGCAGCTGATGTTCACTAGGCTTTATTACATAACTCTCTGCTGCATATTACAAATTATCTTACTTGCACTATGCAAGCGACAGGTGAATACTAAATAAAGCGCAGAAGAAACTACTTAGGAAGGGAAAAAGGAGGAAGACATATGGAGAAGAAGGGCAATCTAGGAAATATAAAACCTGTATGATGAACAAGCCAAATTATGAGATCCAGAAGACTAAGATTGCTGGGGAACTTAGAAAGAAACCCGAAATCAAGAAAGGCAAAGAAAATTACTCTTATAAATATGACAGGAACACCAAAGGAATGAACCAAAAGGAGATGGTATGCAGACGGACAAGAAGATCTGATAGAGAGAAAAGTTCAAGACTTGAAGGCGAAGACAAGAAATAGAAAAGTATGGAAGGAGATTATTACCACGCTGTGGGTCTAGATTTATATCCTAACGCATGCTGATATTTTTTGTCAAAAACATAACCATTTGCACACAAATTCATGTGATTCAAAAAACTACTTCTTCCAAATTGACAAGGAACATAAATATTGAACGATTTCTTTTGTTGTTGAAATTCAAATCATTCTAAATGATTCGTTACAAATGACGTTTAATTTTAATAAATGTAGCGTATGAAAAATCAACGTTATTCGTAAAGACCTAGAGATGAAATGAACGGATTTCAATTTCAAAAACAAAAGAAATCCACTAAATATAACAAGCTTAATATTTATGTTCCTTTTCAATTTGAAAGTTGTTTTTTTGTATCACATGAATACAAAAATTTAAGACAAAGTTATTCTCACTTAATTATTGTAATTTGAAATTTTCTAATATATATTCTTCTAATTAAAAATAGTTTTCAAAACAGATAAAATTATGACCTATTTCGGTTTTTATCAAAATATAATTCGACATTGACAATTTGTATAATTATGTAAATACATTAACAAATAGGTCACCTACAACATGAATATCAAAAAAAATTATATTTTTAGCACACTAATTTTTTTTTCTTTCCTTGGTTCTCATATATCACAAATAGCAGCTCCAATTAAATTATTTATCGTTGCATTGAAACTTATAAAATAAAATTATCAACATTATTCGAAATTTTTTATTAATAACATAATGTATTATCAAATTCGTACGTAAAGTAGTTTCAATTTTAAAAATTATATTGAATAACTAGTGAAATTGAAATTGTGAAAAAGCAGCACCAGGAAAAGACCATTTATACTAGAAATAACAAATTCAAAAGAATATGGACGAGTTAAAAACCAAAATAACTAATAACTGTATATTATACGTCTGGCTATTGAAAAGATTTCCGTTCCGACTTAAATTAAGCGGCTCCTAATCTATTGAGGAAAAAATTTAGAAGTGATGAAGAGACTGAGAATTGGTCTCACAAGAAGATCTTTTATAGTACCACAACCTTTCGTAGGTTTCCGAAAAGTCATAAAAGTGGAAAACGAAAGAAAATCAGAAACAATTGGAGAGATTTCTTCCCTATCTACTAAGTGGACCTTCGTCAATCAAAGATAATCTACACTGGACACTGCCCGCTGAATGACCATTTCAAAATTCCAAGAAGTCTTGTCATTTTTGCAAGGAAACATAGGAAAGCAGAGCGCTATTGTTAAAACCAGAAGAGATAAGCCGCATAGTTCTCTTACAATAAATCAAATTCTTGCCGAAGTCGATTTGCTGCCTTTACGAACTAATTCATTTTAACCTGATGGCATCAAATAACCAGTCATATTGCTCAATCTGTAATTGGGCACATCATTCAGTACGTAGTTGGAAGAAAGACAGTATCTCAACCTCCAAGCAAATATAATATGCATCGACGTCTTCCAATTTTTAAAGATATCCTGCTGTATAAAAAAATCTAATTTCTACTTAATTTATTTGTTCTTATAACTATGCCTCTGTCTGTATGAGTCTTCCTGCTATCTTTTAAAAGGTCTTTCAATTGGCTTACGCTCTTCAAAATTAAATTTAAATTCGTTCATCGATGGCCTGTCTCTCTACTGTGACCAATTCCGAAATCTGTAGGTTCTTGTATTTTTGATATAACAGATCGGGATCTGGATTTCCATGCTCGTTTAGACCCATATATTTCCCTTAATATCTCCCTTTAATATGCACTACGACCCAAAGGATCTATTATACTCCCTTTTCTTGTTGCGGCACTGGGTATGCTCAGTATTAACAACTGATTTATTAATTCCACTCCATTCAGAACGTTCAGGATGTAGGATGACTCTAACTCCTAAAGATTTTCATCTGATACCAGACGCTCCGTAGTCTCTTAGACACACAATGTGGATAGAGATAGAAATACCAGAAATTAATTTAGTGAATTTTTCTACTTTATTGATTTAGAATATTAGGATGACTAATATAACAGGACCAAGACTAGTATCCAAGCAAGTATCCTAGTCACTATTGAAAACATTCAAACTTACCCGTCTTTTTAATATAAATATGGAATATTCAGCTTACCTAAAACAAAAAAATAGTTAGTTTGGAAAATCTTGTTTGTTTGAATGATAATATCAAAGAGTCTCATAGATCAATTAATTTTTGTTTGTATTTGTTCTCCAAACTAAAACTACCGCCTCAACCCCACGGATGACACCAAAAAAATTCGCAGATAGAGCAGAGACTCATTCTGTGATGTTATTTGATAATTCTATAAATATAGATGAACGTTTCGGTACATGTTTATCATAGATATCCTTAATTATGTCTTGTCTATTATTACGTTTGGAAATATTTCCTTGAATTTCTATTCCATTTCCAAAATTCATATTAAATAGAAAAAAAACACTTTCAGAATGAGTTGTAAAAGAGACCTTATCATTTCCCCTACCGCGCAATCAATATTCATATGTACTCACTACCGCGGACAATATTTGCTTTTGAACATAAAAAAGAGATGATTTCAATGCAGCCTCATTTTCTGTACTGATTGTGCCTTGCATATTGTATAATAAGTGATACTTTTCTAGATTTGATGGGTTTTGAATGCAGTGTAAATGTGCAAAAGTCCATATTAAGTAACAGTACTATTGGAAGTAAACCTTGGAAACAGAAAGTAGAATATGACAACAAAGCAATACAAAAAAAGACAGAGAATGATGTATGAAAAGAATTAAATGACGGGGAATAATAGACGTTAGAAGACGCAGGATATTAAAATGGCGACATTTGAAGCAGAGGATATATGTGGTAGAAGAAAAGTTAAATAAAATGAAAAGAACCAAGCGGCGGATAGAAAAAATAAGATAACTTAAGATGATATTGACGAAAGAGTCAGGCCGAAGACAGCTGAAAATAAAGAAGACACGGTGAAAATAATAGAGAAGAAAGAAATACACCTGTTACATAAGGAAGAATTAAATAAATAAATTTATAGACAATAACTGAAGAAATTAGAATGGGAGAAGAACAATTAATAAGTAAAATATATGAAGCTCGAAAAAAACAAGAAAGGAACATCGAGGAGGAGCTGAACAGAATAAATTAAGATGATATTAAACAAAATACACAGTATAGGAGAGAATGTAAAATGTAAACTGCTATGGAAGAGGGAGGGAGCCCACGTAATGACTCAAAGCTTAAGTACAGTAAGTAACTAAGGAAACTAAACACACACACAGCTTGTCCTGATAAAAAATACCAAATTACAAAAAAGGAGAGAGAGAGCAGCAAGAAATGACCATACAGAGCATCAAAGTAGGAAAATATAACGGGGAATCACACCAGAACTTATTTAGTGGTTGATAAAAACAGGTGAAGGTTGCAGACTGGTAAAATCATGGGAAATATGGAAGCTATCAAAGTGATTATAAAACAGGTAAATACTGGAGATTGGAAGTGGAAATTGTCAAAGTGCCGAAGTAATGGTGGAAACAAGTAAAGGAGAATTTACTTGAAAAACTGTCAAAGAAACATGAAAAACAGAAACAAGTTAAAAATTATGCAACAAAAAATTGGACCAGTAAGAAAAAATTCAAAATGCACGCAATAGAAATCACGTAGCTAAGAAGAATAATGGAAAAAATGAAAAGATAAGAAAAATATTCGATAAGTAATAAAATGGGAATCGATAATAGACAAAATAAACAAGAAAGGATGAATTGTTATGGATTTCATATGAGAAGTGACAAGAAAATAATAGAGGTCAGAAACTCCCCAAAAAAAGGGATGACCAAGAAAGCTAATTAAAATAAAGAAACTAAAAGAAATAATTTAGAGGAATTGAGAAAGATGATAAAAGACAGAAATTAGCAGAAAAAATATATACAAAAGAAATGGGAGTTCGAAAGGATATAAAGAAAAGACAAAAAGAAGAAATTTACTAACAATAGTTTCTTCATAATGGCCCGTATTGAATCCTTGTCCAGCAGCACTTTGAGGTACTATCAAAGATGAAATCATTTATTTGATAATCAATTTAAATAACTTATAACTTTTTGTTTCTTCAATAAGAAAGAAGTGAAACAAAAAATAATTTGTATGTTTATGCCAAGAAGCTCTTGCTTTATCTTATATACGAATAATTTCAATTTTTTTCGCACACGAGAATTACGAAGAGATTTTTTTCACATGCCTCTTCCGCGGTTGAGATTTTATAAATACCATTATTCGTATACGCGCACAGACATCCGGTTTCAAATTGCTGCTTGATTGTGTTTTGTTTCGTCAGGTCATTATTATTATTTAAGGGAAATTATCGTGATAATAGGTTCCAAGGAAATAATTGTAAGGACAGAACAACACTTGATACCTTCAGGTACCAACAAAACTAATATGGTTATGATCGTGACAAGCCTATCAACCATGTAATGATATCAGTTAATTAAACCTCCTTTATAAGCTTGATTTTGAAAATAAAAACAAAAATCAGAAAGAAGTTTTATTAAAACCGGATCATTTTCGCGATGAAAAAAAATTGGAGAGTTGAGAATTTTTACTACGAAAAGTTGGAAATGGAACAAAAAAATCATACAGAATCTGTACTTGTTACTGGAAAACATACAAACATGATAGTAATAACAAAAAAGAATAATAAAAGAAAAACCTCATCTTAGAGGCATAAATATACAGGTTAAAGGACAAACATCACAATATTTAGTTAATAGATTTCAAAGTCATCAAATAGTAAAAAGAGAAAAAATACGAAGTTGAGACAAAAAATATATTCAAACACATTCCAAGTGGAAATTTACGCTATTGGGAAATGCGATCAGTTCAAGACAAATAGAAGGCAGAGATAGCTAGGTATCAAAGCGCTGGGTTTTGTAGTTATCAGTTGTTGCTATGTTATGGATTCCAAAGTACAAGGAATAGAGTAAAGTACCAAATAAAAGAGCCCAAAAACCATTCTGGGGATTAGGAAACTTTTATAAAATCTGCACCGATTTTATATTGGAAAAAATTGGAAAACATACGCATAAGACAACTAATGAAAAACATGACCAGAAACATGTTTTAGTTAGATTAAGCTAACACTAAGAGCTTTGACAACATAACAATATTGCTTTAATGTACAGCTCGAGAAAAAGACGGATGCAGATTATTTGAGTTAGAAAAGGAAGCATTCCATCCATATATTTGCAGAATGCAAGGAACTACAGAATCTCAGAGATAGATCTCGCAGCAAACAGGATGGAACAGGACGACTTACCGAAATTCCTAACATTTATTAGAGGAATGAGTAGAAGAAGGAGCATTGGAAATATCTTGACGGATTAGCATTTATCCGATTTAGGTATGTATGTTTATAACTGTAGGTATATAACTGTTTATAAAGGAGAAGATAAGTCCTGCAAAGATTAGGCAATAAATAACACAATATCAAAACGAAATTTTTACGCATTCTTTCTTTTAAAATATCAGTTTAAGAAATAAAATCACGTCTAAGTGAAGTTAATCCTAAATATATGATATATATTAAGTGTCGTATGTAAAAGACATAATATCAAGTCTGAGAAGTATGTAAATTATTGTACTTATCGTAATTAATTATTAACGCTAAAGTGAGCTTTTTTCAGGAAAATAAAAGGTGTTTGAGTGGCGAGATTGCTGATTGATTCACAAAGAACAGAGCAATCTGAAGAAAAGGATATGAAAACACTTCATATTTCAAGTGGAAGATCATGTTTTTATTTCTCTCATTGTGAACATGAACTTCGTCCTCAAACGAGACCCAATGAATAGATTTGTTTCAATTTGTTATGGAATATTATTCGAATAACTAAATTGAATTAGAAATTATACAAATGAATATTTGGTCATTGTTGATAACACGGCACTAAAATTAGAAACAAAAACATATACACGCTTTAGAACAATTTAATATCAATAATATTTTCTGGAAAAATAATTTTGGAAATCATTTTCGATTAGAAAAATTGTTTAAATTTGAATTCATAGCTGTTTGATACAGATTCATGCTGTGCAAATTAACTATAAGAAAAAAATAGTTCAATAAAAAAATTTTTACGCGCCAATTTTCTGTATTTAATTTGGGAGAACAACAATTTCAAGGTTTGTCCTTTGTTATCCAAATAATCTGTTCTTGATTATGGTTTCAAGGAACTTTTTTTACCTGACCTATTCCTCGTTGAACGCATTAACATGTACATATTTGTAAACAGGAAACGAAAGAATAGAATATACTTGGAAATCCTCAAATTGTTTTGTATACATTATCAAAATATGAAGATAACTAGGGTCTGTGAGTCATTTCTACCTGATGGTTATTGTCTTGTATTTGACAGTTAATTGGTTTTGCTTCAATAAGGGTGTAGTTTAAATTTTGTAAATAACATGGTTATGGTCGTATTTTGCTGACGCCCCAGACAACCAATACCTTAAATGGGTGCCCGTCGTATTTCTATTTTAACGTAGTTCAATACCAATATAGAAATACATACAGTTTTTATGGGTTGAAAACAATACGGAAAAATCAAAGAAAAACGGATTTGTTCTTAATATATTCGGATAAAAAGCTATCACTTATTGTTCAAATTAACTCTTATAATTTGCAAACAGATTAAATAAATATGATTTACTTGGTATCGATTTAACTCTTTCTAATGTTTATTCAAGATGGTTCAAAATTATATACACCAACTTCTAGAGCTAATTATGTTGTTTTATGTGTATATGTCGTAGGTCAATAGACAAGTTGGGATTTATATATGGAAATTGGGGATGGTTGCGGTCCTTAAGAGGATTCCCAACCGTTGGAATTGTATTGGTTGGTTTCTTTTTTTGTGATGTATCGGTTTAATCCTTGGTTGAGCTCCCAACCTGGCAGCTGTAAAACAGCGAATATAAAAAATAAAGTCACCAAAAATTTATTTTGATTAGACTACTTCAGTGTAGATAGGTAGAGGACGATTTTGGATACATTCCGAGGTTTTCTTGAATTTTACGAATGGAGGTCGATAACAAATTAATTTCTTGAAAAACTCGAATAATTAAATTAGAAGTGACTACTGTGCCTCAATACGTGAACAAAGTAATATTCAAAATGTTTGGAGAAAAATGTAACCAACTGAATGGCATTACAATATCTGTTTAAGTGATATTCTTGCATGCTTTTCACGTTTATCCATAAATTGAATTAATAGTGTCATAAGTCATAAAAAAAATCTATCGACTAAAAAGCGTTTGAAATTAATTCAAACTTCGATTTTCACCTTTCAAATGATAAATTAAAAGGTTACCACAGTAATAATTATTTATATGACATTATTCAAGATGAAGTTTTAAGTTTTCTAGCACCATGACACTATTTGATTGGAGGTGCTATATATACGAAGAAATGGGTATCATTTTTTCGTACATTTTTTCGATTAAGGCTTAAACCATGCTTTCACACTAAAATGCTATTTTTACCAAAAAAGTGGCAAAATATCTAAAAGGATTGAGATTAATACGATTTTATATTGTCCTGGGTGCTTCCAATAACTCCAAAATAATCGAAAAAAGGGATGCTCAATGCTTTGTAATTCGCGTAGAGTTTTCGACATTTACAAAAAATTAAAACAATTTCAATTTATTGAGAAGAAACGATTACTATTATATTCAAGGGATCGAGATCGATCTGATAATTAAAAGAAATTGAAATACATTAATTGGATTCTATTTTTGAAAATGTGAATTTCCGAATGAAACACTGTTTTATGTTATTCCTAATGATTTTTTCTTGATGGGGAAAATAGTAAAAGTAGTCAATATAACAGTATGGTGTGAAGTGCAGCGCCATAAGATGTCAATGTATCTTACCACCTTTATGTTTGTGTATCAAATCTGTTGGTTTACCATTAAAATGCACTTTTTGAGTCAGCTTATAAATCAAACATATATTTAAATGGGCCCAAACCCAACTATCGAATTGGTATTGAGAGTAAAACTGGGTACCAATGCAATTCGCTTTTTTCTCCTTCATATTAACGGAAACAACAAACCAAGTATAACGAACTGTGATTTACAGTGGTACGTTGTTAAACTTTTAACTGAGTGTATCTTAGATCCCGTTGAATTTTAAGATTCAAACGAATTGAGACATTTGTTCAGGACGTCGAAATAAGTAACATATCGTCTTCTTAGGTCGCAAACCACTTAACATGTTGTTTTTCTTATATTAACATTAGATTTCTGAACGCGGGTCACATAGAAACTTATGCAGATAAAAAAAAATCCAATACAATTTAATAAAATAAAAAACCTCGCAGCTCCAGACCTCCATTAAGTTTGAAGCTAATACCAATCCTGTTAGCTTACTTGTACTGTTTTTCTTTAATTATTTTTTATTTAATTTTCCCGAAATTTCTTTTCTGTCAATTATTAAGAAAAACATTGGTCAAATCTTCATTCAATTTTTTCCAATGTTAAGTTTTTGGTCATAAGGATTTACAAAGTTTGTGAATTAAGCCGACGATATCCAAAATGCAGTCAAATTAATGGAAACCGCTTTTCTCCTAGAAGCGTTCCAAAATTTTAGAAAGGAGAGCAAATGTTTGGAACAAATAATCAAAACATTGTATTTTAGAAATTCTTCTTCACCGATATATGATGTTATATTGGAATTTACTTTCTAGATTATAACAATTTTAGTTGCGTTCGGGGAAGGGTGAAGTCATCGATTCGCGAACGACAATTTTGCGTTTGCAATCTGTCCTAAACTAATTTGGAATTTGACTCGCGAATAATGCTAATATCTAATTTGGTTTAAAAAGCTTTCAATAAATATGATTATATTAGATACAATAAAGAATTTCAATGTTCTGACTCGGTCTCGTAGCTTATGCATATCGAAAAAATTCAAAAATTATAACATATAATAAACAACAAACGTCAGTTTTATTAATGTTATTTTAATCTATTTTTGTATGTCGTTCTATGTTTAAAACTTCACTATATAATATCTCACGTTATCTCTACTGCTTAATCCGTTACTGACATTGTAAATATGATAATCTGAAATGGATATTTACTCAAGTCTATATTATATGTATATGTACGATGAAGACTCTTAGATAAAACAAAGTTAATTATAGAAATAGTATGATATTCACAGTTCAAAGTATACAATTTTGGTTGAGAAGCCTCTTAAAAAACCAGTTTATCTCCACAGGAGGTGAGCGAAGCTACCAAACTTGGAATTTCAACAAAAAAAATTTATAAAAGTATACATGCAATGCTGACACTCGAAGTAGCTACTGGTTTTTAAAATCAATATGCATACAACCTGTCAGAATGAGCTAGGGCAACTCCATATATATATTTTTGGTTTCAAATTGATGATTGTAGTCTTTCATTATGCGGTGACACCACTTGTACCAAAAGTTTTTTTATAATGTTAATTTCACAGTTATAAATAATTGAGTTAACCATTGGCTTGAATGAAAGAATGACTAGTTTCAATAACAGTTGGTGTTTATAAACAAAAAATTAAAGATAAAATTGCTGTTTTACACATTTTGCGGTTTTGGAAACTGTAAACTAACTTCTCCCGATAGAATGATCGCTCTGATATTGGCTAGGATAGCTTCAGAACAGTACCATGTTGGAAATTGGGAAGATGCCAAATTGTGTTTGAATATAGAAAAGACCGTAAACGAATAGAAATTTATTCATTTCAGATATAATCCAGTTCACCAAAACTTCAGAGCTTTGTTAACCATTAGTCGTTTTTTTTTTTTTGAACAACGAAACTGTTAAAACCTACGAAATCTATTAACGTTTTAAAAGTGCTCCTAGCCGTTCAGGTGTCAAGGCCAAAATTTACTTCTACTAATCGCAAATATACAAATAATATCTTAAATGGAATAGAATTTATTGTTTTGATTGTCCATCTCGCAGGAAAATAATCAAAATTTTATATATTTAAATAGTTACACACACGTTCATGATTGTGTTCTAAAACGGCGTCAACAATTTTTTCATTTTGTTTTTTAATATAAGCTTTACGCGTTGTTTTTGTACACTTCCATCGTCACCACGTTATCTAAAATCATAGAGAGATTGGTACGTGTGGTGCTACTCAATTTGAGCGAATCCTCAAACTACAAAAGTGAACTGTTAGATATTTACTCGGACTAAACTACAGGGTCTTCTTTAAAAGATTAAAAATTCTGATTTTTCCTTCCTTATTCATCTTTGAACCCGTTTGCCTAATTCGTAAACACGCTTCTCCAATTTCAGAATATTCGGAACGCAGACCACAACGTTTACCTTTTCTTCCGTATATTGAAATTTTATTTTATTTGTATCCTTATTTAGTTATTTTTATATTTGTTTTTTAGTTTTTACTTAACATTTTTAACATATTTGAAACCACGGAATCTGAATTCATTTTTAATACAATTAAATTTTTTCAAAGGTAAATCGATAACTAAAATGTTGGGAATGAAATTTAGAAAAATATTTTTTGTCATAAAATTTCAATCAATCACTTTAAATTCGTCACCATCCATGGTACTTATCCCAACATGAGAGGGGGTGCTATGATTAAGTTGGTAATATGTATTTTACTTAAGCGCCAGGTAAGAAAATGTTTAACCAGAATACAATATTCAGATATTGATAATTCTGCGAAGTATAATTAATTTAACAGAATTATTTAGCATTTTTTGGAAGGTCTTCGGGATGCAATTCATATACGACCCTTACAGTAACCCTGAACGTAATTCATATACAACCATTTAAATAGAATATAAAATGTTTGATAGTCAATGTTTCAAAATATAGTGCCGTAAGGACAAATATTCTATATCTAGGGAATACTTTTATATATCCTACATAAACTTTATTAAAGATTCCATAGAAAATCATTTAATTGGGAAAATCCATAAGAAATTAATTCCGAAATCTTGACATCTGATTTTCAATTTTATAATAACACCAAATAGAAACTTTCTTTTGTAAAATCTTTTCGTTTAAATCAGATTTGTGATATATTTTGTTTATGGACTTTGGCTACTGAAATATCATTGAAAACAAGTAAAATTTCAAAATTTCTTTAAGATGGAACGTGATTCAAACCATTCATCAATAGGTATTATATATTTCGGATGATAATCTGAAGCCAAATTGATTGATAGTTCCCTACGGATTACTCATCTTAAATCTAACACGTTTTTGAAAATCTAAGACTGCCAGAATGCAGCATAAAATTATGTGTATTTGTGTGGTCTCTATGTAAATATTTACAAATTATGTGTGTATCACCATTCATTTACTTCTCTTCGAGTGTAGAAGCGAACTGACGTTCAATTAGTAAACAGGTTTTCAATAATAAACAATACAGCTGATTTGGAAACACAATACGGTACTGTTGGGCGCTTTTAAAGAATGTTATTATGCACCTATTCAATGATATTCGATGCACCTATAAGGTATTGTTGGAAGTATATACAATAGAAATTTTGCTTTTAGTTAACTAATATTTTTTATATAAGAACGTTGATCGTTTTGCACTACTTACAATGATATTTTATTTTGCAATATGGTATCCATTCAGGTTTGTCCCATTGACATACAGCATTTTTAATGAGCCTTGAAAGAAAGGTAAAGATTTACCGCAAATTTTACTTAATTTGAAGGGCCACGGGGAAGAACGATCACAGTCCCGAAAACATAAATTTTCAGCATTGCCTTATTTAAGTTTGAGGTCGAATAAAAAGCTTAAAAATGAAGGTAATTAAATTTTTCAAAGACTTGATGCTGTAATACATTATTTATTACATTGTAACAAATTAAGAAATGCATTTAGTACATTGAACCTAAACAAATTATTTAAAAACTAAAAATAAATTTGGCCCCTTATCGTTTTTGCCAGATAGCTGCTAAGGAGGTTCATCAATTGGTAGGTCATCTACAAACTTGACAAGGGCAGGGACCAGTGAGTCGTCGAATCTTTGTGTACCTGGATTGGTCGAAAACTGCTTCGTCCATTAATTTAATGGCCAATTTCCCATTGTACAGATTTTCAAGTTGGCCTACTTCTCGTACAAACTTTCTAACCGGAAAATGTAATTAATGTCTACATAGCCTATATATAAGAAAATGGTAAACCAGGACGCAGCTAGTATAGATATTATGCGTTATCCTGTTGAAGATTGCATCTTTAATTGTATCCCCACTCTTCACAATGCATTTTGGTCTCTAAATAAATATATTGTTACTAATCTTTTTCTTTTTTTGCTTGCTTTGAGAAATTACTGTTTGCTTGTGTGCATCTCTTGACATTCGTGGAATTTACGATCAATTTTGATACTGAAATGATACTCTCGAATTAGAGCTTCTACAGAAGTTCGAACAGGTACAAACATCAATTTCTGATGTATATTTATACATAATGGGTTACACTGTGACGTGATGATAAATGGGTCAGAGCTGGTTCAAAGGTATCAGTCTAAGTACAGAGATGGACACGAAAGTAAAAAAATTAATGCCAATCCTTATAACATTGAAATACTAATTAATTACACTAGTTTACACAAATTTACTGTGACTTAAGTTTAATATATTTACGACCAGTGTGTCGTTTCAAAATCAATAAGAATGTTGACTAGAAATTGCGGACAAAATTTTTATCGTTGTGATGGTTGTGGACAGTTTATATTTCGAGAGAAAAAGAAAAACCCTCTCAGATTCTTTAAAAAATGCAGAAATTCATTATTATAAATTTCCTTTTTCGAAATAAGATAAAAAGTAGGTAAAACACGTATTTTGTGAAAGCTGTAAGCCAGAAATTACTAATAAAGATCAATTATTTTACTTCGTCAGAACAAAGTTTCAGATATTTTTTAGTTTTTATTTTGTGAATTTATTTGTTTGAAACTTCAATATCCATGACAACATGACAAACACCTTCTTTTCAATCATCACCATTTGATTTATTTATATTACATAATAATAGATTACCGTGAAACATTTCGAATTTGATGAATTCTGTCTAGTGCGATGAAGTTTAACATACCGACGCTGTGAAATTAAACAGCAATTAGGCGTAAAGACGCCGCCTTTAGACTTTCTGACCCCGCAACTAGACTTTAAATACAACTAATCTTAAAATAGCACCGAAATGTGTATCTGCTATGTTTGCGTATGCTTCTCTCTATAAAAGTCGGCATCCGCTCATTTTGAATACCAACAAAAATCGGAAATGGTCGAAGCGCACATACATGGAGTATATTTTTATGAAAATATTCACAAAAATCAAATCAATATCTTTTTTCGAAAAAAGCTAGTGGTAAATTTATTTATGGAATAATCACAAAAATCGTGGACTTGAGACCCATGGTATTACAAGAGATATCTTTAACCAAGCCCGTTTGCCGATATAATTTCCTGCATTTCCTATGAGATTGGTTGCTTGATTAGATCCACATCTTCGCGTTAACACTTCCGAGGAGCATTTTGGAGCATTGGCGACACCTGTAAGTTTTCAAGAATTCATACTTTGAATCGGCTATGATACAGAAACGTTAAAGTCGAAAATTAGAAAATGCTAACTATTCTCTTGGATTCTAAATGAGTTGTGCACAACAATTAGGTCACTAAAAAGTACTACGTCGTAGATTACGTGAAGCATTTAAAAGAAGACAATCACAGCTTCCAACACACGCAATCATTAAACATTATAAAGCAATATTTAACCAAGTTGTGCAACTTTGTATCCGTACAATTCGCTGCATGTAACTCTTGGTGCTTTTCTAGATGAAACATACTGTTCAAAGTACACTGGATTGATGAAAGAAAGTCGGTTGAAACTGACTTTCACGGCTTTTTTATGAAGCGTATTCAATGTTATAGAAGACGAGAAAAGTACCAGAGCGTTGGGCCAACTTAAGGTAAGGATCCATGGACTCAAGGAAAGTATGGAAAGTCCATTCCAGAAGAATAAAAAGGGTTCAAAACTAAAAAGAACCAACTACAGAGGCATGTCCCTACTGAACGTCACCTACAAAGTAAGGACCAGTATACTGTTTAAAAGGCTGGAGGTGTACGCAGAGCGAGTGATTGGATAATACCAATGTGGTAGAGCAACGAGAGACCAAATATTCACAATACGCTGTGTCCTTGAGAAGTGCTTCAAATACAACATAACATAAAAGTCCATCAACTCTTCATAGACTACGTAAAAAGGAGTTACCTTTATGAAAGTATGCCTGGTGTGCCAGACAAGCTAATAAGACTGGTAGTCATGACCCTATGCAACACCAACTACAAAGTGAAGGTACAACATCATCTGACCATGGAAAGAATATTTAGGAGGTTGCAGACCAGCCCGCGAGGAACCCTACTCAACCGATTAAAACAGAAGATGGCCTACGCAGAAGGTAGTCCTGCTAAGCAGAAAGGAAATAGAGCTTAGAAAGGATATTTGGCAGGTTGAAGGGAAACCGCAGAAAACCAAGTAATAATACAATGAGTAACGTGGATGAGTTTTTTTTCACATGAAGATGATCATATAAAATTGAATTTATTGTTAGGAATCCGTTACAAAAAATTCCTTCAATGTTGAAATCATAATAGACCATAGCGCTCACTACTTGAGGATGATAGAATTTAGAAATGCAGTCTTGCCAGCTTGAACTTCTCTAGTTTCATGACATTCAAAAATATGCATACTTTATATTATTAGAATAGAAAATTTCGAGTAATAAAAAAATTGTACTAAAACAGTTAATTCTACCATTGACGTAAAGTTTGGAATACGCCAACCCAGCCAGACAGTTCATTCCACATAATTTAGTGCTATGTGGTATCTAGTCTAGTTTTTAAACCCGTAAATCTGTCTGGATTTATTTGAATGATTTAGTTTGTTTCCAAGTTTTTTGGGCTTAAAAATCAACAGTTAACATAAACTCAATTATTAACGAAACATCCTGTATTATTCACGTTGTCACAAACTTCAGTCAATGAAACCATTACCATAATTGGTTCTATGACATTGAATTTGTCGTATTTAATTTCACAGCCAGTAAAAATGATAATGATGAAAATATAAAGAGCCACGACAGATTCATAACAATCGTTAATTCGATGTTTATTTGAACAATCAACTTTAAATGAGGAATAATAAAATTTAAATTCCAAACAAAACAGCCGTCTTTTAATCAATTAAAACCTCATTAGATGTTTTTTTTTAATTATAAAATATTAATGAAACAACAAAATTAGTGTTTTTGACTTAATATACTGCGTTATATTTTGAAATTAATCCAGTGATAAGTGCTACAAGACATAACACCCGTAAATATGGTTTAGAATAAATTTTTGTGAGGTTTATAATCTTGAATTTCTAGGTTGGTAGCAAAGCATTGTCCACTCCATTACTTCAATCCCTAGAGCGATGAGCAGCGAGTGCTAGATCAGGATTGTAAGGTGGGTGGTCGAATACTTTTTCTCTTGGGGCTTCAAAGAAGTTATTTTGTTACATTAACACTCTGAAAGAAAACCTTTCCATTTATCTTGTATCGGCGAATCAGGGAATCAACAGAACCCTTAACTCTTAACCGGAAATGTCGTACTTTTAGTACACGTTCGGAAAGGTGGTCTATTATCGCTGACTGCCACAGTCCATAAGGATTATGACAATTGTCTTTGAATTTATTAAAAATTGGAGCTGACATTACGCTTTTTCTTTGTCCAAAAGTTTGGACGCCCTGTTTCCACTAGCAGTGCCTCTTCCTCGTTTTCAGGCATGTTCGGATTGTTGATCTTCTAGGATTTCATCTATATCAATTACAACATCTTAGACTTAATCAAACCACTGCATCACAGTTTCTCCAAAGTTTTAATCTCCGAAACACTTTCTTCTTTAAGGTGCAGCCATTATTTATAATACAAAAAAAAACAGACAGGTGGCGTTTGGTAAAACGGGATACACTGATTCTAATTTCCATTGTTCATCTAAATTTCGCTATAAATACGAAAGTGGGTGATAAGGAAGCTGCCCAATCTTTTAATGATTATATGGCGTGACTGGGCCTTAGGCTGTTGGTTTGTAAATAATTTTCAAATCACCGCGCGCAGTAATCTGCCAGATACCACCTTCCTGTTAAGGGTTAATCAAACTCTGAGTTTTTTGGTTTGTTTGCATACAGGATTCAAATCCCATCTCCGGTATCAAAAGTCTTTAAGAAACTGTTTCTTTTATTGTAATACCACGTGACGTCATTTGTTTTGTTTTGTAGCTTTTACTCAACATTTTTGGAAGTTTCTTAGATTCTTCTATTCGCTAATCATAAACTGTTACCCGTATCGCTTGGTTAAATGAGTCAACCAACACTGCATCCTTCAGTTTGTAGTACATACATCAACTGACAAGAACATAATAGCCATCGTTCTTTGCCCGTTTTTTTTTAGTAGCAGGCGGTTTATGTACAGTATTTCTTCTAAATTATATGTGTAACCGCAGTTAGTTAGCTTCACATAAATAGTCGTAGTGAAAAGAACGAATTAGTGAAATTAAGCGCAGAAATTGTTTATAAGTAAATTATTATAAGTGTTTACTAATTCATCCCACTAATAGAAAGAGTGTAAATAAATACGAAAACGTTACGTGACGATTTCTCCAAAGTATGTCTACGATAAAACTTGGAAAAAAAAATACCAGACAAACAAAGTATTGAAAAGACCCATGTAAAAAAGCATAAAAAAATTGTCTCAACACTAGAAGAAGTCTAACCGGACTAAAAACAGGTAAAAATTAACATAACTTCAAGTAATCACTGCCAAGACCTGAAAATGTAAGAAAAAAAACGCGAAAATCAAACATTATTTATTTCATGCTTCGTTTATACAGATCATTCGTAATAATTATTATTAATCGATTATGGTAATAGGTTTCTCGATTATAGAGATCGCGCCACCTATAAATAATCGGCCAACTTGCTAATTCGATATATCTTCGCTTAAGTGTAATTTTATGGTCAACTTAATTGTAGTTGTCTCAATAATCGTTAATTTAATGTTACGCGCTTACTGTTAGGCGACTTCCTCAATTTCTTATTCTAGTATATAACTATAATGATTATTGTTTGTTTTAGTTATAGCGATTATGACCTTTATTTTCAATGGATTTTTTACAACAATTTCAATAATATGTTACGTAGAAATTGGAACACGTGGACAAGATTTTAATAAAATGTAAATTGGTCTGTTAATCTATTTACTTTTTACAGTTTGTTTTTAAAAATGTTATGTCCACTAGAGTAGCCAAAGCCATAGATATTGATTATCCGAAATAATGGTAAATGCTGCAACCAGCACTGTTTTGGTTTCTGCTTTCCGGCGCCATATTATAGAGCTCTAAAGATGCAGTTCTGGATCTATTTTCAAAATATCAACAAATGTGACCATTTAGTTCCCAAAATGCTTTCGGCCGACTTCAATTTATTGCTCGAGACATCCAAGCCATACTTTAACCCTTTTCAGATATTTGTTTTCATTAAACTAAGAATGCTTGTACAAGAAATTGGGGTGAAGGAACTTTTAGGCTTTGGAGCTAGGTATCAAAAAGTATAACCAATAACTTCGCATTTCATTCTCAAAGTTAATAAGATGTAGAAAATGTAAATGTAAATTGTTCTTGATCTAAGGCACGTCTAATACTATGCAATTCTCATGTTTTGTTAGGTTTTGTATTCTTAATAACATAGGCGCCCATATTATTAGAATATAGGCTATGGGGTAACTGTGAACTACGACTTACCATCTTTCTTGATTTCTATGAAGTTTCAGAAAGAGACACACTAAACTCGAGATTATGAGGCAAGAATTGAGCTAGCAATTGACAGACCAATCGTGGTTTTTGTAGGGAAGCCAACGTCAGAGTTTGAAACTCATGCGTTATGCTCCAGCAGTAAACGATGACATCTGCCTATAGAGAAGAAGATAGTAGATGTTTTCCAGCCATAAGCAAAACAACAGCTCTCATAATAGTTCTTTACTTACAATTCAGATGCTTTCTCATATTACATTCAAATGCGCAAGGGATACAAGAGGGTGGAGAAGCTTCAAATACAAGTTCTGGTAATATACTAGTTTTAGTTTTGTGCCCTACTGTTACCATTTTTCTTGTATGTACAAAAATATGACCCTTATCTTAATTTCATGCACAAGAGAGTTGTTGATGAAAAAAATGTTTCTTGCTCGATTCCATCAATCTATATTGTAAAAATATTTAATTGCCTATTACGCTACGTTCTAGCAAAACTAATGTCACTCAACAGGTCCCCATTCATACGACTACTCTTTTTATAAAAATTTCAGGAAATTTATTCAATCTGCTACAAATGTACTCGGTATAAATTCGTGTTTTGTAATATACACTCAATGGGATTCATTTCAATCTAAAATAGTAACCACAAAATCATATTTAAGTAGTGGTGAACATAATTGTGTGTGGTTGTCGAGGTTATTATTATTATTATTATATGTATTGTAATAACAACAATTGAACCATGAAAATCTACGAAACAGGTTCAGTTCTGAAAGAGGAAACACTATTTAGATTCTCTGACTCATTTTATCTGTGCTTGGGCGCCGATCTTTCAATAATTTTGTTGATAAATCTAAATAAAGTTTTACTAAAAAATACGATAGTCTTCATTCAACTTTAAACGATTCCAACGTTGTTTCCATGATTAAAAGTATCCTTGGAAATCCTTTGAAGTTAACCTATCAGAACCATGCTACCTCGATAGTCCTAATAAATTATAGCTTCGTTTTGAGAAAGGAAAAATGTGTAAAAGGACAATATCGGGACTATATAGAACGCAGCAATGTTGACATGTCTTTTAGCCTAAATTTCTTATGCAATCAATGAGAACTGATCCGGTGTGTTGTCGAGTAGCTAGATCCTGCATTTTTGGCCCCAAGAAAATAACGATAAACAATAAGAAAAAAAAACATTGCCTCTAGTCGCAACTTAGACATCTTTGTTTTTATTTGACGTTTTCCACCTGTTTCTATCTATTATTATTACCTCACTTTCTGAATACATGAATCCTTGCATATAGCATTTTGTGAAAACTTTGGCACTATATTTGAACAAATATTTCGTACGTTTAAATTCTCATATAAATTTCTTTTAAATGTTCAGCAGACTCATTTCTTTCATCATGACGTTTGCCTTGCTAAGACAACTAATTTTAAAATCTAGTATATGATCCTGCATTATAATTCTAAACAACTTTTGTCAATAATGTTTTCTATATTTGCTGCATATAAGATATTTTACAACAGAAAAGAAGGGTTTTTATGGAAAATTGCCGATTCATACTTGACTTTTCAGAACTTAACTTAAGCAAAAATTAAAACTTGAATCTAGAGATTTTCATCTCTTATAAGAGTTTAACCTATCCGGGGACACATAGAGACATATTCAGAAGGGCCAGGAAAAGGCTTTTACAAATATGTGATGAAGTTGTAAGAACAACAAAATGAGAAAAATACCGGGTAAACGCATTTCGGAACTAAAGAAACAAAAAATTAATAAAAAACATTGGTTTTAAAAGAATTAAAACTTAAACAAAAAAATAATCACGAAGCAATCTTTTCCCTAAACAAATAATTATAACTTTAGTCCTGGTACTAGTAGCCCTAGAAAAAAAATGTTTTAGGTAAAAATATGTTTTATTCCATCTGTTCTTAAATTTTTTCAAAATTTATGTTTAGTCACACACTGAAATCCATTAGCTTTACTTAATCCATTCAATAAGTTAACTTGTGGTAACACAAAGTGTATGCACAATATTCTCTAAAATATATTTCAATCAACATCGATGTGGCAAAACCTATTGTCATCGATTCGACTAATACATTCTGCTATAAAGACGGAATGCACTTTGTGTTCCACAAGCACCCATCTTTCTAAAAGCCTCCGCGGCGAAATGATTTCGAAAAAAATATCGTTTTTCAAAGGGGTAAAAGCATCATCCCCCGTCACACAATACTCCGTAGGTGTGTTTCATACTCGATGACTAAAACGATCCCGCAATTACTGTAAAATACTAAATGTATGCACCGCAACATCACAGATGGAACACTTAAATCACTAATGCTATAAGTACAGGGATGGACTAGAACAGAAGAAGCATACATACATTTTTGTGGTATTTATAGCAATATATATATATATATATATATATATATATATATATATATATATATTGTTTATTCTTCCATAAAGAAATGAATTTAGAACTTTTTTTGTTCCTTTTCTAAAATGTACCGCCCGCTTCAAAGAGCACGAGGCTACACGAGGGATTGTGAGTGCGAGGGCGAGGACGGTGCACTCGTGTTTTCTTATCTCATCTCAGAGGTGTATCTAATCAATGATTTGGAGTTAAAAAATCCTTATCACAATAATGAAAATAAAGTTAATACCACGTGAAATCCAGTAAGAAAAGAATTGAGTATACAACTACAAATATAGTTCTAGCTTTATTTTTGTGCACTACTGTTACCATTTTTGTTGTATGTACAAAAATATGATCCCAATGTACATAATCCAATAATTAGCAAACTTAACTGTGTCAAATCGCACGAAAAAATTGATTAACTAGAAGCAATAACAATAAGGTCCTACAGGGTGGTTCTCTTTACCTATGTATGTAAGTGTAACCAATAACAAAATGATTTTATTATTTATTTTTAAGAAGGTCGTTTACAGTTGAGAAATATTACCATTATTTCTTTCTTTCTTATAAGTTTTCGATCTGTTTAAATTTTAAGAAATATGCATACAATTTAATTATTTAACACAGACAAAAAATTTTGTTCATGAATATTTCGAAAACCAACTTTATTTTCTTTGAAGTTGAACTTTAAATTATATAGTGTGGGTCTAAACATAGAATGAGTTTTTAGACCTGTACTAGTAAAAAAGCGTTAGTACAAACTTCATATACTCAATATTGATAGAATGAGAATTTTTTTCTAATACTTATGTTATTTTAATAATTATACCTTTTACATTACAGAATCAAAAGAAATGATTTTTTGCACTTTCCAGATTTAAATAAAACGGTTAAATATAACAGATAACAGAAAATAAATGACTATCTAAAAATCAATATATTATTGTAGTCAAGTCGGAGCCAATATTTAAAGCGGAGTTTTCATAATTAGTTCCTTTCCGTATTTGACAATTATTCCCAGATTCATATTTCCATGATACTGAACACACTGTTAACGCTAACATTACACCAACACTACACTGTTTGACGCACGATGACCAAGTATCGTCTTTAAAGACTGAAGGTAACCTGTCAATAACACTCATAATTACACTGCCTAACATGTCAGATAATAGAGATAATGGAATTGCGAGTGTCAGTTAGTGCTAATGTAAATAGTGTGTTTATTATGAATATCATCAATGGTTCCAAAAATTCCAGCTTAGTTATTATAATGTTATTGAATATAAATAGTTTTTTCAATTCTACTTTCAATTTTGATAAAAGGGTTTTATGGCAAATATGGAATTGTATTTGGACACTTGGTGACAGCAAAATTAAGGTCTAATAATAGTTATTTGTATGCTTAGGCCGCGAAATACCTTTTAACGTACCGAAAGAACATTTATCGACGAGGCCACTTGCGGCCGAGGCGAGATAGTCTTGAGGTCGTTAAAAAGTTTCGCGCCATGGCATATACACTATTTTTCATGCCATCGTTAAAATTATTATACTAGACTATTTCCTTCGAAAAATTTAAGCCAACCAAAAAGCTGTAATATTTTATGTTTACCTAGCAACGATCAAATTTCAGCGATAATACTGCACTAGTGCAAATTATCGATAATTTGCACTAGTGCCAAATTTTCGTCTAGGATTAATAAACATCATTTGGTTTTAATTTTATATTTTAAGAAAAGGAACAATTATTGTTTATTTTAAATTAAATTTTTCTCAGGAAATAGTCTGCCAAAATGCCCTCTCATGCATGTCAAATTGTCTCATAATTTCCTCTCGTGCGCATTCGCGCACTCGAGAAAATTAAATTATCGACAATTTGACATGCACTCGGGACATTAATATTGATAATTGTAAATTAATATAATCTAGCTCTAAATTCAACAGCTGTTCAATTTACTTAACAATGTTACCGTGTGCTATTGAAATGATATGTTTCTATATATACTAAATACTTTGACAGTTCTTGACAAAACGCAGATTACAAAATCCTGAAACATACGCAGGTCACTGTTTTCAGGGTTGTTCTGCCACGCTGCTTGCTAATACTGGGACTGATATGTCAATTCTTAAACGCCACGGTGGATAGAAGTCCACGACAGTAGCGGAAGGATATATAGAAGACTCTATCGAAAATAAGAAGCAAATTACTAACTCAATTTCTGTCTATATAGTATGTGGTTTGAATGTAGGCAATAACCATTATTCAGAAACACTAGATGTAGTGGCTTCAACTTCTGGAGTAAATACATAATAAAACTGTACAATTACTGTGAATATTCATCCAAAATAATATAAGAACTTATGTATTTGTTGATATTCACTAAAAAATAATCCTTGTCTTTGTGGTATTTTAGAAATGTCATATTTGGAAGTGACGTTTGGTTTCGCGGACTGTGCTGAAAACGCGTGCAATTGCACGAAAATACTTTTTTTATGATTCAGTCGATAGTTCCTGAGTCGGGCTCTGTATATTCTACATACAGGGAGTATTAATTGAAAGCTTTTTGCTTTGTACTTCAATGTTAAAATCACTTGATGCATATGCTTTATTGCTCTATATGTTGTTGTCAAAGAAGATTTATTTGTAAATTAATGCAGTATCTTCTTTATGTTTTTCGAAATAACTTACATTATATATAGTATTTCGATATCGTCACTGCCTTACCGAAAAGAATTTCTTTTCGGTTTTGTATATAGACAAATTTGATTTTGTTTATTTAGAATCCTTGAACATAATAATATGAAACATGGGTATAATATGTCTAACTAATGGGGAAACGTGAATGTGAAAATTACTGAGACATTATCCTCTAACAAAATCTTGATATACATTATCAACAGCATAATAAAGGAAGTCATAAGAAACAAAATCGGGAAAGATTAGTACGGCTTTATAGTGGTAAGAGAGATATCAGTTTGTGATTATATATTTTAATATACTTTTTATTGACTTCAAATAAGCTTTCGACATAATAGAGCACACAGTTAAAATATGCAATAAGTGAACTAGAAATGACTACAAAGTTGATAAGTACGGTCATACTTAGTATACAAACAACAAAAGTATTTGAAGAGCAAAAATTGTTTGTTTAGAGTGGAAACAAGCATTTTTGTTTGTAGTTTGAAAAGAAAAACACTTAGGCTACCATTATACAAGCAGTTTGATCAGAGACTAGTTTCTCTTCGGGTGAAATTGGTCTGAGGAATCTTGTATCTTGTTTAGAGATGTTGCTTTGGATGTAGCCTAGAAGCTCTTTGAAAGAAGGAAGTGGCATTCTAAAGTAATTAAAAAATCTTGTGTCAGTATTGCACATTTCATCAAACAATGTAAAATACAGGCTTTTAACACGACGGACAGTTAAAAAGGGGTCCACACTAAACATCCTAGCATCCTAGTATAATAATAGCTTTAGAAATGAACATATAAATAGAATGTAAGTTTATTGAATTTCCAACAATAATGATTTCTCGCCGTGTTAAATTAGTCGCGATCAAAAGTCCGGATGTAAGATTTCCATCTGATTTTCCAAGCAATGCAGTACGGATAATCAAGCTTTGATGAAAATCATCATAGAAACGAGAAGCTAAGTACGTTGCGTTTCTCAATACCTCCCAGTTTATTTTCCAATCAAAGTTTTTTGATAACGCCACCGTAGAAGAAAATATTCAATAGTTTTAATTATTCTTTTCGTGGTTTTCCAGGTCCTTTCTTAGAATCGACGAAATTCTTAAGTTATATTTAACACTTCTAATGACAACTAAATCATTTCCCTTACCGCACATCCTGGATTTCAATCGTGTTTCAAGAGAAAACGACTAATTACAAAACAAAAAGGAAAAAATCATTTTTGTTTCAAATTCAATAATATTTCATTCTGTAAGAACAGTTAAGCCCTAATTGTTTCGGAATGAGAGAAGAGAGAGAGAAATGCTTTATTGCCAAAAAAATTGTTTACAATTTGTGGAAAAAAGCTTATAAAAAGCTAAGAAACAAATATATAAATAACTGAATAAAGACACAAATAAAATAATAAAATTTTGTTTGCCTTCCGCCACCCCTTTTTCAGCAAATGTATCTTATCAAGAGAGTGTATGTACCAATTTTCAACGTGATACATTTTTTGCCTTTGCTTCCCGCGCTGAAATTAAAGTTAAGATATACAACATAGAAAACGAACCTTTTGACATCAATGTTGGAGTAAGACAAGATGACATCTGAAACTGAAATAAGTAATGATGACCAAAGAGAAAGAAGGTCCACACAAAGATGTGATTACTCTAAAACACACACACACTTACACAAAAGCACACCCTTGTTGAATTAGAAAATTAGAAGGAAGGGAAAGCGACTGGGACTATTTGCAGTTACAAAAGATAGAAAACGGTTCGAAATCGTGAGATGAATGGCAAAACATTCAAGGAAGTTATAACCTTTAAATATATTGTTGAGGTTGTAGACAACACAGGAAAAACTGAAGGAGGTACCAAGCATATTTTGTAAATGAAAATTTCCTCAAAAGTAAGTTGATTATAAGGCCAATGACTAATGGTAGCTGTACTCTTACCAAGGTAGATCAGGAAAAAATCAGAATATCTGAAAGAAAAATGATGGAAAGGATGTATAGCTTTTTGGCTATCAGCCTCATGGCTATTTGTAGAGGTTGGAGGAATCTGGCAATTTACACCATTAAACCTAGAAGGAACCCAAGATCAATGTGGCATAACTAAAATTGAAGGAAACGTATTATCTACAATGGACGGATTTTTATGCTGAAATTTTAAATTAGAAACTCCTTGTAAAATCAGAGAAAACCAATGTAACTGTTAGTAACCAGAAAAACCGTTTACTGCTACTACGCTCCTAGTCTCTGAAGGCAAAAAATTTTTGCCCTCCTTAATTATACTGAAAATATCTTACCAAGTTTGCTTATGCGCATCTTTCAAGGAAAAATTAGACTATTACGATAGGCATGACTAGAAGAAAAATGGGAAGCACATCATTTTTCCCATATTTTGAGACCTCAAGACACGATTATGATAGTTTTTCGAATGTCTGTAGTTTATATATATATATATATATATATATATATATATATATATATATATATATATATATATATATATATTAAGCTACAATTCTTATTTTCGTCTCTCGAGCAATTGCTATGGGTCCGATTTGGTTCAAAATTAGCATACATGGCTTTTTTGGCGGCGGATTGATGTTGTTAGAGTTTGGTTGAAAACAAATAAATATTTAGAGGGGTCGCAATGCAAAAAAGTGGTTTTTGACCTTTGCTCACCTCTGCAGGTCAAACGAAAAGCGACTGAAAAATGAAATTTTACATGTAGGCTCAATTAGTTGCGAGATGATTTCCTGTCTAAGGTCGAAACTTTCCATCTCCACCCCTCTCCATTTTATGGCGATTTTTGTTATATTTTCTTATATTTGCTCAGAAAAAGTTTAACTAGAGGGTTCGAACTTCGCATGCAAGTAGGGGTGATGTTGAAGAATTGTCTTTCTCAAGTTCAAAGTTTTCTTCTGCAGTTCTTCTAGCACAAAACGCCCGAAATCATTTTGATCGTTGTAATTGTTGAACTGGACCGCCTCCTATTTAATGAATAATACGAGTATGATCGTTGCTAGGGTGATTTTTTTTACCCATTTTCGAAATTTCTTGTCATTATGACAATTTTCTCTTTGTTGTCAATTGGAATTGAACAAGAGGGTTCGAGACCACCGGGTCTATTGAAATTATGAATTTTATTTCGAGAGAGAGAGTTAACTTGTGAAATGAAAAGTTATTGAGAAATAGCAAATTTTCCATATAAAGAAATAAGATTGAGAATTGATATCATGTATTAGTTAAATTCTTCATTCGACGAAAAATTCGACTTTTGTGATGGAGCTCTGCTGCTCACGGCTTTTTTTTTAAATTCGTTGTACTTATCGTGCAGTACACATCGAATTAATATATTATGTTCCCCATGGCATGAATGACTGTCACGACACTACATCAATCTGTCATATAATACTGCATCCATCAGATTATTCCGAATTTACAATTAGGTCAACTTCTTTAAACGTATATATTTAATAACGGCGCGGTGCTTGTCATGATTCATTTTGATACTAAATCGTGACTCTCTAGAATCCTGGCTTCTACAGGTTCAGATTTGTCACTACTTGTTACTTTGTACCGTGGGTCTATACATAATAGGTTAGAATGAAACGTGATCATTGTTTTGATGTATAAATGGATGATGATCTGAGCCTAGGTACTTTTAAGAGTCGTACCCCACAAATTTCACTTGAATATGTTTTTTTTTTGCAAAAACATTACGATAAAACTATCAAACCTTCACTCAAATGAAGTTATAAGTCAAAAAAAACTATCGAGTAACTTATCATAGGATAATTCAAAAACTGACAAAGGTTACCGCAATAAGAATTATTTCCATGACACCAATGATACCATGAAGCAAATTTCCTAATTTTTTTACTTATGACCTATTTGAGCGATATATAAACAAATTCAAGTTAATTTGTTAGACCTGGAGCAAAAGTTTAAATTTATCTAGAGGCAGCAGATTTACATACTAAGATTAATAATGAATTTTTTCAATCATAATTTATAATTTTTATCATATATCATTTATTCCTTCAATATACAAAAGATGAAATTATTATTTCCTCTATTCCAATCATATCTTAAATTTATTGAATACTTTATGACTCTAAAATTTTATGATATCTTGTTCGCTGGCCACGATCCAAACATTAGGTATAAATCACGATTGTGCTCAGGGATGGTATTGTTAAACACCGGAAGTGTTGCAGCGGAACATCCCCTTCGATTCCGTTCTATTTTGTACCATTGTGTCACCGAGTGAAAACGAGGACGTGTCTTAAGTTCAAATCACTTCTCACTGCAGTTACACGCTTGGAATTATAATCACTGGATAACAGACAAAGTTATCGATTATTGCTTGTGTGTACACAAAGAAATGTATTTTTAGATTTTGAAGCATCATAAAAAAATTTGTTATTTTGAGATACGGGGTTATTCACAATAATTTGACCATACATCATTTTGTAACTAATAGTCCGGTCAAATTAGACGAAAAAATAAAAGTGAAGTTACATAAATTTCCATCAAGCTGAAAATCAGTAAAATTATTCAAAATATAATTTGAAATAAAATTGGAATGTTTCCCATCATTTCCCTGTAGGGATAAAATTTTTTTCAAGATCAAAGGTAAAAAAATGAGTTTTTCGCGATTATTAGCAAAACGGTAAGTTTTATCATAAAAATACCTTAGACGAAAATTGTAGATCATAAAATTATTTACAAAAAACGTATTGATACATTTTTTCTGGCGAGCTACCGTTTCTGGGATATAACGATTCAAAAAGTTATAATGTCTCAGATTTACTGTCGTATTTAATGGCTATAATGTTTGCACAAGAAATACCAAAGCTGCAGAACAACATTGTGTAACTTTAGCAACATCTTCGTCAATTGATAATTTATTTGATGAACTTATGGTAGTTCCACCCATTCAACAGAAATTTCTTACAAATACTCACAACAAGTCTCGCTTCATTTCAATGTTGTAAGAAAAGTTTACTGCTGAAAATATATTGGTGAAACCATTAAATACAACAACTTTTGCAACTCATTATATGTCAAAAACAGTGGCTTGTAGGAAAAAACGTTTTTTGTAGATAATTTACCGTTTTGCTGATAATCACGAAAAACTAATTTTTTGACCTTTGATCTTGAATAAAAATTTTTCCATACACCGAAATGATGGAGAACATTCAAATTCTATGTTCAATTGTATTTTAAACAATTTTACTGACTTTCAGCTTGATGGGAATTTATGTAACCTCGAATGTCTAAATTGACCGGATTATAATAGATTAATCAATTTTTTCACAGATTTTAGGAAATAAGTTGGAATTTTTGGAACCGTTCATACTAAATACACTGTTAACACTACCACTATACTAATATTCACAAATAACATTTCCGTCTTCAGGGACTAAAGTAAACTTAAGACAGTGTAATTATGAGTGTACGGGTAGTGTAAACAGTGTGTGTATTGTTATAAAATTAGAATATAACAGAAAACAATGAGTTCCTAATTTTTAATTCAATTCCAAACGTATGGAAGCGATGAGAAAAAGCAAACATTTTATACCATTATGTATAAGAAATTATTTTTTTACTTTTTTCTTTTGTTTTTCAAATGTTACGTCACGTGTATTTTGTTATTTCAAATTTCATGTTGCATGATGTGACTTTTCTATGAAAAATTTCTATTTATCTTTATTTCTAACAAAATCCGAATAGTTGAAATTACGCAGCCGTTTTAACGTCATATCGCATTTCGTTTTGTTGTTGTAATTTACAGATGAACAAAAAAACCCTGACTGTGTGCACTCGAATTGAAATAAAGAAAAGAATATAATGCAATATGCATACACACAAACGACCGAACAAACCAACAAACACTATCGAGAATTGAAAATTGTTGACCATTCGAACTCGACACCCTGGAATCCGACATCATCGCCCACAAATCAGCTGGACGTAAATCGAGCATTATACAGGGTAGACCAAACAAATATTAAATCACTAATAGGATGGTGTTTTGACTATGGTTTTCAAAGTTCAATCATGAAAAATATTTAGAATCAGTTACTTTAACCATAAAACAAAAGAGAACAAGTGAGTCGTTATAAAGATTTTTCTCAAAATGGAAAATATTGAGTATCGAAGTTATCATTGAATAATTGTTGTCGAAAGAAAAGACTCTAGTAACATAGGAGTTACTACTGTGTATAGAGACTCTGCACCATCATTTAAAACCGTAAAATTTTGGCCAGTTGAATCCAACCGTGACCATATCAGCTACTGACCACGATCCTCGGGACAACTAAAAATTTCAACAACTTGCGAAATCTACAAAGTTTACCAAATATACTGACTGAAGAAGTAATCTACGCGTTGGGTTCCGCATTTGCCTACTTTGGACCAAAAGCGCATTCTAAATAACAGGTTTATTTCAACCCATCAAAAATCCATCCTTGATACGATGTTGATTCTGCACAATAGAGATTACGTGTTCCAACCCGACAGTTTCCGAGAATCGGTTAATAATAGGAGATATCATTCAAACGTTTCCAATAACTGCTCCAAGAACGGTCCACATTGACAAGTTGGAGCAAACCTAATATTTCCCAGATCTTATTGACGCGGTTTAAGTAAAATGAGTCGAACTTTTTTTGTTGATTTATAGCTGTAGTTAAAACCTTGATTCGACACTACCATACATGGGATTGCAACGAGCGAACCTTATCCGAAAAAGAGAAAAATGATTTCATCGCCAGAAAAAGTGATTGTGATCGTTTTTATGAATAATCATGGGACTGAGTTCATGGTATATCTATTGAAAACCGGAAACAATAACAGGAAAGTAATAAATAAAGTGCTTTTCCATCAGGCTAACGTACCTTCTCATACTTCGGAGGATGGCCATGGCTAAAATATACGAATTGCATGTCTGGTCCCGAGCGACTTTTCCCTGTTTCCTGACGTCAAAGTTTCACTTCGAGAAAAGAGATTTTCATCAGACGAGGATGTCACCTCATAGGTAAAAGCCTCTTATGAGGAGAAAAATGAAAACTATCATTTTGAAGGGTTAAAATGTTGCTAGAAGAATGAATTTAAAAATAAAAATAATAGAAAAATAATGTCTGTTTTTTTGTTGAAATTATAATTTAAGGATAAAATCATAAGAAGTGTGGGAACTAAGTGCTGAGACTGATTTTTAAAATTAGTTGTATGTTATTTTCGTCAAAATAATTCTCTTGAGAAGCCACCCATCATAGGAGAAGATCAGGATTAGAACTTTGGTTGGTTGTGTGAAAATAAAATACCTTCAGATGATTTTTTAATTTAGTGGAAAGGAAAGAATCGGGATAACTCATAAGTTGACTAAGGAGCGATAGAAACTAGGGTTTGATCGTGTTTTATTGAGTGGCTTTGTAGTACAAACTCTTTGATTCTAACTTTTTTGAGACATTAGGTATCTGTATAAATTACAATTTTGAGGATGGAATAAAAATTTGTACTTCTAGAAATTTAGAGATAAGCAGAAAAAACTACAAGTTCTGAACGTGATTCATATATCAATAATGAACCTGGACTCCTGAAGTAGATTCAGGAGGTTCACAATTTTTAATGCTACCCTGACATCAATAGGAGACAACGAAATGTTAAAAAAATTAAAAAGGTACAATTTAATCCAAACAAAACATTTTTCCTGTATCACGTAAGACAACAAGGCTCCTTCAGATAAAAGAATGACAGCAGGAAAATGTGAAAAGTTACAAATTTTATCCATTATGTCAAAAAGTTGGACTTATGCTAGTATGGAGTTTACCATTAGGAAAGAAAAAAACTTGAAGAAAACTGAAAATTTTCATGTCCTGACCCCAAAACTGGGTTGTTTCTTGAAACAGCGTTTTTGGAAAGTAATTTTACTATTAAGATGAAGACAAATGTTTGGAAAAACATTATGTCTTCATAGCTAAGAATCCACGTACCAGAAAAGATCTCTTCGGTGCACTCTAATTTACATTTTAATACAGGGATAGGTTAAATTTTTTGGATAATTTTAAAACTTTCCAAATTTTGTAATATTAGTACATTTTTGAAAATATAAGTTTACTTATACTTATCTCACAGTTGTATACTTCAGTTTTCTATACTTATGGAAATATTTTTATAATATCTAATTTAGTTTTTTCGATTTTACAATAGCACCCTAAAATTTGGCCGAGTTTACATGTACAATTGGATTACAAAATTCTCTGGTCGAATTTACGACACCAAAAAGGTCATCTACCTGGTATATGGCCGAATTTACTACCGCCCGTGTAGGAGTACTCCTCCTAAGAATAAGCAAAACAATAAATTTACAAAATCAAATCAAAGTATTATTGAAAATTAGTTAATCCAGTGATTTGCTGAATTCGAAATAAAAGTCTACCTCACTGTGGATTTTATAGTAGATTCTTAAATCCATTTGATAAACTACTATTATTATTCAACATTCTTTGTACACCTCAGTTACAAGTTACAATTATTTTATTAACACACTGTATAAGCAAATAAGTATAAAACACTTTTTTTCGCATTCACGAAAATTATATAAAGCAATTGATGTCAGTTTGTCATCAGTTTTTATTTGTGTTATATATTATTTGGTTCACACTATAAATTGTGACGATATATCTACAGTACGAGAAAATATTACTGCTCTTTGAAGATGATGAGCTTTAGACTGGTTTCGACCAATTTGGTTCAATGACATCCGTCCTCGGGCTATGATGTGTATATGATAGCACGACTTGAACGACGGATATTGTACACTAACAATAAAAAAAATATAAAGAATGCCAACATAAATTACTAGGCAATGGCATTGAGATTATTGTATGGTTTATACGTTGATAAAATCTTTAAATCAGAATCAATTAATATAATATCAACCGGTTTTTTTACATAGCATCAAAAATAGTTGAAAATTGTTTATTGTAGATAAAATTCGGAAAAGGAAGTTTCAATTTTTTAGAAAGAATAATGACATCTTGGAAGGATGTTGATAGAAGACTCATAAACAGGACCAATACATCGATAAAGCTTCACTGAACACTAAATAAAGCAATAGTGATATACACAGTGCGCCACAGAATATATAGTTTCCACTTCCTCAATCACTTATTTCCAAATATTTGGGACAAACCACGAGAAAGGCATTCAGATGATGTTATCAAATACAGGAATACACTGTTTTCTATGACTTTGTATTATAATAATAATAATACTATTATACAGGGTCATTCATGGGTACAGGATGTTTAAAAAATCATCATAAAAATTGAATATTTACTTTAAAAAAGTTTTATTGGTACAGATACACTTGTTAAATCATAGCATTTGTTACTTACTCACTTACGAAAAATTATGTCCGGCAAGTGATGGTCATTTTGGGCAAAGCATTGTTTTTGACGGAAACTGGCCTTAATTCTTTGCAGCATATTTACATCAATCTGGGCGACGTGTCGACGAATTGCGATCTTTAGGACCTCCAAAGTACATTCAGATGAAAATGGATTTCGTCACTCATTAACAATATCAAAAATGGTAAGCATTTGTCGACTAAATTGTAATCGCTGCTGGGAATCTTGCTCTTTTAACTGCCGCACGACGGTTATATTGTATGTAAGGATGGAAATTTAGATCTGTATGCAGAATTCGTCTTACTGTGCTAGTGCTCATTTGAAGTGCTGCTGAATGTCTCTGAATAGAGCGGCGAGGGCTTCTGTCAAAGGTTTCCCTTACTCGTTTAATGTTCTCCAGAGTGATAGCAGTTTGTTGGGGTCCCGGTGGTTTTTTCTTCAATTTTGATCCATTTGTTCGAAGGTTGTTTACCCATCACAATATTATGTTACTAGAAGGGACACTTGCATTACGATGGATATTAAAAAAGAACCTTTTTTGTGAAATAGAAATATTCATAAATCATCACAGACATCAGGTTAATAGCCTACGCTGACGATATTGCATTATTGACTAGACCAGGAATCAGCAACGATTTGAAATTGGAGAATCAAGTTAAAAAAATTCCCCGTTTTTTAGAAATCACAAAAATATGATATTTCCTTATGTATCCTTTCAATTTTTGATTTAAAATAAAAAACTTTCAATATGGAACAATATTTATTTATATAAAAACATAAATATAGATAGTTGTATCATTAAGATCATTGTCTGTTTTTTTTTAAAGTTTTATTAAATATAGTTCGTTCCTTGTTTTAAATTTAAAGCACGATTATAAGATTTGTATTTATTATTTTTACTTTTTATTATATTCATGCAACTCGCTAGAATTGAGTTGACCTAAAAGATTGTCAACAGTCTATATCCTCACTTTAACATTCTGGAAGACTAGTACAAGCTTTCAATAAGAGGGTATCAATTCACAAAATTTACTTTAGAGCTATCTCTTGTGCTCTGCTATGTGCACGCATTTATATACCTCCAATTATTCCAACATGGTTTGAAATTCTATGAACTTGCTACTTCACAAGTCTTTGGTTTTCAAATATGGCAATTGAATTTGAAGCAATCAAGCATCAAACATAGTTCTATGTTGATCTCAATTATATTTATATATTAACAAAATAATAATAATAATAATAATTTATTTCGTTGCGCGTTGGCAGGATGTAGCATGACCTTAAGTAGGAATTCTCGCTGGAGACGTTAGGGATCGCAAAAAATAGCTACCTGTTACCATAATATAATTATAAGAAAGTCTTTAAACTATAAATATTGATTACACCATATATTTTGTGGATTAAATTTTCAGTTGTTGCATCTGGTAGGTAATGTAGGAGAAGAACACTTTTAGAACCCGAGACTGATATTTCAAACTATTTGAATTAAGTAATACGTTGACAAGAAATTAATTTCTTTCTGATATTCAAAAAACAGGAAAATTGACATGTTACGTAGTCATTATTGAATTTATAAATGAGATAATTGCAAACATTTAGCAATGACGTATCTAGCGAAGTTATTTCATTGTTGTAAGCTGTAATTATCAATCAATATAATCAATAGGATATATGCCATGTTACGAATATTTATCTGATTTAAATAACATAGGTATTCAAGGATACTATAATAAGAGCTGCATAGAAGAAAATACCATTACCCAAAGAAAATTGATTAAAGTTAGTGAATTGGTATTTTTAGTAATAAAATTTGTCGTTAATTGACAAAATAGTAATGATTATATTTAAGAGTTAAGAATTAAGTCACCTGACCTGGCATGAACAAATTAAAAAATAACATTCAACATTGTTAACTGATAAATATATAAATACATATAATTAAAATCAATTACCACAACGCAATTGGTTCGAATAATTAGCTGTATTTGTGGTATTTACAAAGAAATTTATTGAACAAATTTATCAAATTCTCATTATCAATCAACATATGAATTGATGTATATCGTAATTTCTATTAACATTCATATTTATGGAATTGTTAACCGGTTACGGTCGTTGCGTTTTGTTGCTGTCTAATGTTCTCAAAATCAATTATAAATTAAAATGATAAACATTTCCTTCTTAAATAAAATAAAAATAATCAATTAAAAATCTATTATTCATGCCAAATCTAATTTTATATCTCTTTATTATATTTCTTGATCAAGATCGATCAAAAAAAAATCTGTTTATGTGTCTTAAATTCGTTTAAAGGTGTAAACGAAACATTTAAACCCTGACCTACAATACCTGAAAACTAATATGAAACATATAACATATCATTCTCTCACGCATCTTAATCGCATTTCTTAAAATAAATAAAGCAAATTGGTAGGTAACCTTGCACCAAATCTAAGCTTCACTTCAAAAATATGAGACCCTAAGAGCTTCTGGGGAATCCCAAAACCGTGTGAATATCAGGCGAAGTTAGTTAGGCAACCATACGTGAGCCCTAGAAATCAATCACCGTTTTTTGGCCATCGCCTTAGTGTTTTGGGATTCTTAAAATGTAATATCTATTGATTATTTTAGAAAATTCGATACGATAATTAGCTAAAATTAGGCTACTTTGCTTTTTGAAACCTAAACCGTAAAAATCGACCGCATTTGTTGAAGAAACGATGTTTGTTCCATCAGAAAAAACTTATCCTTATCTACCTTATAAACCTGATTTGTTCCTTTCCGTTACTTGCTCTGTTCCAAGCCTAAATTTTTTTTCAAAACCTCCGAAAAATTAATTATTGAACAAAAATTTAAAATGAAACTCTGAAATGTGTGTAGAGTATTTAAAAACCAACCTGGTAGTTAGTATATTTTAGAACAACATATATATGAAAAAAAAATATCGTATCAATCAATGTTCAAAATATTAATATACGTTCAAGTATGATAATGTTTCTAGTTTGTCTTTTTAAATATAAAATATTCATCTGTCACCTTTTAGATGTTAAAGAATTCCTTTATATGATAAAAATTGTTAAGAAATTCTTGTTAGAAAAATAGTGTTGCTTTAAACATGGATTAAACGCGCTTTTAATGGTTTCATAGTTAAATTTAATTGAGACATTTGATTTAAATTATGGGAAGTCATTTCTTCGGACGGCTGATAATTGTTATTTTATTCATTATACATAGAAATCAAAGCTTAAAGTGTCAAGCTAATTGATTGAATAAATTGATGTTTATTTGATTGTGGTTGTCATTATTTTCATTTTACTAGCAATAAATCGTCAACTGATGTATTAAAAATATCCTAATCTAGATCATTTACAAGGAAACGCGTTTCATTTTCTTGTTTTGATATGATTTAAAATTATATTATCAGAATGAACACTTGACTGATAAAAGAAGAAAAGTTTAATATCCTTAAAAGTACGTATTTAAATAAGTTTTTGTGACTTTGTGAGCTTTGTTGAACAATATAATTTATTAAAACAAAAAATACATGCATACATGGTAATGTACAAAATTTCTAGTTCCAAATCTTACTAAATTGGACAGCTGCAGTGGAATTCAAAATTTCATATATATAGAATATTCTATAAATTTTTAGAACAATCTAAAACGTTCTACACTGACCAAAATTATTATTTTAAACGTTTTAATATATTTAGTATATTTCAAAGATCAATTTTTTATTCTGATAAATTATTACTAAAAATAATTTTCTCTGTTGTAGGTATTTGGATACATTTTTTTCGATACTTCTTCAATTTTCAAAAAAATGCTGGATAAACGAAAGTGAGACAGTTTCGTTGATTATTTCAAAAAAGTGAAAGTACCGTTTTATTCTGGTAGAATCTAGAATATTATAAAACATTCTGGGAAATGTTCTAAACATAATCACTCATTTAAGTCATTCAACACTATCTTGAGTTTATGTAACTTGTAGAATGTGTGTATTCCACGGCTGGTTTTTAGGTGGAGCCACTCTGTAGAAAAGTTTAAAGTTAAGTAATTCCTATTTTCTTCGGATCCCGTAACAAAACATTGATTATCTCACATATATTTTGTAACAATTTCTTGTCATCAGAAAATTTTCACTTATAATCTCCTTAGACTTTGAGATCCGGCTCGGGAAATTTTCAAAAAATTCACAACCGAGAAATAATTTGCGGAAATTAATACAAACTACGATAAGAAAGTTTGATACAAAAAATAATCAATAAAAAAACATTTTTTTTTTGACATACTGATAAGCGTTTATTTTTATTTGATGTTTGAGGACGTAATAAACTAATGTGGCGATGACATGATCTTTCCTTTTGACCCGTGTGAAGATTACTGCTACGAATGTTTCTTTACAAATTAAACTGAACTTTGAAAACGTTAATAGAGCAGACATATAATGACATTATAACAGGTTACATAAATGGATAATAAAATTTTTAAACACACGTTTTTGTACACATTTCACGATACTGAATCGAAGATCCAAAATATAAAAAGAAATGATTTAACTATTACAAAGTTCATCTAATTAGAAAGCGATTAAGAAAAAATTGGGATGTAAGTATTTTTTTATAACACCAAAATACTTTATTAGAATTCGCTTCTTCGATAGGTTAGTGCTCCAAGTTTAATATATGACGTCACTTTACCAACCCTGTGTTTTTTTTGTCAAGAATTCAGATTAAAATAAATATTGATGTTTTGTTAAAACGTGCTTTAAATAGTTGTTCAACAGGAACCAGTATTTCATCGAAAATGTTCGTAGGATATTTGGTACTATAACTATCAATTTTATAAAAATATGTCATAAAAAACAGTCGATCCCAGGAAGTTTAATGAGAATATTTTTAGAAGCGTGTCGCCGTTATTTTTATTTTTAGATTTGTTTTGGTTTCGTGTACGGCAAATGGATGGAATACAGCTTTCACCATCGGTTGAAATGAATTTGTCAATGATATATTTGGTCATTTGGTACTGGTATTTGATTAGCACATTATTAACTAGAAGTTATCAAAAATGTCTCATAATCGTAATCAGCTTTAAAAGGATGTTAAGCTATGGGATTAAACTGCATCCATACAACATGCAATTATAATAAGAATCGAAATAATGTGCCGTCAGAGAAAGGCTCTCATTTGCTAATGAAATGCTTAATTCATTTTCCAATTTTGCAATAATCAGTAGAAATTATCATTATCATTACTGCAACAGTGAGAATCCCAAACTCAAACACCAGAAACCACTACATTGTCCGAAAGTGACTGTACCTGGTAGAAAAATAATTGGTTCTTCTTTCTTCAAAAATTAACGAATGCAAAAACGTCACTGATAATACCAAACGTTGCGTTGAGATGTAGGAAAGTTTTTTGGCTCCAGAACTTGAAATTTCAAAAATATTGAAGTCTAGGACTTGCTTCCAACTAAAAGGAACTACCAGTCACACGTCAAATGCGTCCGTGGTAGTTATAAAACAGATGTTTCCGGGCAGATTGATTTGGAAAAGGGATGATATTCCATTCCTCGTAGTCTAGATTTGTCACTAGACTTTGTGGAAATACCTTAAACACATAGTCTACTAGGGTAATCCGGAAAACGGTGATCAACTCAAGAATATCCTAGATGAAATGGCAGCAATTATCTCAGCATTACTGGAGAATGTCATCATTTAGATGGTGTTTATTACTATTACTTACATTATATCATTGATGTTTACAATAATCATCATAACATTTTGATTATGTATTCACATATGATGCATCATACCACACGATGCGTCCAACGCTGGTATGATTGGAGGCATCGTGTGGTCGTAGTACGTATGTCATTCGACGAATGTTTTGCTTCCAACGATGGCAATGGAAAGTCGGGTTTTTCAACCAATGTCAAAGGTGTACCCAGCATTGGAACGAAGTTGGAACCAACACTTGTGGTTCAACTACACATTTTTCTTGTTTTTTTTTGGGCGTGAATGTTACATATTTTATATGAAAAACTAAATATCTTGCTTTCTTATAGAAAGAGTCTCGGTTCTTCACAAAATATATTTTCGCCAATAGCAAATAATCGGTTTTCCATACTTACTAAGAGATAAAAGCTGATCTTCCCCAAAAAATTGTTTGTTGATGAAGAATAAAAATTTATGTATTCGAGTAACATGTGTTTCAGTAACTTGACACCATTTCAAATAGTTTTACGTGAAAATTCGTTACGTACAGTGAACCCAGTGAAAAAAGTTGCATTTTGAGATACTCGACCTACTACGAGTTAAGTTACCAACTGGAGAAAAACTGAAGAAAAAATATTAATGAACATTGGAAAATAGCTCTCTATACGAAAATTTGTTGATAAAAAAGAATTTTGGCGATGTATTTTAGATTTATTATTATATCTGGTATGTATAGGAGGTTTATTTAAAATTCTTCGCGTTATGAACTCGCCAGTCCCGATTAAGTTTTAACACTAAAAAATGAAATCTCTGAAATTGGTGTAAATTTTCAGAATAATCTAATCCTATCCAAATTTCGGATATAGAATATGAAAAAAAAAATCGAAATTAGATGTGTCATTGCAACTCACGGCAAAAAAATCGCCCGGAAGATATAAGTGTAGACTCGAATTTTATGATATCAACTTCATAGACCCACAAACTTCTTTGTAATGGATGATAACATAAATAAACATCTAGAGGCAAAACTACTAAACTATTTATACACCTTGCCTTTCTTTGTTTATACCTGTAAGCTTCAAGCCAATTCTTATTCTTCTTTTCAGACTCATTTGTGTCCAGTTTGTTGATATCACAGATTACTGGTTACGTATCTACCGAACTCATTTAAATCAATCTTCTTTCTACATTGTCGGCCAGATCGCCGGCAACTGTGCGATCTCCAGTTGATGGCTCATTGAAGGCGAATTCGTCAGTCGTTCTCGATTAGGATTCGATTAAAGAATCGGGAAGACTGTTGTTAATGAGGGCTGTAAATTCGGATACAATCAAAGTGATCGAAAGATATCCTTATTTTAAATCGATAATGCGAGTAGTTAAAAAGGTTGTAGACCATTTGTCATTATAATACTTTACTACGATCATAGCATACAAAATAATCTCTAAAACGAAGTTTAAAGTTTTTATAAAAATATTTTTCTTATTTAGGTAGGAGGATTTTGTTAGAAAAATGGTTGTATTTCGATATAAGGTATCAAAAAGTTCCGGAAAATTCCCACTAAATTCAATCAAAACAAACTCGGCGTCCCCAAAAGATTAATGTTTCGTGTGGCAGTGTTTACTAAATTACGCAATTTTTCGAATCCAAATAATAGGGAAAACTTGGCATTATATTCTTAATTAACATACAATTATTCCAGATTTTAATAAAGTGTACAAATATTTCCGAAAATTTTTACGACAATATAAATAAATAATATTGAAAGAAGATATTCAAAAAAAGATCGGAATTGGAATGTATAACTGATAAGTGGAAGGTTTGTTTGAGGGGGTATCCTGATATAGATGGCTCAAAAAATCGATATTTTTGTGCATAAATCGAAAGAATAACTTTTCAAAAATATGTTGTTAAAATTTTAGAGTCAATGAGAGTTTCAACTCCGTTCTTTGGCGTCTGGCTCCGAAGCATCCGCACAGTGGCCCAAAATTGCCGCTTACATCTCGAGTGTGACTTTCAACGAGCGGTAGGATACTCGGACCGAAAGTTGCACGAAAGAGGCACTGACTGCGAAAAGATGAAAGTTAGCTGAAGAAAATGAAGCTTTTGATAAAGCAGAAGGGATCCTTCATGCTCCAGGAATAGCCTACTAACTGAAAAAAATTATGTGACACAAGTATAGACTGAAAGCTCCTTTTCATGTACCGCAAACTTTAAACGCGTCCCATTTGCGCCATGAATCATTCAGCGAGTTTTGGTCGTAAAAAAGCGTTTTAAAGGAGATTTAATTATCTAATCCATGAACTAAAAGAATAAAGGATAAAAAATTGTTTAACTATCTTTTTGCAATAATAAAAACTTTTTCCAAAATTTTTTCAAAAGTGTGCCATTTTTTTGCAAAACATTCATATAATGTTAAATTTAGTTTATGGACGAGATTTTGATGTGACAATAACAAAACAATTTGATTTTTATGTTTCAGATACGCACAGCAGCCGTAATTCATGGCGCAAATCAAGACGAAAAAAAAAGTAGTTTTAACTTTTTAATTATTTATATTATTTGTACAAAATGTCAGATGAATTATTTGATATTCTGGTTACAAGTTTACCTTAATTTTCATTCTATACAGAAACTTTTACAACCTGGTTTTGGACCATTAAGTATTAAGGATCACAACATCACTAATGACAAAACCTCAACTGTCACAAATAGCTTCTAATACTTCTTGATAATACATAAATCAAAAACTTTATTACTTTGTTTTCAATTCCCATGTATACAGATTCTTCTTCAAAATAAACAGTTTGACGTGTTTTTTCAAAAATAAACATTTTGCTTTTTATGAATCTTGTTTATAATAACCCTACATATCTCCATTAATTTTTAATTCGTTTGCAAAAAAACTACGCAATATCATTCCAAATAGAATTATAATAAAAAGATACTTAATTGAATACTAAGATCATCTTCACGGACTTATTATTTCATCTTTCAAAACGTCAAAGTGAACGTGAAGGTGTGAGCCCGTAAACCTTCATCATCGATTCAGAAACTGTAAGAATGTAGAAAATTACTCCGAGAAGCCGTCTAGAAGTCGTTAATGAATCAAAATGATCATGTAGACTACTTAATGTCAGATCACATAAGACGAACGTAAACTGTTCTAGCCAGATGGTACGTTACGAATTGGACTGGTACACTAAAGTAAAACAGATTATTAAAAGAAAATGAGCATCGTATTTTGAAAATAGTAAAATCAACTACATCGAGAACTGAACTGAGGATGATCCCGATAGCGAAATGCAGTTTGTTCATTAATTTAATTATTAAAATCACATTTTACCTGTATGGTATAGTGAATAGACAAAATTTCAGGTATTGGAGTCAAGATAACCGAGGAATACATACAAGTGAAAAAAAGCGATCACCCACCCTTTTTTCTTCAAAAAAAAAATATAAGAGTAGATCGTTCATTAGTTGAGAAATGGATTTACACCTGTCTTTGCAAACATTCAAAATATAAATTAACAACTAACCATATTTTATGAAGCTCCTCCGCAGTTTCTGGGGGGTGGATCGCTGAATAAAGTTATATAGAATGTCGTGGAAATAAGTCAGGAATGATTGAATGATAAGAAATGGCTTTTCCCCGTTTTACCCCAGATGTTTTCTTCAACGGCAAACCAAGCAACAATTATCTATTATAGTTATTGTTTCTTGATACTCAAGTCAGCGGGCCACCACATTATTTTTAAAAATAATTCTGGGAATTTCACGGTAGTTTTTGAGCTTGTCAGAATTTACTTTTTTATAAGTTGGCCCGCTATTTAGACAGACCTGAAAAAAAGGTGCAGTATCGAATCCTCTAGATACATACAAAAAAATAATTAATGAATAGAAAAGCATTTATTAATAGATGTCATTATTCAATAATTTTTACAACTTCAACAATCGTATATTTCTTTTCTTGAATGAATGTTCCTCATTTTTATAGAAATAAATTTCGGCTAGTTTTATTGTATTCAGGGCCGGTCCTGCTGATCCGACAACGTATTCAACCTTCTACCGAAATTAATTTACACAACCAGTTCTCTCTCGTGTGTGTGTTTGTTGCTCCTTTGTTTTAAGTTGGGCTGTATTTTCTGTTTTGTTCTCTTCAGTTTAAACGGCTCTTGTTTATTATTTCTCCAACTAAAACAAGTGCGCCCGAACGAACAGTCGAGTTGCTTCCACGTACGAATAGTCGTTGTTCACAATCGTCGAAGGCATTTCGTCCGATTTTCACATTTAACTAGAACGACTATCATTTCTTTGGACGATTTTGGCTATGTAGTTGTCTCGTTTTTGGAACTGAAAAGGCGTAATGTTGTCTTCGTCGCTTATTTAGTGTGCACGAAGCAGTGGCGGCTTTAAAAATTATATAGGATCATCACAAAAAAACTATGAGTATTTTGGAAATTTTATCATACCCCACCTCTGACATTTAAAGTTTAAAGTGATATGTGATGACTTATTCAGATAATATAATAGTATTTTATGAAACGAGCGTCTAATAATAGCTATTATTCACGTGAAGATGAAAATTACGACACGAGCCGCAGGTAAAAAGCTTTTGAAGCATGTTGTGACTTGCTGCTAATTCTTCAAGGTACAATACACAATCAAAGAGTACCGGGACAGAGTAGAAACTCTTGGTTACAAAATATCAAATATATTAATTAAAAATAATTGGAAAAGGCTTATCTCAGACAGCAGCCAACAAAGTTATAATTACAATTTTAATCACCAAACTTTCGGACCAGATAGAAGAAGTTGAAACAGTTCCTTTTATTTAAATGCTTCGAAATAGTTAGGAGTTGAGACCTAATTCTTTATCGGTTGTTTTGTCATTCCAATTCAGCGTGCCTATTGGAAGTGCTTTGATTCAAGCCTGTTGGCTCCTGATTCCCAGCCGGAAATCAATTGTCATATGGGTTACTACGTGCAAAAACGACTGGAGTCCCTGAGTAGACAGTAGACAGTAAGAGCTTCAATGTTGTGATCATCACAGAAGTCTTTGCAAAAACAAGCACCTGCCCTTGAAGGTTCCATCTTTCTAAAAGACTCACATTTCCAACCATACAAGATGGCGATTGTGGAGGAACAGTCGGAACGTGACTACAATTCTAGGATGTGTGGTAATCACTTCAAATCAGTTTAGTTGGTTAATTCTGTATTAGTTTTGCAGGGGTTCCGAAGATTTATTACTCCACTACGATGACGCGAAACTGTATAGTGATCTTTTACAGAAGCTCTTCGTCGCCTAAAAGAGCGATAGAAAATGTTATTTCTAGTGATAGTCAAGACAAGACTGAAAATAGTTTCAGAATTTGAAGATGATTAACTTCTATTTTAACCTCTAAAGCTTTACTCGAGTAAATCCTACTCAACATATCAATTAAAATGAAGTGAGGGAAGAACTTATAAAATTTCTGCTTAAATTTTATCCAGAACAATTGCATTTTCTCGTAGTTGAATATTATTTGTTTTAAAAAGAAACATAACATGAAGTCGATATAAATGACAATTAGATCCTTGGACCGACCGGCGTATTACATACCAAACCACAACAGTAAAACTAGTTGGGTCAAAGAGATCGAAGGTTGTCGGTTCAATACCCGATTTGTGACTTTGTAATGTATGTACATATAATATTCTATCTGTCGTATCAGCTATTACAGAATTAATTGATATTAAGAGATGCTCTCGCACATTTACTAATCTCTTAACAGATTTATGTACGTTATACAGGATGTTTTCCAAAAGGAACATTTCAATAAATACTTCTACATGACAAAGTCGAGTTTCCTATTTTTATTATTATGCTCGCATCAAAAATTATTTTTTTGTCATCAAATAGATTGAATTCTTATTCTATTCTGTATTTATTGATTTGAAAATGACCGCTGGGTACCTATATCTGGTTGGAAGCCATTACGGAAACATCTGATAGACTTAACATTTGTTTTCATTTCAAACCGCCGACACCTATTGAAAATCCCGTCTATTCAAAGTACTTAAGTGCTTCAATGCAGCTAACATTCAATCAACTTAGTAATATCCACAATATCAGTATTATGATTGTTGGATTTATGCAGAAATGATAATATCTGCCAATTTATAGCAAATCGAAAACATAATCTTATCACTTTCGGCTAGGAACAATTGGACCAACCACCATACTGGAAGGACTCAGCTCCGAGGGACTACCATTTGTTTATGTACTTATCTAATGAGGTGACAACCTTCTTTGAGTATAAAATAGAAAATCTTCTTTCATGGTATCATAAATACCTCAATCTTAATCTGAAATGCGAACGCTGAGATCTATAGCGGGACACACATTATTTGACCACAAGAGAAATTATTAAATAAGGGAAGTTAAACGATATCCAGGATGTAGTGCTATGGGCTAGAAAGGGAATGGAGAGACCACGTGGACAGAATGTCAGATGACTGGTTGGCAAAGATTGCAAAGGAAGAACAACCGAATACGTCCCGACCACCAGGACGACCAACTACAAGATGATATGAAAGCTGATGATGAATTACTGCCGAATATCATTAATTTTGTTAATTAATTTAAAATATATGGTAGAAGACTGATTTTTAAAACCCTTATGGGACAAGAACTCTTTCAGACGCCATATTTTTTTTGTTTTTGTTTCCTATTCTCAATCGGTAGAATGTTATTCTGAACTATGTCATATATACCACAATTTTTGTACCTTAATTTAGTACAAACATGTTAATCAATAGAGATTAATGACTTTCAAATAGTGATTCTCGGAGTAGTCCAGGGAGAAATGTCACATATACTCCTAATCAATATATTGATGGCGATCTATGACCAAAAAAATTTCCGATGAGAGAATACGATTCATATTATGAATTGTTCATTCCAAAAAAAATATAATACAATAAAACAAATTCTCACTTAATAAGCCTTAACAGTTTCCCAAAAAAATTGTTTGATATTTTCAACAAAAAAATAATAAAAATCGATAAAAAATTTACTATTCAAAAATCCACAACCTATCTTATATTTTTTTGTTGTCTTTTTCTTACATCTCGTTAATATCATCAACAAAAATTTCTCGTAAACGTGACCGAGCACTTACCACAAAATTTCTTTAATAAGTACCATTGGTACTTGGTAATATAGGTTTTGAGTGCTTCGAGGGTAATTATAATTCCTCCAACCGTACGATATCTCGTTATGCAACCGGACGAACAAACAACAGACAATCAAGATGGACCCTCGAGGCATTTTCTTACAGTGATTGCAGGTCCCTTTCGACTCGGGCTCTTCCAAAAATTAACACGATCACCAATTTAAAAAGTCATTTTCTAATTTGGTATGCGAGAAATTGGTTTGGCTTTTTTCTTCGATGGTTTTTCGTCGTCAGATATGTACTTCGTGATTTATGACTATAGTACAGTCAAATATAAACACGATAAAATGAAAAAATTATTGGAAAAATAGAAGAAAAAATTGAATCAATCAATAAATGAAATTGAGAGTTGTACAAAACATAATGGAAATAGAATTTTTATATAAAAAATAAGAGATAAACCTACTTTTTGACACTATTACACAAACTGCAACTAACAAATTCTGACCTTAAGTCGCGCGTGGAGCATCGCGTGCCTTACATCGTGATATTCGAAACGATTGTTTATACTTTGCTGGTTTCTCATATTTGCCATTCTAAGGAATGCAAAGGAAATGTGTGAAATATAGACAGTTTCATATATTGCTATAGCCATTCAATTCGTAAACATTTGACAGATTCCCGAATTTCAAATTTTTCCGGTAACAATACACACAAAATTTCGAGAACGGTTTTGACTGATGAGTGCCATTTCCAATTAATTTTTGGCTTCCCACTAAGTTATTTTTCAATTCTGGTAACAGAAAGCGAAATATAGCGAATGAGGCTAATTTTTTTTCTTTCTTGGAGCGCATTCCTTGGATGAAATCCCTTATCGACAGAAAAAGAATTGCGTCTGAAGATATCCAAACAGTCCAAACCTAACCATTCGAACTATCCAACATAATTCCACCAAGAGCAGTATTTGCAACTTTTACTCAACAGGCAGACGTGAATCATAAACACCGAGTTCACCGGCTAACGCCCAGAACTTCAAATTGTCAGAACTTCCAAACTTGTGGAAGCAGATACCAAGACACTTACACATGTTCAAGACTACAAAAAAGTTTATAAATGATAGTGGGACGTTATAAAAATGAAATCAATTTTCTCGTACTATAAAATGTTAACCCACCACCAACTCCACACGCTGTAATAATATTAGCATCGTGAAATGAAATTTGAATATTCAGGTAACTAATTATTTATGCATAACGAGTTATACAACGAAACGAATTGACACGTACGTCCACCTGAAACCTTGATTCCTATGTGCATGTGCATCGGGGGTAGGTAAGTCGTAAATCTGACGAGTAAAAAAGGGCCCTTTCAGACGAGAAATAGTACCTACAGAATTATTCATACGGTATTAATATTAATGGATTCTTATTTATGTTCGAGACTAAAGAAGAATAAATAGAAAGTTGTGTAACAAAAATTATGAAAAACTTTTTGTTTAGACTACAGGTGAATGTATAAGTAAGTAGAGAGGATTGAATCATTTTTATAACAGGTATTAAGGTGTTATTCAGACATTTGGCAAAATAAACTTATGAGTTATATATGGACTTTAAAGGATAGGATACATTTAAATATATGAGTCTATTTTCCTACAATTTTTTGTTTGTATTTGTATTGTGAATGCTATCATTTAAGAAATTCAATAAAACCTCGGAATGTTTTCAAAATCGTCCTCTACATATCTACAGTGTTCAAATAAAAGAAGATTTTAGTAAATTTTTTTATGACATTATTCTTTATCTTCGCCGGTAAGTTTTCAAACATCTTTTTAACTTTGCTTTTTTATTATAATGCTCAAAAAACTTCCAGTTGATTAATTTCCTTTGTTTTAAGCAAATTTTGTATAATAGTAAAAATATGAATTTATTTTTTTATATGGTAGAGCATAAGCTCTACTGTGCTCCTGTGTCCGCTCTAATTTTATTTCAATGAATTTATTCAAAAATTGTAAAGTTATAATTAACATAGAAGTGATTACTGCGCCTCAATACGTGGACAAAGGAATATTCAAAATATTTGAAGAAAAACGTAACAAACCGAATGGCATGTTACAACCAAGACCAACTTTAAGTCCGCAAGACCGAGCAATGCAAGTCCAAGACCGAGAATGCAAGAATCTTGCTGTTTTGAGGTTTTTTGTTGTGTTTTGTAACTGTATGCATTTTTCTAAGAGTTAGTACAACCTATTTAGTTGTTTTTTTGTCAAATATTGTGATTAAAATGTTCACACGAGCTATATTATTGTAATTGTGGCCGAACCTATCCTATATCTTTAAAGAATAAAAAACCAAACAAAAACATACATATTCAAATCAAATTAGCATCTAAAATGGAAGTTTTTCTATCCAATACATATAAAAAACTATCTTTCGCATTATTTTTATTTTTGGAACATTCTACTTTCTGTATGGTTTGTTCCGCATATGAGTGAGGAAAAATGCACTTAACAATTCGCGAGTAGGTGAATTTTCTGGCAAATTTTTCATTTGCTGTGTTCATATCTGTGCTAATGGACGTGCTAAGAATTTATTTTATCTCGCTTAACAAGTCTACTGCCTTCCATTCTTTTTTTAAATGTTGGTTCTACAATTTTCGTCTCTAACTCACCCTGCTTCGTATGTCCTGTAGGTATTCCATTTCGCTGTTTAATATCTTTCGTTTTCTGTCTTGTAGAATTTTGCCTTGTATACTTCTTAGTATTTTCATTTCGACTGTTCTCATCGTCTGTATTGTCCTACTCGTATCTGATCTCGTTTCTGCTTCCATTATGTGACCTCTTCGTTAAAAAGGTTTCCACCACTCGTTATTTCAGCTCGCTTGATCCATAATTTTTGAATCTATTTCCAGCTTACATCGTATCGGTTCTTGGACGATTACAACATTAAATAGTCATGGAAGCTGGATTTTTTCTTAAGTAGCGGAATGAAATATAGAAAATCTTCACAAACCCGAAGAAATATATAGGCGATTGAAAAATTTAACAAGTGGATAGGTAGTAGATGACCCATACCTATCCCCTTTAATCGAATACCCTATATATGAGAAAACACGACCAAATTAATGCCGACACATATAATAATGTCATTATCAGATACTAATTTACCCTCGGGTACTTATAAACATACCAGCTAATAAAAACTTATCCTTCATACTGTATAACATCAACAACGCTGACTCTAGCTTATTACTGCTTTTTCGAGTACCATCCATAGGGCTTTGCACGGGACTCTAGACTAGTTGATAACCTCTCTTATGTTTTAAGATGAACTAAGTATCCGAGTAGGGCGCGTATGTAGAAATGACAACAGCGCATTGTACGTGTACACGTAGCGTACGTCAAAATTCTTTTGTTTTAAGAGAAACTATATCACCAGCGTTCCGTGTACTATAACCGTTTAAAGTAAACAGGGAAATGTTGAAGAAATAATTAAAATGTTAAACATTGATTGAAAAATATTCATAAAAAATTGGATAAACCCACTCCAATAACATTGAAATTGTCAATTTTTTATAATGTAATAAACCGGCATCGGTGTTCTATAGATATGGAAGAAGCATTCGACAGAGTCAATAGAAATGGAAAATTGTAGAATACATAGGGATAAAAGAAAAACTAATAAACGCTTGATATAAAGAAACAAGAAGATGTGGGAATGGGAGAACAACGATTCAAACGGAAGATATGTTAAACAACAACAAAACAGGTGGAGCTGAGCTGAAGATAAAAAAATGAGGAAAAAAAACGAGGGATAAGATGGTAGGAAATAGAACATTTGATAGAATAGAATGGAAGCAGCAGTGGAACAAGGAATCAACGCAATGAGTTGATAGTTACAACCCTTACGTTTGAAAAGATATAAAGGCTCCAAGATTAAATAGACTACGTCTAAAACCGAAGAAATATTTATTTAAAATAAGTTATTTTAAGGACGGTTGAAAATATTTCGCATTATTTTCATACTAATATAATTCCAAATGAATTTAATATTTTTCGCAAAATGTTTTTTGTATTTGCAATACCATCACAAACCACCTACTTTATAAACGTTCAACACAGATGGCACAAGGTTGAATCATATTTGAAATTAAAATTCAGAGCCCTAGATGGATCAGCCAGCATTAGGTTGGCAAATTTGACACAAAACTGCATAATTTATTTCGAATCGATTAATGTTATTACATTTTTTCCCAAATCCTCAAAAGGAGTTAGAATGTTTTAATAAATGGATGCTGGATATATACAAATACTAAATTAACTGCAAGGTATTTGTTATGAAGTTCAAATGATAAAATTTATTAAAATTAGGTTATATATATACTTATAATGTTACATATTAATTGGTTATGTTTATACGCAATATTTTTTTCAAATATACATTATCTTCAAGTTTCATTTCTACGTTATTTCTAAATGATAACACATTTTGATGGTTATTTTGAATATGTTGGGTTAACTGGAGTAATTGTAAACGTAACTTGTTTAAAACACAAATATTCAATATCTTACTTTACAAATTTTAGAGTTTGCTATTAAAAAATTCTGAAAAATTTCTTAAATGCAAGAAAAATAATTTTTTCATTGACCTCTACTACTCCAGGGAATATGTGAACCAAATTCCTATCCTTAGGCCCTATAGATGGTGGGTGGGTAGGTTTTAATCATGAAACTTCTACTATAAACGATATTTTTTATACTTTTCAGATCTGTAACCATAAATTGTTTATTCTTTAAGAGTTAAACACACATGCACAAGCATAATAATTCTGTTTCCCCAAAGAAAAACCACCAAAATATATGTCAGGATCCTCATAATACAATTCATCGGTATTTTATCTATTAGAATTCTTCTTGTTATCGCTATCTGACGAATTTGCTTCAATGCAGTCTTTTTTGGTGTCCTCGCTTCTACGATTTTTGCAGGGAGTTTTTCTCTGTTCTTGCTTTTCTTTTTTTTCCTTTGGCGTTTTTGTTTTCTTTTTTTTTTGTTGCGCTTCATTCAGTCTTTGTAACACTTCCGTAGCTGTTAATACTTTATCATAATTGGACTGTTTCAAACGTGCAAATTATACTATTGATGAATACCAAAATAGTTAATATTTTTATCTGTTTTAAAAACAAATTTCCAATTAAAAGACCCAAAAAATCAACATTATATATTTATTGTTTCATTCTATAAAAAGTACAGTTTTGAAAAGTCTGGCCCGACATCGATCGCAAATACGATTAGTCGTAAATCCAAACCTGTTTTTCACTGTATTCTTTTATTTATTTTTTTCTCAACGAGTACCTCCGTTCGAACGAGAAACACCTTTGGGCCTTCGCCATCCATTATGATTAGGTACCTCTGCTTGACCGGCTAGTTGGCTAGTATACGCTTGAATGGTACCTTCGAAATAGGTATTTGGGTACTTACACGGGGCAGAGAGAAAACAACTAACCACATTCCAAAGGTCGTTGTACAACAAGGTAACTGTCAGGTGTTTCAACCCTTATAACAAGACGTGCAGAGAGGAACTACCATTTTTTTAATATTAGAATAAATTATCTAAAATGTTTTAATCGCGGTTTAAGTACCAAGTCCAAAAATTATTTTCTCTTTTAATTGTAGAATCAGATGAGTATGGTAACTGGTGATTGAACATACTTTTTGTGAAAACTAACTTTCGGTAATTTTTTATTATGTTTAATTTGCAATCTTTACAAAAAGTTTCCACCAGTATTTTTCATTATAATCTTTGTTAGAAAAGTATTACAGTTTGAAAATTGTTCAACAAAGACTATTTATTGGGTGAAGCGATACGTATTTACTAATATCACTAATAGTTAAAAAAATTTCTTGCTGAATAGCATACTATAACAAAGAAAACCTATGTAAATACGAAAACGTAAGATTATTTTGTTAACCGAAATTATGAATTAATGAATCTGGCGTTTGCTCAAGCAAAATCAAAATTCTTCATGTGTAGTAGCTTCCCAATCTTCAAAAAATACGTTTCGTTTTGAATTTCGTCAAAATTGTTCAATTGGCCTCAGTTGAGATACATTAGTAACAATCCTAGATTTCTTAATTAACAGTAGCCGTATCTGACGAAGACTCAAAATTTCCTTAAGTTTTTTAGTACCTACACCCTTATATTAAAAAAATTACACTTAAAATAGTTATATTTAATATTTATCTAAAGAATAATTTTCTGGTTGAGGTTCGGATCATTTTAGTCTAAATTTTTTACATATAGTGTTCATTCCCTTTACAACTCTCCTACAAACAAAGAAAACAGCGATTTTTCGTAAGACCCCCATTTGAAGTACAACTAAAATTGGGATAACTGGCAACCAGCATATATGATTTCAATTTTCCATTATGTATAATGCAGCTTTTTAACTATATTTTGATTAGTCTATGCCATTCACAAGGAGAATACTTGATATCGAGTTTCTTCCATAATTCAAAACTTAAAAAACACAATTTTTGCTAAAAGTTGTAATTTTTATTTCTCTGGCAAGCAAGCTCCATTCCTAGAACTGGAATCAAGAAATTTGTTAAACTTTTCATCAAGACTTTTGTAAACAATGTAAAAATTATTATTTCCTAAAACAATATCTTGTAATCCAAAGGCACCTTCAGTACAGGCAATCATGAAAATTATTGGCGTGATTTTGCCATACTATTGGAATTGCTAAAGACATATTTCTTCTCTTCCCTTCTATCCAGTGAAAGATTGACATGGTACAGCTAATACAGCCCACTGTTGTTTTGATTTACGATTCAAATATCAAAAGACGTGTAATGAGATTTATCAATTTCAGTAAATGATCTGGCGTGAGACTTCACCACAGATCCACCTCAATTATGAAATTTTTCAACAGCTGCGGTTATGAATTACTATTATTGTCATTAAAAAAGTTTAAATAATCCACAGACCATCAACTTTAACACAAACATACACTGAATAAGAAAATCAACATCCCACTCTATAAAATATTTATGCCAATTTGATAACAGCTTATAAAATTTACCACTCGCCAACAAAGAATTAAGACTTTACGAATATTTTGTCTATTATTTGAAAAGTATTAGCATTATAAAAATAACTGTATGTGTAGACCAGTGTATTCATATGAAAATGAATGACAACACAAGTTTTATGACCCAAAACGTAAACTATTCTAATATCATAAATCAGTGTAGGAGAATATCTGAAATAAAAACTTTAGCATTCGAAAATCATTGATGTAAACCACCATCTGCAGAAATGGGAAAACATTCTATAAAAAATACTTCCTTCGGTCCAAAAGAAGAAATAATTGTCAACAAATTAGTTTAGTTATTTAGATTTTGTTGAATAATAAATACCTTTAATAATAGTAGGGAAAAAAGTAAAAAATTCACTTACCATTGAGACAGGGATTGGTCCACCTGCTCCATTGGCGTAACTATACGGCGACACGAGGTATCCCATGTTGAATGAAGATGTGTGGGGAACAGGTTCCACCTTGCCTGAAAGTTGAAATAAAACGATACAATATGTTTTCAGCACACGGAAGAAATACTACAGACTTTCAGCCTTTTCCACTTTCCACACATAGGAATTAATAAATTGAATATGATGTGAATAAACTAACGCAATGAGAAACGACGCAATGAAAAGCAAATATGGAATTCTTTCTGAAGGAGCAAGTTTTATAAAATTGGTTAATAAATATACTCGATAATAGAAGAACAAGTCTTATAACAGAACTAAACCAAATCACTGCATCTACTCTTGCAGTTGATTGGTAAAATGTTCTTATAGACGCATTAGCATAAACGAGAATTTCGACAGAAAACTTTCAAGTCTGTCACAATATTCAAGCATTTGAAAGCCTAACTAATCGTGGAATTGAAATATATATAATAGAAGAAGAGTGGCAAGGAAGGTTACTTTTCATTTACACGGTAGTTTTTGAATAAATCTAACGTCCATTAAGCTGTCAACATAGCGGAGCAAATTTAGAACATTTCAAAATTGGTTTCTAATTATTTACAGCAAAATTAATTTTGTTGCTGCAACCACTAAAAAAAAACAATGCCAGCTTAAAAAAAAGTTGGCATTGTGACATAAATTTTCCATATAAAGATTTTTGCTAACCTTTCAAATAGTGGGAATGGTGAAAAATTGAAAAAAAATCGAAATTTTCTAATAATTGAAAAATCAGGTACAGATGACGTAAGGACTGAAAATATTCAAACCGTTAAGGTATACGAGGATGGTTCCATAAGTTTTTTCAAATCTGGGAACAATAATCCGAGGGGGCTACATCTGGCGAATACCATGCATCAATTTTGGCCATTGCAATATGGGATGTGTGAGCTGCTGCATTGTCTTGATGGAACAATACTTTCTTCGCTCAAACGTTGCAATAAGTTCGCATAATACTCGCCGTTGATAGTTTTTCCTTTTTCATGATAGTCAATGAAAATTATCCCACGCGAATCTAAAAAAACCGACACCATGACCTTGCCTGTAGATGGAACGGTCTTTGCCTTCTTTGAAGCCAGTTCTCTCTTTTCAGACCATTGTTTTGATTGTTCTTTTATAAAGTGATGGATCCAAATTTCATCCATGATTATGAAACTTCGCAAAAATTCGGCTCTATTTTTGTGACACATTGACATTAACTCGTTGGTGAGCAACCGCGGCACCCATCTTGTTCTTATGTTCAAATTTTCAGTTAATAGGCGATGTACCGCATTTTTAAAAATGTCTACTATTTCTGCTAGCTCACTCACTTTCGGTCGACGATCATCCAATACTGCTTTATGGATTTTCTCAATTTCTGGAGTCTGTTTATCCAATACAATTGATAACGATCACGTAAAACACATCAAAAAATAATTTCCAGTTCATTTAAAATAGTACGTTAAAATTTTAATGCACATTTCCGCGGATTGTAATGTTCACATTAGCTGCGTATATGCGTTGCGCTATAACCAGAGACGTACTCAAAATAATTTCAATAGGTGCAAGAATTATGCTTCGTATATCAACTAAGCTTAATAAACAAGAAAACGCAGGTTCTCATCTACACATGCAAGCTGTAAACGAAAGTGACCAACTTCAAAATTGATGGAAATCGACTTTTATACAGAGTAATGCACAAAATGCGTAAAATATACAACGTTTACTATTGAAAAAAACTGCAAAAACCTTTCACTTGAAGTCATGAAAAAGCATGAGCGACGATTAGATATTTTGCAATCATTAGAAGACAATCCTCACGCAACTACAACAGGAATGCTAGTCGTTTGTAGAAAAGTTTTTAAAGAAATAAAAACTGCACCCCTATAAAGTTCAACTTGTTCACGAACTCTCAGGAAGTGATCCGGACAGACGTTTGAAATTTTGTAAAATATTCATTTTTAAAATACAAATTCCAGTGGTCTCTTTTCAGGCGAAGCAAAATTTTGTTTAAGAGGTACATTAAATCGACACACTAAGCGCTCCCAGAAAATTCATATTTGAATAGGAATCATCGGGAGAGAATTTGGTCCTTGTGATTCTGCACCTAATTGAGCCATTTTCGGATCCAAGAAATAGGTAAAACTTGGTTCCCAGTATTTGGTTTCAACGAGATGGTGCGACTTATATAGATGGGCTTTCATTCACATTATAACAGAAAACGAAATGTTATTAAATTTGAACTAACCTCTGAACATACTGTATACTGAAAATGTATAAATAACTAAAAAATAAAATTTTTGAACATGGGGAAACCTGAGAATTGATTAAATTATCACAAAGACAAAACTGATAGAAGGAAATCAGAAAAATCATAAATCATTAAGGCTACTTTCTCGTGGGCGAGGGACGGCGCTTTGGCAACATGCATTATGAGCGTATTTTGAAATATCAAATCATTTGTATTTTCCTGTTGTTTTCGCTCGCTGCAACTGATGTCGCCAGAATCGTTTACATCGGACGTGTTTTTAAAAAAATCACAACCAAATATTTGATATTTCTTAAATATTATTAAGCCCTGGAATTGTATGAAGTACATATGTTTTTTTACTCAATAAACAACTAGCAGATCAATTAGGGTGTCCACTATTTATAGGCCTGTTCACTAGAAATTCCTGTTCATTATAAATAGTGACACTATTCATAGTAAACTGAGAATTTATTGTGTATAAGTATTATTGACTGAATTGTTGATTACTGTTGATTATTGACGTCCATGTCGTCCACAACGCAGGTCCATGTAGGATACAAAATTTACAACATTCTCTCGAATCAAGCGGTCCGCTGGTATCGTTTTTACCGTGTCCCACTTAAGAAGGGCCCTAGTGTACTGTCCAATCGCATAATGTCCCACTTTGCCGGTTTAGAAATTCAAATATTCGACGATTTTTATGAATAACAGATATCCTTAAATACTTTATCGCTTCTGGAAACCAATTGAGCACAAGGTCAAATTAAAAATAGAGTTTTATAAACTCGTACTTGATAAGATGCTCCTCGGAAATCCAAGTAGAGAACATTTTGGGGGTAAGTATGCACTAATGAGTCCGACTTTACAAAAACCCCTTGATTAAAAAGATTATTAGTTTTCAAAACATGTGGTACGCCAATGAACCGAACTCTTTTTAATGAATCATGTGAGAATATAATGGAAGGTTAGTCTCGTATTCTACACGTATTATTTTATAATTTGTACGAGAGCGTGAGCGCTGTAGATATAGGTAGGTAATATAAGGGAATTTATCAAGATGGTTGTTCACACACTTAGTACCCTGCTTAAACCTGATAACAGAGAGAAAAAAGGCAGTCATTTTTAAGAAATTCTTGATAATAATCTACAAACACTGCGAGGACAATCGCAAATTTGGTGTTATTTAATAGATTATTATATTTAGCGCTAATTTTAATAATAAAATTACGAGATGCATCTTGTATATAAGTGCAATGCAATGCAAGACGCAATATTTCTCGATGAAAAATATTCGTAGATTTAGTTCAGCTGATTGTTTCATGCAAGATCTTGCACTTGCCAAGGATTTCTTAGATATCTTATGTTTTATTTTTCTTGGGAATTTGTCAAATGTTCCTTCATCCATTCTCAAATATAATTTTATATGTTTTCCCGACTAATTCTATAGCTGAATTTATATTTTCACTCAATCTATTTGGCCAGGGCTTGGCCCACCATCGCCTAGGTGCTATTTTCTGTCCATCAGATTCCAAAAGCAAGGTATTAACTATTAACTAACCACAAAATATGAAATAAAATTTGAGGTTAGGAAATTGTTTCCTTTTTCCTATGGAATTTTGATCAGTGGCAACAACAACAACCTTCTTTTTTTAAAAATACTAAAGTATCTATTCATTAATATACACAAATTGCCGTATACGATTTTATTTTCTGAGTATATGTCATTATATGAATATTTAACAGAAAAATCTTAAATTCATCAATGATCATTGTTGTTCTTGTACAAGTATATTGTTATCTTATGAATAAAAGATGTGGCGTAATTTTCTCGGGACTTTAAGGAATAAAAATGCCTGCTTGATGTTATTCAACAGATATGCTAATATTTTGAATTACCTCCGGGCGAAATGTTTCTCATAGTTGAACCTTATTGACAGTATGTTGGCGTTTACACTCTATCATTTCATATTCTCTAATTTGTATTATTTTAATACAGCTAACTGTATAAATTCTGATCCTCGTTTTGTATGGGAAGAAGGCATCAAGGAATTTTTCCCATAAAATGGGAATATTTTGAAAATAGAATGGAAAAGTGACAAATGACATTATTTAAGAGAAGACATTGAAGTACCCAGAAGTACCTGGCCCAACAGAAAAAACACAAAAATTTTGGAACGAAAAAATACTATCTTTTCAACATTCACTTTTCCCTGTAATAAATTCGATACTCTTTTTATATAAAGAAACGTCATCTCTTCATTGTTGGGAAATCTTTGACCGCAGAGCCATTTTTTCAAGTCTGGGAACAGGAAATAATTCGAGGGGGCTACATCTGGCGAATAGGGTGCACTAGGTAACAATTCAAACTTTAATTTATTAATTTTGGCCATTGCAATAATGGATGTGTGAGCTGATGTATTGTCTTGATGAAACAACACTTTCTTCTTAGCCAGATCCGGCCGTTTTTACTTGATTTCTTCGCTTAAACGTTGCAAGAAGCTCGCATAATAATCGACGTTGATAGTTTTTCATTTTTTAAGATAGTCAATGAAAATTATCCCACCGCATCTCAAAAAACCGACGCCATTACCTTTCCTGTAGATGGAACGGTATTTGCCTTCTTTGAAGCCAGTTCTCTCTTTTCAGACCATTGTTTTGATTTTTCATTTGTGAAGTGATGGATCCAAATTTCATCCATGATTATGAAACTGCGCAAAAATTCGGCTTTATTTTTGTGAAACATTGACATTCACTCGTTGGAAACATCTTCACGACGTTGTTTTTGTCCAATTGTGAGCAATCGCGGAACTCATTTTGCGCTCAGCTTTCTTATGTTCAAATTGTCAGTTAATATGTATTCGCACTTTTTGAAATGCCTACTATGCCTGCTAGCTCGCGCACTTTCACTCGACGAACATCCAATACTAGTTTGTGGATTTTTTTCAACATTTCTGGAGTCGTCACCTCATTTGGTCGATCGTTGAGATTCTGGTCTTCACACTGCTACCCTATATTCTCACCCAGAGTAGAATCTAGTTCAGCTTTTATATTGGATGGACTAAAGCCTTTCAATTACAAGTATTGTATCACCAATTTTTTCCATGTTTACAAATTCACTGGAAACATTCACTATTGATGGCTACCAAAATATACTAAGCAACGCAGTATCTTCAAACTTGAAATATATGATGTATAGATTGTGTACTATCTAATACAGTGGTAGTTTTAAAGCAACTACCTCCATCTCTTAGTCAGGCCAGGTACTTCTGGGACCATCCTCGTACTTTAGAATGGATGAAGAATGAATTTGATTGCATTAGAAGTATTAAACACTTTGAAAGACAGATCACTCATATTACCATCTCCTATAATCATCTCTCGATTCATTAATTTACTAAATACTCTGTAACCATTTATATCAACTTTTTTTATGATCTTTTATTTATTAGTAATTATAATTCATATTATTCCATATGCTATTAAGTTGACGTAAGAGCTTTCAACTCTCAGTGACATGATGAGATCTTCTCCAGTGAGAAGTTCTCTTTAACATTCTATCAGATCCTCTATTATTATGGGTGGAGTACTCCATTTATATGATTATTGATTTTGTTCTGGTTTTTTCTTTAATGATGTCCTCAATGTAAGGTAGATCTTCGTGTGATATATATCAGGGTGCATTTGTTATTATTCTTCTTCGTCTTGTCCATATGCATCCCTAGGTATTCTGAGGTTGATGACTCTGATAGTTATATTGTTAATATATTCAGGGCTTATAAAACTTTCCATCTGAGACAAATTCGAATATTTAGATCCTTTTTAGTCAGCAATTGAACTGTCTCAAGAAAACAATCAATCTCAATGGTTTTGAAAACTGCCTCACAAATAAATGGTCGAGTTTCTTTCTGTCGTCAAGGTTATATATTAATTGTTATTTGAGGTTTTCATTATGAATCAAAAAAATAATTTGTTTTAAAATTTGAAATTTCATATTAATCATTCTTGTAGGAAAGAGTTTAGAATGTTAAAGTTAAAACTTCAGAAATATATTCCTGGGTTATGGATATAGACAAATGGATGACGCTTTAATGAGCAAGGAACTTTGGACAATACAATAGACGATGACAATGAAGCAAAAATTCGTCTTCACTATATATTAATCAAAGTTCAATTGTCATTAGGGAACTAGAAATATTCAAAGAAAGATTTCTTGTTTGTATGTTCAAATAGAATGGTCTAATCAAATTTGCACTAACTTTTAATAAACCTATTTATCATACTTTCACGCTTTTTATGACATAATTCTATGAAAATATTGGTGAAAATTCAATAACAACTACAACTCAGTTTTTATATGAAACAAAAATGTTATATTAATAAATAAATTATTTTTCTAAACTTACCGAACACGGGGCTGTGGTCGGGTCGTTGCACATTTTTGCTGCTAGAATTGTAGTTTCCACTTCCGGATTTTTCCTGTAGCATAAAAAAATGTATTGTTAATAAATGCATTTACTATATTTTCTAAAATTTGAACAAGTTTTACATTAAGAGAAAAAAATCAACGTCAAAATGAAATTATTATAAGAAAGTACAAAATGGATTCCAAAAAGGGTTAGTGTAAGTGTTCAAATTGATGCTCATCTTGATCGGCAACGTTTATCAATTTTAGAAGTGAATTTTAAAGCTCTAGCTTAAGATACAGTTTTTCTCAAGTTTTATAAATTAAACTTCAGTTTAACATGTAACGGAAGATCCAGATCTAACTTTTTTATATTTTTTTACATGTTCAAAATATTATAGAGGGATTTGGTAAAATGGTTGAAGATTTTTACTTTATATTTGATAGTGGTCGATGGTGATGAAGAAATTATCAACAATGTCTACGAGCCAAGAAAACAAAAAGTTATTTTTGTGATTCTATCGAAAACATGACCATTTGTGTAATTTTCATCACAAAATTCCCCTGCCAATTTTTCTCAATTTTTTGGATTTGATTGTTTCTGTGTATTTTACGAGGTTAATAAAAAGTAAATTGCACGATTTTTTTGTTTTTTGTTCATTTTTGCTTAAGCAACTTTCTTAAACATTTCAACTTTAAAACAAATGTAACAACTGGTAGAAAAATGTCTGTTTAACTGTCATCTTGTTGATTCTTGGTTCAAACTAGAGTTCAAACCATAGTTTCCTTTCGATGTTATAATTTTAGTTCTTTTTACATATGTAAGAGGTGAAATATTTTTATCTGATATACCTATTAGCTTCATCTTCAACAACTATCAAACGATGAAAACATTTTTTCATTTATTACTTTGCTTTTAGATGCTTTGAAAGGTATTGAGGCTGTGTCAGAATTTATATCACCTACTTAAATTTTTTCAGAAGTTTATTCTATAGAAAAATTGAACTTACTTCAAATGATAACACAAATAACATCTGCGACATATAAGCTAAATAACATCCTAGGAAATATTTTAGAAAGAGAACAATGTCACACCAAGCTAACAAAACCATTAAAATCAACAAATGCTTTAAACAAATAAAGAATTATTTAAATATGAGCCAAATACTGCTCAGCTAAATAGGATCCTAATGTTTTTCATGTCTCTTTTAAAATGAATTTACTTCCGATATATATTATGAATAACAATAATTTAAAGAAGAAAGCCCTGGGTACAATAACTTTTATAACTTTGTGAAAAAGCAGCAAAAACACATGTCAAGTTTAGTCCGTTTGGATAAATACATGAAAGAAATAATTAGTTTACTTTTAGCAAGGGATAATATCACTCCTCAATTTTAGTTTTTGTGAACATATTCAATATAATTAAACAATATCAAAATGCAGCACAGTAATTTACAAGTACAGAAAATATTCAGCTAAGTCGGAATGTTGTAAATAATTTTATAATTATGGACCTAAAAGCAGAGTCACACAACAGAATCGTACAGAACAGCTACCATAGCTTCCAATTCCATTGAAACTGCTACAAAAACTAGTTGTTACAGTTATCTACTTTTATCTACTTTTAAATACCACTTCTAATGGAAACATATTTGCATTTGGTATTAAAAGGAATGGTATTGTAAAGTTTTTTTTTAATGGATAATGAATTTGGAACATACAGTTACCATTTCCATGGTTTGGAAACAGAAAAACATTATCTTAGCTGCCTGCTAGCTATGAGGATCGATTTCATATTATGATAATAATAATTAAACAGTAGTACTTAGAAAGATGTTTAAACATTTTTCAACTCTAGTTGCACATATACTGTGAATGTCAATATTAAGAAGTGACTGCCTTATTCTCTTTATCTGAAGTGAGCAGACAATATGAAACCAAATAGGGCTCAATTCAAAAGTATTCAAAAAGCTTTAGCATTAATAGCCAACTCACAATTATTAGATGATTACATGTAGGTACATAATCATTGTTTTACACAAACAAATCAAAATACCCCAAGAACTAATAATTTAGGTATGGAGAATGCCTCATAAAAAAGAAGTATATTAGCAGCACTTTTCGATACTCAAATAAAATTCATTTGAAAATAAATAATTTTCCATAATTTTTACTTCGATTGCTTTGGCAGCAACAGATCTTCATTCTTGAATTTCTCTTGTACAGGGTATTGAGCTAGTTACAATTTTTATGGAATATTGCTTATTACTATTTAAACACCCCTTATAACACATCACAAACCTATATTATAGTAATCGAGAAAGCAAGCTGATTCCAAACATATGATATAGATTCTGGAATACCCTGTAAGATTGTGAATAATTTTGAAATGTGAAGACTAATGACGGCTATAATCCCTCAGGTTTTCACATTGATATCTCAACGGACACGGACACTGAACTTTATCACACTAATCACCTGTATATGAAAAATCGAGCTTTTGTAGTTTCAATTCGTATCTTAAATTTGCCTCAATTACAGATGTCTTTCAGTCTATAGATAACGATAACGACGACAAAGATTAACTTCTATTTAAAGTTTATATATAATTGCAACTGAAGCTTGGTTAAAGCAGCAAACATTAAATTGAAATTAACAGTAAACTAAACTTTATTGGTGATAATATTTTGGTTTACGCAGTAAATTAGGGATAATTATAAATTACTGGTGAACCAATAGACATTCCCTCTGTTGGTCCTCTTTGTTATACAAATGTGGAAAGTTCATGACACTATCTATCAGTGTTCCATACTCTAAAGGACTTTGCTGACTTTCAAACAATGCTTTGACTTATTTTCTTGATATCAGTTTTAAAAATAAAATATTTTCATAAACAAAGAACAAGCATATTGTTAACAAAACAAAAACAATACCACCAATACATACAGACTAATAAGACATATTCTTTGCTCATAACCTCTCAAAATTAAGGAATTGTACTAAGTTTAAAGTTAGCGAAATCTTAATTTAATTTTAATTTGAATTCACTGCAAATTTTCTGCATGAACTACAAGTACCATTTTAGTGTCTTTCAACTGGTAATTTAATTTGTTAGATTAATGGTATTTTTTAATTTTGGCTGCATAAACCAAGCTTTAATTTTAGCTAATGGAAAATTAACAGAACAGTAATTTTAATAAAATCGACTTTATTTGTGAGATATTGAACTGGTACGCACGCGCACAAGGCGCCATTAATAAATTGTTACTGCAGACTTTTAATCAAGGAAGATATTAACTTTTTGAAAATCAGCTTTATGGTTCTTCTTACATATACATACAATACAAAAGAATATCGGCTTTAATACATAATCTAATTCTCGTTGTTTGCTTTATACCTAATTTCTTTTTTTTTTTCAATTTTAATTTGTATACGATGTCCAAATCCAACAAAAGATTTAGTTTCTGTTTTGAAAGGAAATCATGTACAATAACTCTGTAGTTAACCCTTATAATTGGGAAGTAATCTAAAACAATTTGGATGTTCTTTTATTTGGATAATTATTACGTTATATTAGTCAAAAAATACTTTTGTTTACGTTACACTTGTCTATTAGGAAAAATGATCTTTTGATAGGTGATCTGTTGATGAATTTTTAAAGTAGGTTGTATGAGGCAAAAGTTTATAGGTCGTATTTTAAATAATTTATTATATTATAGGAGTATATCTCACGATTTATAAAAAAAAGACATTAATTTAGGTTAGAAATACCAGCTATATATCGAATGCGACAATGTCCCGAATATTCCCTTTTTTAGTAGACTTTATTAGAAGTAAAAGCAAGCAAAATCGGCTTTAATAAAATCGCAATTATTCCGATAAATTTCTAGTAACGTCACTAGACTTGATTTTTGATATAAAGTGGTTTTTTAAAATTTTTTACATTTATCTTTAATTTTTTTCTTTATAATCTATTTTTCCAAACCGCCTTCACATATTCTTATCCTTTTATCATTAGTATATTTGTATTTATATTTATTCTCATATGAAAAATACAGTGAAAACAGCGAAAACATTTTACTAGGGTAATTATTCCATTTAAACCGGATAAAATTAATTTAAATTGTGTTTTCAGTTACTTTCTCGAAAGCGAAAATCATTTGTACCAAGTAAATGATATAAAGTTAAGTTTGTTTAAGTCAACAATGGCAGAATATGTATATTCTCCCTACACTTTTGTAGAAGGTCTTTTTGCCTGAGTAAAATTTACAATCACCTTATTCAGCAACTGCTTCAATGAATATCAATCTTGTTCCAGCGTTTGATTGACACTATTTATTTTTTGATAATAAACATGATACTTATCAGAGTTATATATCTAAACCTATTTCTAGTGATTCTTTATAATCGATATAGTAATATAAAATCAATCTGACTAGAATATGGTATCCATAAAATCCAATTTTATCCTAAATAAACAATTGAGAAATGTTGAATCTTTCGTAAGATTGAATGTTGTTCATAAATAACTTTGTAACCAACGACTAAATGAAAAATTTCTAATTTTATGCGGGATTCTTATTCAGAATGAGCTGTCGCCAATGTTGAGACAACATATATTTAAATATAGTACTTATCAATCTCTTGTTTGTAGTAGATCAAATGTCTCGATAATTTTGTCCCAGGTACTTTTCCTAATATTACCCTGTCTATTCAGCCTGAGAATTTATTGTTTATTATGTGTACTAATATTAATACTAAGAAGGAAGTAGACCAATCCCTACTAAGAATTTAGTTTATTTAGTCATTCCTAACATTCTCATGAAATCATAGATTATGTTGAAGTTTGAGCAAAAATTTGAAAGACAACTAAGTACAAAAGAAAATATAGAAACAGAACTATTGATTAATTACTCGTAGCTATATTTAATATATATAATATAATTTAATAGTTCAAATAATGAATAACGTTATTTGGAGTATAAACATACTAAAAAATCTTAGCTTTTAATGTGTAGTGTAGTATATTCTATAATTGCTTTCGAGAATCTGTAGAAGTATCAAACTGAACAACTGAGGAATTTGATAAAGAAAAATGTTACCAAAATGCAAGAAATAATAACTGAAACTAGGGTTGTTGCCTTTTTTCTGTAATTAAAATATATTAGTTGTTATCTGTAAGAAAAAGTACTTAGTATCAATCAAAGTAAAATTTATTATCATTTATTATTATGTCTAAAAATATATTTTTTGTCGCTTTTTGCGGTTAGTATTAAATTAGTATCTCTACTGAACAATCCCGGAGTACCTTTACAGTATATATTTAAATTAAAGTAAATAAGTAATTCATTTTTTTCAAATTCAGAGACACGTTATTTCTTTCGTCTCGCCATTTGTTATTAATCACAGAAAAGACTCTTTTAGTGAATGACGTGGCGATCTTTGACAATATAAAGGAGATCGCTTTATATAAAAAATTATCATCACTCTTATTAAGCACTTGGTGCCATTTTTATGCAATTCGTAGTTCTACGAACCCCTTGGACGTACATATATGAATATAAAGTTGATTTAATAAAGCAATTACTCCATAAAAATGCAAAATAGAGTATTTCGTAATTATTTGTCTTGATTTTATGTCTCCTTTAATTGAGATTTTCTTTAAAAATAGATAAAATATTGACTTTTCGACCCACTTGGTCTTTACATCATCTATTTAAATTGTCACGAAATATATATATATATATATATATATATATATATATATATATATATAGAATATATATATATATAGAATATATATATATATATAGAAGGGTCTAAGAAGTTAAAGAAAATAAAATATATTTGAATACTTTATTGTTCTCGTAAAGTATACAATTACCTAAAATAACGTACATTACTTTATTATAAAGTAGGGGTGGCAATCTTAACTGAAAAAAATTGGCTATGTGGATAATAATGTGTAGTAATATATTTTGCGACGGAATCCATCCTTGGAAAAAAGAAACAAGTATTTCTATCAAAATCGAAGTAATCCAGTCAGACTCAAGATATCGTTTATGTTGTTGAACCGAATTTTTTTTATATTGGCAAAATTGTAGAAATAAATCATTTGATACACGCAAAGGAAAAAACTGAGATCCTTAACCATTAAAACGTTATTTATTTGCAATAAAAAACTAAGAGTACTAAAATTTCGAATAGATTTAAAAAAAATTCCTTTGTACATATCGTTTCGAGCAAGAAATACCACTACAGATAACGAGTTTTTGAATTGGAAACCTAACCAGGTCTATAACCGTCGCTTCCCGCCCACAGATAAAATGGATCCATTAAAATCATAAAAACTGTAACATCATAAAAGCATCATACAGGAATTGAAAACTCACATTTCAATTCACTAAATACACCTATTTATTCATCAGTCTACTTAAAATTATTAACTCCGTTTTTCATGTGTTGGGACAATATTACTCGTTCCTAAGTTAATGGCTACACACTTTTTCCTATTTGTAAATGTTCTAGGCGTATTAGGCGTATACTTGAAAATTATAATAAAACCATGAGCACGTTTCCAGTGAGTGTATAATAAAAACTAACAACATACTTATCTTTTTCAAATAAAAACAACAGGAATTTATAAACTCGATAAATACCAGTATTTATATTTCATTTGATTTATAACAGATATTTCACAAAGTCAACAGATATATGATTTGAAATAAGAGAAACATCTCATCGAATCAAGCGCTAGTAAAAAGTTGTGCAGTTCAAAAACATTTGCAAAGGGCGGTAAAAATCGAGAGTCAGAATTACCTCAGACTCTGTGAGGTCAATAAGGCTACTTTTCTCCTCGGTGAGGTTCTCTGAGGACCTCTTTTCGTCCTCCCCGTCACCCTCGTCCTTGAACACCTTAACCTCATCGGTGCTGCCGAGATCATCGCCGCCACTGGATGAGACGTGTGGCATGGTTCACTCGAACTCACTGTACAGCGGCATATCACAGCCACACTACATAGCACCACTATCTGCATTCGTACGTTTTCATAGCGATCATAGTCGTCGGCATACTACAACTGTCACCCGGTCACTAACAACAAAAACGTCGGCGATCTCGACACTGTTCACTAACACGTGTTCGCGTAGATCTACTCTGCGCTAACTAAGCACGAACTGACAAGCGGTGTGCGGCCAAGCAAGCGCGTTCCGATCGTCTCTGTCGGCACCGACCAATCACCGGCCGCTTTGATCCACCGAGGCGGCTCGCTGTAAATATGGCAGCCCAGACGACTGCGCACGACTACCACCGAAACCAGAGCTCTCTCTAGCTGTATACAGAGACGCACTTACCCATGTTTATCAATTTTGATTAACACCAAAATCTTGGTTAATGTTGTTATGTAATAATCTCACTTTTAATAGTGTTATCAAATCACGAAATTATGGTAGCAGTAGTTAACTTAAGTTACGGAAAGAACCGTGATATCTATATATGTCTTGTGGGCGGTTGTGGAAGTTGATGGGTAGGAATCTTAAAAATAAGTAGGATCAATTAGAGATAATCTTTTCTTGTATTTGTTTAGAAACGCGAGAATTGTTAAATTTTGCTTCTTTTTTTCACCAACAAATAAAGTGAATATTATTTGATGTTCCGGAAAAGTGAGACATATATTTTGTAATTGAGAATAAACTCTTCATTCACGAATGTTTGATCAATTCTTGATGCAAATAATATATATTTGAAATATGTAGTCGCTAGTTATTAATTAGATTGGAACCAAAAAATTAGCCAGAAAATTCCAGACATCTATTTACCTCCAAAGAAATTTTGTTATTTTGTATATTGATATAAGTTTTCCATATTCTTTTCGTTGCATTATACCCACAAGATAATCCGCAGTATTAACTATTAGTATATTCAAAACAATAATAATTAAAAAATACATGTTGATTATCGAATAACCATGTAGTCATAATTATTATCAAAAAACCCAAAGAATATTGAGCATTGTTCACACCAGCACCGACCCTGTCTACATCATTATGTTTGTGATTAATTTCTCCTCCAGACATTTATTTTACTAATTTATGGACTGTTGTTTGCAGTGATATACGGGGAACAATATTCCTTCACTTTTTCTCCCACTTGCTATTCACTCAACGTGGAGACAGATGTAATATTAAAAGTGGAAATGGAAAAATGCATTAGTATATAGTAGGATTGGGAGGTAGTGGTCGTTCGTTGATCTAAACACGCGAAAGATGTCGATGAGTGCGGAGATTCTTATAATCAGCGTTGCCACGTTCCATGAACGAAAATAGTTTAACGAATGACTGATTGGGAATTGAACACAGTTGACATTGATACAGGGTGTACTTATCGATTATGAATCGAAAGATTTAAAAAATCAAACGATGAGATGATAAATATTTTTTCTTTGCTATCAAATTATTAATCAAATTATAGTATGAGAATGGTACGTAATTATATACTATCGCAGCATCTTCATTTTTTGACTGTAGAAAATCAGACTTCGGTGAATTTTTCTTCCAAATCTTAGTTTTTACTGCGGATTTACGAAAAATTTATGGGAATAAATAAAATAGAAACTATTAGTTTCGGGGCTTTGAATGTTCATGCAAAAACGTATACCTTCACGTATAATTATTGATAACAAATAATTGATTAAATCTATTTTTTTTTCAATCTATTTTATGTATTCACGACTTAAAATAATAACACCACCTCTCAAAATTCACCTTATCTTATCAAGTAATCATCAAAGAAATATAAATAAAAACATTTTTACTATTTTGTATACATGTTAGGAAAGTTTAGGTGTGAAATAAAGATGATCTAACGGCCCCAACTCTTAAGGTCTTACTAGACCTTCCATCCCTTGGATCTTGCGATACAATTCGAAACCATGAGAACAGCCTACAGGCTGAATATCCACAAAGAACTGCGACCAAATGACGCCTTCTACCGTTGATACTAAGGGCTTGGCACCCATCACTGACCGCGAGTAGTAGAATGGTGACTCCAAGCCCGCTGTATTGAACAATGGAGCCACATGGTCGCTTGGTCGGTGGAGGTTTTTGCGGGGGACACCCCAAAAATCTTTTTCGCTTGGGAAACACGCTACCGTCGATTTTTTAGATAACTAAAACGATGTAACCGCAGTTATATATAATTACCGAAAAAAATACCAATTTGAAATATTTATTATTTGCTCACGAATCGTCTTTAGTTATTTGTAAGCTCTACGAGGGTTGTCCGAGAAGTTTCCTATATAGGAGAGAAAAAAGACATTTTTTCTTTTTTTTCCAGCCGATGAAAACGTATTTGCCTTCTTCGGAGCAGGCTCGTCATTTTCAATTCTCCATCTTGACTTCTTTTTCGTTTCATCTATTCAAAAATCCAACTCAACGCGTAGCTAGCTTAAGCATCCATTATTCTTCTGTCAATATATGGCAAATGTGTTCTTTTGATATACCGATAGCCTCTTTTATCCATCTTACGATGATCATCCAGTACATTTCAGAAAGTTTTTCGGTGATATCGCTAGATGTAGCAACTTTTATCCGACCCGAACGCACATCGTCCGTTAGCTGCCCAAAATTTTAGGGGATTTAATGTACAACCCCCTTTTAATTGAACTAGAGTAATTCCAGAGACGTTGCTCAGAACTGCAGAAAGTTTTATTTTATAAAACAAACACAAAGTTGTACACAAAAAACTTAATCCTTATCCAAAACGTGGTTTAAATTGTCGAGCTGCAAATCGATTAGCAATACCGACCGCTTATTTTTTATATACAGTTCTTATTCTTTTGTGATGTTTTATTCCACTTCAAGTTTTTGTGATACCCTCGTATAGTAATGATTCACAAGTAGTAGTAGCATAGTTGTAAGATAAATAACGAAAACATCAACATTGCTTTGAGACAAATTGAGAAGGAACGATTTAGTATGATAATGTTGAACATCTGACAACGTTGTTTCTGACGTCATTAAAATAATCGCTTCATGTGAAGGAAGCTTTCGGCATTTTACCTTGACCTCTATGCTGTAATATTATACGCCTTATATTGTTTAGTTTAATGCACCTTTAACCATATCTCGTCATAGTTCACTCATTTATTAATGAAAGCTCCTTCGCCAAAAGTTTAAATAATTTTATTACCAAAAGTGTGAAACACAAGGTCAAAGTTGTTTTCATTTTTATAAAGCATTTACTGGGACATGTTGATTGTAAATGAGGGTCACTAATGAAGAGACATTCTTAAAGGTGCTTAATAGACGACATATACAGAGTGAGTTTTAAGTCATTTTTGTTAAATGCAGCATTAAATCAAGTAATACTGAATCTGGCGCTTGTCGGATTTTGGTCGAATTTCTGTAGTTAAATTCTTCATGTGAAAACGTTCGATTGGATTAAGTTTCCACAACGTCCTTTGCATAATAAACAGTTGCTATAACTAGCCAAATCACATTTCCTTCAGGATGCTTTTTCTTAATGAACTACATTAATTTAAATCTAACGCACTTTTTTCATATATTTTGACGGTCACAGAATTTCCACACTTTTGAATTTACTTGCTCGTCTTTCTGACAATAAGTTTTCTTATTCGTTGTTTCACTCCCGTCATAAGTAAAATATGTCTCGTCGTCGATAATGATTTCCAAATGTTTAGCGGGCGAAAATGTTTCATTGAGACTTCAAAGTTTTTATTTTTATTCAAGTTGCAGCTTCTCAGAATTCTCCTGATTTCTAAACTACATTTTGTTTTCTCAAATTGACTCCTAGTTTTCCGTGATCCGCTTCAACCAAAGCTTGTCTCTTTTTTTGGCATTTTTTTGCTCTTCTGTCTGATCCTGACTTTCTTTGAATCGAAATACCTCTCACAACTGGCCGACAGATATCGTAAATTGTTTGTCTGGCTATTCCCATTCTTACGAAGTGATTAACCGTGAACGGTTTCTTCAGAACTTGATTTTGTTCATAAACTTTGGCAATTATTTCGTTTTCTTTTAAATTTTCCATATTCGAAACTAAACTTCTAACAGAGACGTAATGTTTATATTTGGGGACAGTGGGCAACAGCCAAATTATTTGTACTTACACATTTTTTGTCCCTTAAGCTGGTTTTACAAACTCTTACGTTCGCGTTGACGTTCTCGTGTGCGTTACGTTCGAGATCGAGTTCCCGTTGGAAACTATTTATAAAATTGTTGAGTTTCCTTTATCGCTGAGGATTTAAATGGCTAGCCTTTTAATACCAACGTACGCTACTTGGATACTTTTTTTACTGTCTAGGCTCTGGAGCACGAGAGCCGATCATATTAATTTGCCAACTTCCAGCGCGAACTTAAACGCGTTTGTGTTCATAAATCACACTTTGTAAAAATTTATAAATTGTTTTTGTATATCTTCACCATAGAAGTATGGAAGAAGGGAATAATCACTTGAACCGTAGGGAGAAGGCTTGAAGGATGGTTAATTTATGGTAAGATAAAACAGAGCGTATTAGTACAGATCACATCTTGTCAAAAGACATTTAACGTTCAATTTAAAATGACTCTGTGTTCAGTTTTAGTGCATTTCTATCTATCGATAAAAAATGAAATGAGTTTAATGATTGCTAAATCTTTCTTTGGTAGGATCTTTTCTTCTTATTCTTGATATTTATTTAAATAAGTATCTCTCATGTAGCACTCATCTAAAATCGACTATAACTTCACTGCTTTTCTTTTAACAACTTTCACCTCTAATTAGACATTTATTATATTCTTTCCACCTATGGATAATCCTTTGTTTAAACAGTATATGTCTCATTTCTTCTTAACCAGAAGATAATAAGGTACCATAACTTCCTTTCCAATTAATATTTTATACAAGCAAGCTTCGATTATTAATCATATCTTGATTGTTATGTCCCCAAATTTCACTAGAACACCCTGTATAATTGGACGGCTTCGTTTTATTCATCAATTCCTTTCATTTGTACGAATTCATAGTGTAGCTATCTAAAAAAACATTACCCATTGAAAAAATGTTTCTACCTACAAACCGTATAACCCTGTATCAGTATCCATTCGAAATTCCATTTCAATATCGACCCAAGTCATAATGTCGAAAAGTAAATACCCAAAACCGATTGTGAATGCTCAAATTTCAATGCGGGTAAACAATTTGTGAAAAGCAAGAAACAGGCATGTAATTTTTTGACAATAACCTTTCCCAATTCTAAGTAAAATGTCTTAAAATATTTTGAGATCGGTAGGGGTTCAGAGGCTGTTCGCTTCAGTGAAGCTCGAGACAGGAGCCATACCGTGTCAACTGACTCTTGTGAGAAGTGCTCTTGTTTATGAATACATAACTTCCGCTAATCTTTATCTCGAAAAAAAAAAGAAATTTTAATGCACGTCTCAAAATTTAATATACAAAACAAAATTTACATGGAATCACCCCGTATTACGAATCTTTAAGAATGATTTTACAATGAAAAAACAAAATAATTTATTTTCCAACATAATATTTTTGTTTACTTAATTTATTTTAACTTTTAAGGCATGTCAAAAGTATCAAAAATTTGATATACTGGGCGAGTTTTAAAAAACCGCTCACAATACTTATTCCCGCAAAAGTAGAGAATTTTAATGATTAAGTAACTCCAGTGAAAAATTAAATGTCGCCAAACAACAAGTGCTCTTAGAAAAGTTCAGATAAAGAAAGTTCATTTTTTTAAAGAAATTGTCCCATTATTTAATGTAAGTTATAATTTTTTTAATCTGTATTTTGGATCTTAATGTAGTTTGTGATCTATGTAATTAATTTTAGTATTATTTTTACTATTAACTATTTGAATTGATTAATTTAATCATTTTTTGGCGAGTAGATTACATTTTGGGGCGATCCGAAGGCGAGTCCAAAGAAAACACTTTCCGGTAGTACATTCCAGCCCCTAATTTCCAAAACTGTGAACACCAACATACTGAATGGAACCTTTTTCTTTTCTATAACTTATAAATAATCTGTAAAATGGAGTATGGGATTGTTGCAATGACAAATATTTCCTGAATAATATCAAATTCTTTTGATCAAATGTTTTTTCAATTTGTGTTTTCGAATCTGGTATTTTCATAAGAAGGAAATCTTCCTTATCGTTTATACCCGAGATTCCCATAGTGGTCCAGGCAGACCACCAAGGGTCCATGGGGGTTCACAATCGTAAGCGTGACGGTCCATAAATATTCGCGTTTGATTTCGATAGTCATTTATTGTCGAAAAAAGTTTTAGTGCCGTTACAAACTTGACAAAAAAAAAGGAATGAATATCACAGAACGGGGAGATTTTTGGTTATTCCTTGCAAAACTCAAGCAAATATTGATAATTGGCTGTCAATCAATATTTCGACTGTTATAACAACAATAATAAATGGTACAACACAATTAGTTGGCTAACTTTGCTTTTTTGATATCCACTCCCAGCATAATTAATTGAAATTTGTTTAGATGATTTTATTATCAAATAATTAACACTCTTAAGCAACTTTTTTTTCGAAAACTGTTAATTCGTCGTTGAAACTAGTAGTTTCAATCTACACTTTTTTCGAGATTTGGGAATTAGTACCGATGTCTTCCGGACCCAGCAGATTTTTGAAAGTGGTCTATGAAACAAAAAAGTTGGCTCAATGGTTTATATGATCAATTTACGTCTTAGTTAGTTCCCTTCGGCTACACTAACCCAATTATTGTTGCTACTTGAATGTAAAAATAATTTTTTTTTCTCATTGCGTTTTTTTATTAAATCACCTTTAGCTTTAGGTAGTTTCCATTGTCGGATTTCCTAATAAATTTGTTGTTTTGGTTTCTGCTAAAGACTTCTGATGTCTTTGCTTTATATCCAACGTTCTTCCTTTAAAGAGATGCGATAAACTTCGGAAATGTGACTATGTGCACAAATTTGATCATAAATACAAATTAAAAAACCAAAAAGTCGATCCAGCTATTCTCGAACTAAAAGTGTTCGAACAAAACAGATTTGAGATGAATTGATTAAAATCAGAATCAGTTGTATAATTTATATATATATATATATAGAAGTAGACAAGACAAGAGAAACGTAAACATTGTTATAAATACGAAAAATTTTAAAAATCGGTATCCGCAATTAAATTTGTTCTCATTTGATTATTTGGCAGTGTAAACAAGACCTCACACTCCACGACCCGCATCTGCTTAAAGCAGGCTTTCAAATCGTGAGTCGAGATGACTTAACAAGATACAGCGGGTGGAATTCCAAAAACTCTTTCTCTTTCTGGCCCAACGATCGTCCTGTACAACTCGCTCTACCTCATTATCTCACCTTTAGTCTACCTAACCATTCAGAGGTGGATAGTGAGGGCGGCGTTGCCAGTTAGCCATTGTACAGATTTTAAAATTTAGATTCAAGGTGGTTCGGTATATCCGGTGATCGATATCAATTCAAGCTTTGAGTCATTATATTATTTACTGATTTGTTTGTGGGAAAAAATTAACTAACCACTACTTTAATGAATTATTAAATATTGTTGGGAAAACGTTATTTTTTTGGATTGATTGAGATTTTATATTTATGTAAATTCTTTTTAACACTAACGGTATGTGGAAAGTGAGACAATAAATGACTGATTAAACGATATATGTCATTCGACCCTTTCAAATTTTCTAATACAAAAAAATTCGAAATTGTCGTTAGCTGACATATTATAATAAAATTGATAAGGTACATTCAAGACATGAACAACGAAAATATCACGAACGTATCGATAATGTAGAGGGCGCAATAGAATTAAAGCAATTTCAATCTGCTTGGACAGTAGAACTGATATAAAACCCTTAACAGCCGAACTGGTGTGCTCTAGGTTTTTGCTAGGTTGCAAAAAGTCCTAAATGAGCTTGTGAGTGATAGATGCAAGTTATAGTTATGGTTTACGTGCACGCTGATTCGGGTTGCGATTGTTTGTTAAACTAGAGTCAATATTATTTTAGATATTCCAATTACCGAAATGGCATAGAAGCGTCAACCGATATTCAATCGTTTCAATGTGTTATCTCAAAAAATAAGCTCCATAATCCAAAAAATATCGGTTCCGTTTTAGAAGTTGAATCCCTTATAACACAGTTATATAAAAAAGTGTATGTATAAAGATATAATCTGATTTTGGATACAAAAATTGCAATGTACATTATTCTGGAACCGCCTTGTATGATTGAGATGTGACCAAATATAGTAGTACTTTTTTTAAATTAGGCAACGCTGTTGGCTGATTGTCAAACTGGCTGTGGACCTTGCCCGGGCCAAGTTTCGACTTAAGAACGCATCATCTTGCGATTCCTACCTCTTTGGATAAATATTTACATACCAGACCAAACTACCAGCCTTTATTTGTAATCATGCACATATTAACACCACCCTGAATTACTGAAAGACAAGCTGAAAAATATTAAAGTAAAAAAGGTATTAAAAATAAATGAGGTGTTGGTCCGTTGACATGGGCGCGCACTTTTCTTTATTTATTAACGAAAAATTGCATCAATATCGTTTATGTTTTTTTCAATACATACTACAGTTTCAACGTCAACATTCTATTTACTAATTTTTGCATATAATTTGTTAAATTGACAATAAATTTTATACTATCTTTTTATTTTACTGTCTTGTTCATGACCTTTTTCCTGTTAGTATTTCTCTTTCTTCTAAACATTTCCAGATTTCTATTCTACCTATATTGTCAGAAGCCACGGTTAGATCTATATATAGGACTTATCGAAAACCCGATCATGATCTGAATGTACCGAAACTAACCCGGATCACGTTCATTGTTGTTCGGAACCTGATCAAATTCATCGTAAAAATTGATATGATCCTTTCTACCCTGGTTGACCAATGGATAAATGCGATCAGCTGTTGTTTCATTTGTCTATGGTTTTTTGAACTTTAAAAAGTTTTTACTCCCCATAAATAGCTATGTACTATAAATTCTAATGAGCACCGAAATTGATAAGTTACCGGAGGTCATGGTTTTAGATATATGTCTGGTACAAGAGTTGCTACTTACGTTATGAGATATGGCAACACTGATGTGAATATGTCAAATCCGACATTGCCATAGAACTAGCAATTCTGTATTCTACACCAGCGATTGTTTGCAAGAAGTGTTCGAAGAAATCGGTACCACCAATCGCAGAAGACGAATCATTTTCCAGCATTAAATTGCGAGCTCTCACACATCAGTTAAAACAAAAACGGTTTTGAGCAGTCAAAATATCGAATTTATGGTTAATCCGCCGTACAGTCATTGTTTAACACCCGATGATTTCTTATTCTAGCAGTTTAAAAATAAATTACGAGGTCGACGTTTTTCTACACCGTTCAAACCACATGTTTTGGAGGTAACTCAAACGGAATGGAAAAAGCGCTTCGAGAATTGGTTCAAACACATGAACAAGTGTATTGATCTTAATGGAGAAGATTTTGGAAAACAATAAATTCTTGTCTATTTCAAAACTTAAGTAGCAGCCCTCGTATTGTACCCTTTATGTACAATCTTGTTTAAATATTTCCAAAGTTATATCCATGTAGTACCGCCAATGGAAACGTTTTTACCTGTCACGCGCATTTAGGGTCGAAAATACCATCGAATCTGACGCCTATTAGTTGGTGGATTGTTAGTTTAGGACCATTTTGGCTTTTAATGATAATGATTATTGCTTACGTGAAAAATTGGGTAAATTGTGATAGAAAACCAGTCGCACTCGTCGTATTATATTTTTTGTATCGCAGACCCACTATAATTTCGTTCAAATCAACGCATAGATGTTCACTGAATAATTTTCTTAAATTAAGATTTTGGAAAACAAAACAGTCAGTTGGTTAATATAGGAAATATGAGAGAAAGAACACCCGCTAAAGTTGTATAAATGAGAAAAACATAGTAATATAGATAATTATTTAATTAAAAAATTCTGAGAATTTCCTAAAACTCATTTTTTCGTATCGGTATTTGATAAAATTACTTTGTCATTCATCAGATCACCTGGCGCCCACATAATTTCTTCTAGTGAACAAATGATTTGTTTGCAAGTTGCACCCCTAGCAAACATAATAATAACACCCCAGGACTAAATGGTGAATTTCCTAGAAAAATAGACATATACTCCCTATGGGTTTATATTTATGGGCTACGACCACTTGATACTTACAGAACCAACAGGTTGTTAGAACAGGACCGTATTCATATCCAGAAAATAAAAATAAGATGAAAAATGATGTAAATCCTTGATAATAATATTATTGCATATAAGTTATGTCAAACCGTTCTTGCGTTAAGTTGTGAGCATGGTATATTATTGAAAGGCTTCTAGTTCAAAGCCTCACCTATAGTATAGGATCAGAATAACTCGAAGATCTTTTGGGTTGCTTTAGAAATAGAAAAGAGGATTTGGGCGCTCTTTCCTCGACGATTTGGGCGCTCTTTCCTCGACGATTTGGGCGCTCATTGAGAGAAATATTTTTGTCACGACTTCATATATGTTAGAAAAACATTTTATAATGAAACAAACCAAAATAAGAGTACCGTGGACCTAAACTTAATACTCTATATATCTATGATAATAGCAAAGCGATAATCTAGTTTCAAGTAATGCATGTTGCTGTGTTTCAATATAGGATTGCAACCAGAGCGTCTGATAGCTGTTGTTCAATTTCTTGTTTTTGTTTGTACTATGATGTTGCATCATCACACTAATTTTTTTATGATAGTAATAATATACAGATGTATTATTCATAAAGGATTTTGTAAATCAAAATACTCTTAACTCTTATTATAAATAACATCTTAGTAAAACACGTTCAACAATTGTAAGAAATGGGGAAGCTTCAAATATTGTATTCTGCATGAATTTTATCTATCAACGATAAGTTGTCGTCTTCGCGAGGGCCTCGTTATAGGACATGACTTTTGAGCCAATATGGATTCAAACCTCTTAGGGTTGTGAGCAATGCCACTTGCTCTTGTCTCCATTCTTACTAAAGAGTCATCTGGTGTAGGAGTTTCTGTAAAGACGATATCTGACTTTTAATGAGCTCAATTCGAGAAAATTCTCATTCGACGAGGTGAAGCAGACTGCCTGGGGATCCATTCGGTCGCGTATTTATGCTATTCCGCCACTCTGGCTTTCTGACCGAACCAACCAATGGCACGACAAAGTCTACCTACAAATACCGATGTTACAGACTTTGTTACAATCAAGTTGCAATCAACACCCTACACCATTATTTGTTCAATGGCATTAAGTTAACAATGATATGGGAATAGTCGAAGCAGCGATATGCCAAGTATATTTGCCATTCCATCCAGAACATACACTTTAAAATTTTTAAAATAATTCAATAAGGAAGTGATTATTTACCCCAACTACTTTTTGTTCTTTCAACCTTGAATGATTATCCATTGCAGTATTGGTACTTTCAGGATCTAATATTTTTTTTGTTTTGTTCATTCGCAAACACAATAGTTGCGTTCGGCAATGCTGTTCGCGAAACAGAACGAGCAGAGAGCGGTTTGTCGAACGAAAATCTAGCCTAAAATAATTGTTCGGCTTATCAGAACAGTAACTAGTTAAGTGTAGAGTTTTATGAAAATACACAAACTGACTTTTTAAATGCTTATTTGCTGGATAGCTGTGGAGAGTGACCTCTGGAGGTGGTATTATACTCAGTCAAATAAAGTGCATTGCCGAACAGCTAGAGTCATCAGATGTACATAGCCAAACGCAGTAAATGTAGTCTCAGAAATGTATGTGATGTAAAAAGAAAATTATAATATGACAGCATAATAATAAAATAATCCTTGTATCTGTATAACGTTCATAAAAAATACCATTAATATTTGTATAATTATAATCGACAGTGACATTGCTATCAATGTACTCATTGAGTAAACGTGTTGTCAATAGTCAGTAAACATAATATAGTGTGAGCGTTATTAAATGTGTAAGAAATATACCAGTGATTTGAAGTTATAGTTTTATCAAGTTCCCACTGATTGGAGGCCTTCGCCCTTCTACAACACGTAGCTACCCTTCAATCACCAGAACATTTCGAATTAGTAAGTTGGTTGCTATAGAAATGATGAAATGCATTCTTCTGTTGCCCACCTAGATTTCCATAATAATACTTGGTTGTTGATAAAAACCAACGTATTTCACTTTCCGAAAAATCAGTACTTCGTCAAAGAAAACGCATCCGAAAAATAGGTACTTCCCGGCAGGTTGCCGAAAAAATAATTATCCTGAAAAAATAATGAATAACATATTCAAGAAAAGTGTAAACAGTTACTATAATCAATTAAGAAATAAAACAGAAAGTAAATATCAAAACGTAAAACAATTTTCCTTACCAAATGAAATGTACAAGCACTTTTTCAATAATTATCCAATCATTTTAATCAATATAATATTAGTAGTTAGTATAAGGCACTAAACTAAAAGCTAAAAACCCAAAAACAAACTGGGTAATACCTTAGTACCTTGTAATGATTTTGACGTACATAGGACATACATCTCAATATTTCGAACAAAGATTGAAAGGTCATAATTATAAGAAAAAAATAAAACTGCATCAACAAATCAAAGCATATAATATTCAATTATGAAATGTCAAAAATTCTTGAAATCGAATACAATAAATTTGAGAAATGGTTCACATATAAAGGAACAAGAAAACTGTAGAATCTATTGACTGAAATAATTATGAAAGTTGTCAATTTGATAAAAATCAAAATAAATCGAAACATCCATTTTTTACCTGCTCTCAAAAATAATTTTCATTAAGAAGAGGCCTAAAATTAAGATAATTTTAACAAAAACATAAAAAACGGCCAAAGAAACCAAAAACTGTAGAATTTTGTATTTCAAATAGTACACTGATTTTTTTATTTCAAATATCGCTGATTAAAAAAAACGCTTACTTTTAAACATAAATGATCAATTTCAGTTCTATTCTGTTTAAAAAATTTCAAAAATCTCCACAAAATAAATTTGTTTATCCAGATTTAACAGAAAACCAGTAGGTAGGTCAAAATAGCTTGTTTTTAGCACCAGAATCGACTGCTTGCGGCAATGTTTGTTTTTTTTTTAGAAGAAATAAACGTGTTAATGGTACCCTTTTCCCGTTGAACACGAGAAGGTAGAAACTATTATTAGGCAGATACGCGCTCACATGTTGAAATTAGTTAAACAAATAATCAGGGAACCTTATTCTCAGATTGTTGAAGAATCTGTTGAAGAATGGAGTTTCGATTTGTTGTTCTAATAGTAAAAATTATTGTTTTTACCACACTTTATTTAACTTATTCTGTTAGTTTATCTGTTTACATGTAATTTTTTAATTAAATTTTTACTACTCAACTTTTAATCAATCTATTAACTATTTGAAATGTACTAATTAATACAAAATAAAATTGATGGCTTAAATCCTGGTATAGTCTTATTTAAATAATTCTTAAAGACCAATTGTACCAAGATTCACGCCAAAAATCTTATTTTTTATTGCATTTCGGTGGTTTGAAAAATTTAAATAAACTAGATCCCAATCCATTTTAGTGAGAGTGATTTGTATTAATTCTCATTACAAACTGCACAGATTCCATCCTAACCTAGTATTCATTTTATTATTTAAGGTCGATACATTTCAGTGGGAATTTTATAAAAGTGAAACTCTCCGCATTGCTTCTTATTGTCCTTTTTCTTTGTTTCTATAATTTTAGTGGGCTTTAGCATCTTCTAGTTGTTCTAGTCCATTTATTCTTGTGTCTATTCAAGTATTCTCGTTTCTTATTTCTTCTCTCACGTGATTCAACCATCTTGTTCTTGATCGTCTTCTTGATTTACCCTCCAGCTTTTTAATTTGGTCCTACGAAAACCGTAAATAACGGAGATAAAAGGATTGAATTTTGAGCTCCATCCAAATTTTCGAAGCTGAAAAAGGTCCGAAAAGCTTTCCTAATTTGTATCCATTCCGATTCAGGCTATATTGATGTAATAAAGTTCCGTAGGGCCGTAGTCAGCCCTTCAGAGTAGTATTTATCTAGGATATTGTTAGATTTCACTAGGTTAGGTTATGTTTGTACCTCGTCCTATCCGTCGCCTCCTTTAGATAATATATCGGTAACATACCACTCTCCGAAGCAAACTATTGGTGGCTCGTATCTTCTTTTCCCAGTAAAAGACTTCAAAATCGAACTTCCGAATGTAGGCATTTTTGCCGAACCTAATTTCGTCGATCACTTCTTCATTCCATGTACTTTATGTATATGAAAATTTATCAGGATTAGACGTGAATTGTATACTGAAATCTCACCTTTACCTTCTTTCTTATAGAATCCGGCAGCCGTCTTTATATATGTTCATGGCCTTTAAACTTTTTTTAAAATTTTATGGTTTCAACTATTTCCCGTCCTTCCATTATCTTTTTTAATTCCTTATTCCCTAGACTACTATATTCATTCTGTTTTATTTTCTTTGGCGCTAATATTCTTCTTACCATTTATTTCTTCTATCTTCGTAAGATACATCTAATCCTCTTTTTTCGTTCTTCCCATTATCCTCTAGTGTATTGATTACACCATCTTCAATACTAAACTATACTAAATAATGTTATGAAAACTTCTATGGTTAGTACTCGTGCGTATTCTCTTCCCATTTTCTCTGTGATAATTTGATTAGTTTTGTCGGTATATCTCGGTCGGTCTTCCATGAACAGAAACCATAAAGTCCTTTGAAATACCTAATTGTTGAGTAATGTACGCAGCTCTAGGTCCTATTTGAAGCAATTTTTGTGTCATGTATTGCAACTACTGTTGCTCTTCCTCATATTGGTCATTCTTGAGTCTCTCTTCCACGTATTTCGTTATAATTATCTCTTGGTTTTATTTGTGGTGTTCAAAATCATGGTCCACAGTTCTACATTGCAGGTTATCCTCTTTTTAAGTATTGACTCTTGCTCTCATATTTGTTTAATAAGATCTACACCTTTACCAATATCCTCTTTTTTATGAGTTCGTTGCTTATGTCGGCTATACATGTCTTCGGTGTTTCTTCCAATTTCTTTGTTTTAGTTTATATAAATATATTTTAGATCAGTTCTCTATCTACATGAGTTTAACTTCCTATTGTCCCTGTTAAAATTCTCTATTTATTGCATTGTTTTATTCACTCACAGTTTCTTCGTTTTCTTTATATATTTTTTTTAGTTTTTGCTCTTCTTGTTTTTTATTAATCGTTTTATTATACATCCTTAAAGAATATTATGTAAATATTAATAAATTGGAATGTACTGTATAAGCGTATGCAACACATCATACAGCAGCAATGTATTAAAAGTAATCTATAGTACAGTACCATAAGATATCGTTGAACTTATTTAGTTAGAAATTTCCTAGTTAGATGAGCAAAAATTATGGTGATTCACAACAATCGATTTATAAATATATGAGTTAATAACGTTGTACAACGTGTTATAATTTCTTCACAAGCCACAGACGTTTTATTTGTTACCAAAGTGTTAGATGGAATTTTAATCATATTTATTATGAATCTTTTTACTATAAACACATGTACTTGAGTTATATGAGAATATGGGTAAATATTGACAAAGTTAATATGCATTACTATTAATACTATACAATACTTGTTATTATGAAAATTTGAGCGGACATAATAACAAAATGGAGCATTACAGAAATGCATAGAGTTAGATCAGTTACAGGAAATGCAGTATTTTGCAAGAGAAATGAAGATTTACATGGAATGCAGGAAGTAGTAAGACTGACAAAATAATAAATTATTAAATAACCGGTTATGGTAATTGCTGAAGAGAAACGATAAAAAAAACATATAATATTGATTCTTGTGCAAAATTAACTAACCACAATACAATAGAATCAATCTTATACAGTAAATAATCTAAGATCCTGTAATCTTCTTTATAGGGTGTTCCGGGACTTGTTGCAAAAATTCGGGAGTGAGTAGATGATGTGAAAATAATGCTGTGACATGAAAACACATTTTTCATACGCCCCCTAGTTTCTGAGTTATAGGATTTTTAGGTTGCGAAATCGGAAGTTATATTTAAGTATATTTTCTAAATTATACATTCGAACCTTATGAATTTTTAATTGATGATTATGTATGTCCATGTGTTTGATGGAATAAATAATTCTACTTGATGCTTTTGGGACAAACCTCTTTGAATAATTGCAAAAATCAGTCAAGAAGTTTTAATAATATTCCATACAAAAAAATACAGTTTAGCAATTAATAATTTTTATAAAACTTAATGTCTATATATAACAAGTTCTGGTTCGTTTATTTCTTGTAAACATAACTTTCTGCTCCACCACGTCCAAAGCCACCAGGTCCAAAGAGTGCGGAGTAGCAAGGGTTATGGCAATAAGGTTTCCCTTCACGTTCGGCGTGATTTCCAGGAGTGAGAGTTTTGTTACATTTTTCACACCGCAAGCATCCTGAGTGCCAGTCTTTTCCTAGGGATGTTTTTCGTTCAGCTAGAAGAAAAAATTAAATTAGAAACTAAGCATATAACTCCTTTGTATAAAAGAAAAATTCAATTTACTTTTATTTGTTAAAGTTAATATAACTAAAAATCTTATGATCCCCTGTTATAAAATGTTTGTACTAGTGCGGAATGAAATTTGATGATAAGTTTTTTCGTCATTCACTATTTAGAAGTATACACTCGTGAAGAAATGTCAATTTTTGTTTCAAATTAGTTTATTTATCATAATTATCATATTTAGTTTATTGACATCGGTACACCGCGTAGGCTTTAGATCATATGAAAATTTTTGAATGCATTTATAGTAGCACCACCTATCGCGCTAGCTAGAAATCATATCGCATTACATGATAATGTAAACAGAGGGAGAGGTATGCATAAAATATAATAAAATCGCGTTCAATACTGCACAAAAACACATTTATAAAATAGTAATAATAAAAAGATTAAAACAGCAGTTAGAATATGATCGCGCCATCCAGTGTCAAATATAGAAACTAAAAATTACGATACGAACGTATCGTGCCCTATATACATACATGTATTTTTTGCTTCATCCACAAATTTACTAAGAAAATTTTCTATTTCTACTTCAACGTAGTTAATAAAATCATATCATCGGCGCCAAAAAATTCATTACGGAGGGAATTTTGATATGATGATTGAATACTATATATTATGTGATAGTTTATATTCCTGTAATTTCTTATTTCTTAAACCTTTTGATATGTTTATGCTTCTAAATGTTCTTGTTTTAGGTCTCTTCTGTTTTAAAATTAGTTTTATTTTAATAAATTTTGAAAAACAGATAACAATTGACGTTTCGTCTCTTTTAAGACTGTATTAAAATATTTTTATATATTTCGATACAAAATAGAGACTATATCGTACCACTATTAACAGCGGCTAGATTCATATGAAATTATCAGTTATTTAATTTTATTATTGGGGAATTTGTATTCGTATTAATACATTTTATGGTTATTCAATTTATTATCGGTTGATAGCGCGCTTCCTTTGAAAATATTATATAAAAAAAACTAGATAAAGACACGAAAAAATTATATTTAGCCTCGCGCGGAATTTGTAATTAAAAAAACACGTCATTCGTTTGATATGGTACATTAGAAGATTAGGCGGTAATTATTACACGACGTCCCTTTATTCCATTGTTTTTACTTTCCTTTAGAATGTGTTTGTCATTTGTTTTCGTGTCGCTGTTACTTGGCGACGTGTTTTCATGATAAACAAACGAGAACTACTAATGACTACACATGTCTTTTTCTCTTTGAGATGCTAATGGGTAAGTAGGTAGTTTTCGGTTTCCAGAAAAAATAAATACAGCTACACACAGTGCGAAACAGAAGAATGAAATTCGCAATTTCAGTATTTGTGCTTATTCACATAGTGTTTTGAAACATATATTATTTTTAGAATATGAAATAATATAGACATTATCACAGAACATACCCAATAAGAAGGTCGACTTGCATCTAAATTTCAGCAACACAAATTTAAATATTTATTCCTATTTAATAATCATACATATTGTTTAAACAATATAAATAATTATTGCCCCCCTTTAAAAGGTTTCTGATTTTAATTAATATAAAAAAACAAGAATTTGAAAAAAATTTTCAAAATCGGAGCTGTTTCTGAGTTTTCGAAGATTGTCTTTTTTACGGCTTCATTGACGCAACTATATATAATAAATAAAATAATAGTCCGGTCAAATTAGACAAAAAAATAAGAATGAAGCTATATAAATTTCCATCAAGCTGAAAATCGGTAAAATTGTTTAAAATAAAATTTGAAATTTGAATCTTTCCCATTATTTCCATGTATGGAAAAATTTTTATTCGAGGTCAAAGGTCAAAAAAAGAGTTTATCGCGATTATCAGCAAAACGGTAAGTTTTATCATAAAAATACCTTAGACAAAAATTGTAGATCATATTTACAAAAAATATTTTTTTTCCTGTGAGCCACCGTTTTTGAGATATAATGATTCAAAAAATTGTCGTGCTTAAAGGATATAATGATTGCACGAGAAATACCAACATCTTCGAACTTCAGTAACATCTTCGTCAATTGATAATTTATTTGATGAACTTATGACAGCTCCCACCAGTCAACAGAAATTTCTTACAAATACTCACAACATTACCATTAAATACGACAACTTTTATAACTTTTTAAAGCATTATATCTCAGAAACAGTGGCTTGTAGGAAAAAAAAGTATTAATACATTTTTTATGGATAATTTTATGATCTACAATTTCACTGATTTTCAGCTTGATGGGAATTTATATAACTTCGAATGTCTAAATTGACCGGATTATAAATGAAATATAAACATTGTTACATCATTTCCTCTAAATTTGAACATACTATCACGTTCTAATGTTTCTTATTTTGCATATTAACGAAGTGAAAAAATAAACGTTAGATTACTGGAATATACAGGAAATTGATATGATGATTCACAGTTGTATATTAATACAGAGGAAACAAATCAACTTCAATTGAGAATGGAAAGTGAATACATATAATTAGTGAAAAGGAATAATATCTTGACCGGGATTTTTTAGAGCGTTCTTGTGATAAACAAATACCACCGTAGTATTACTTGGTAGAAGCTAGAAGTTTAGATTGAAGGATAGAAAAAGGAAGCCTGTGTATAGCTAGCACTTCTGGCAATTAAAGTGTCTCAGTACGAATTAAAATTTTTTTTAAACTATTCGATACAACTTAATTCAGAGAATTCGAAGTGGTAGTCAAAATGCTGTATAATTTATTAGGACACTTGGTGATTGAGCATTTAGTTTCTCCTTCCAAGATAGTTATGTGTCACAGCGGCAACGGTGTTTTGTATGGGACTCTTAACAAAAAAGATACGACGAGATGAAGTAAGATAAAAACAATGGGTCCCGGTAGCATATAAGCACAACGTACATGTATTTGACAAACACAGTGCGATAGAATTATTTTATTGGTCGATGCCAAATAACAGTACACATTGCTATGCAGGCGCCAAATAAATGTATATTTTGCCACCGAATTTCCTCTCGCCAAATAACAGTGCGAATTTCTCTGCATATCTCAAATGGATGTACATTTTGCCATCTCAGCAGCTGCATACCCCCGCGCCTTTGTTTTTGCTTCCTCGCCACGTGTTGCTTTAACCAAGCAAGCACACGTTGATGACTTGAACTTGATTTTAATACTGTTTTACATAATAATGTGCGCAAATGATATGGAGTTACCCCAATCTTTTAAATACAAAACGAAAGAAGTGACTAACAATAGCCATATTATAATAATTTACGCAAATTTACACAATCTAGAAGAATGTGATATGTCGATTCAAGAATATTCTAGATTAAATAACATGAAATGGATTGTTCGTGATAGCGCCCCCAACAACAAATTTTTGGGTGTTCGTAATATACCTTTACTTCAACTGTGCTGAAGTTAAATTGGTTGCTGCACTTGTTTTGTTGGTCGGCTGGGTAAAACATGTAAATATCAAGCAGGAGTTTATTTATATTATTACGACATAGAAGCAAATGATTCCGAAATTCGTCACCAAATCGCATGCTTGGCACTGGGTGCAAAGGATGAAGGGCGAGAATTTTACAGACCTCTTGTTAGTTCGCAACAAATGCAGGCATCAACTTCGGCGTCAAAAAATTATTCATGTGAACAACAAACTCACGCAGAACTATATAATGAAAATAGAAATTACTCTATATCCATAAGTCAAACGCCATACAATAACACTGAGTGATCATCATCTGAAGCACTGTACAAAAAAGTTTAGCTCGACTCCAGAAGGTCACCACCAGAAATGCATGGGACAGTTTTTTATGCACGGCAGGATCCAGTATCCCTTTAAGGCGTTGTCGTACAGCAATTCGAGTACAACCAACAACTATTGCCAAAAGAAGACCTTACATTACAAGAGGCAGTAAGAGAATGCCTAATAGAAGACCAGCCGTTACGGAAAAAAAAACAAGAATATTAAAGAGAAAGCGGAATTTATATGTAAATGTGGAAAATAACCTATCAAATGCAAAATCGCATGGCAGTGGACACTAGCAATTAATAATTTATACTTAGTCTTTTAGGTCCTATTTTTTATGCCATTTAGTTTGTGTTAATGTGCTTAGTTTTCGTAGTTTTTGTATTGCAATATGGTAATAAATATTTAAACATATTCTGACGTGTTTTTAATTTACTGGCATAACGCACAATATGTACTGTTATCTGGCGTACACATGCATTTTAAACTCACTTGCAAAACGTACATTACTCTGACTTTACAATGGCAGAACATACTGCTACCTGGCCGCAACTAATCAGAAAGCGTTTGCCAAAATCATGTACGTTGTGCTTATATGCGTCCGGGTATAGACTGCTGACACAAATAATATTGTTTTAGTTTTAGAGTTGAGTTGCTAGTAAGTATTATTGTGTAACATACGCCTGACTGTTGGTAGTACCTTTATTAAATAAAAAGAAATTAAAAATATTCGATTGTAGTAATTTCGTAGTAGTTGGTGATATAATCCAAACTGAGCTTGGTATATGGAAGTAAATTTCGACTATAAAATTCTTGACATTAGTACGAAAGCCCATGACTTTTTGAGGTACCTAAATACAAACTGTTTAAATATACTTGTACTTGTATCATTAACCTCAATTCACTACCAATTTTTACTTGAATTTCCTTTTTTAGATCCAATTTCTGAATCCATTTATATGCAATGTCATGCCGTTCCCTGCGATTACGTAACTTATTTAAACGAATTATTGATTCAGACTAGTAAGAGGATTCTCACAAAAAGTAATGAATCATCCGTGTAGTTAATTTGGTTTTTGTGTTCACCGCTATATTATCATCGTTGTTAAATTAATCAGCCACCCAATTTATTATATGTTGATGATGTGGTTGTTTTAACCGATACATGAAGAATAAAACAATGATGAATATCTGAGAAAAAAATAATAATTTTAAATACTCATATGTAAATAACAATTCTAATAGCTAGCAAAAATTGACAAAAATCAGGAGAAAAACGAAATGATTGTGAAAATAGAAATAAAAGTGAAACAACAATCATGAAACGATTAAAATAACATTTAGAATTATTAAACGGTATGTTTAGACATATCATTTTGATCTCTATAATATAAATTCACAACATAAAACTGTACAGATTTCAATTGAACCTTTTTCGTTGATGCGAGGGCCAATCTGTATATTTTGAGATGCTACGAGGCGACAGCTTTAATATACGGTCTGTTTTTCACTTAGGCAAGGATTTGATTGGCAGTTAGCGACTAGTAGGCATCAAAAAATGTCTGATATTTTTGACAATCGCACAAAATAATTGTTGTTTTTAAATACTGAATCAGAATCGGATGATGCTGAGATGGAAATGTTGTTTTATTCCTTGATGAGGAAAAAATCTTTTGCAATATCACCCTAAATCCAATCCTTCAGTTTCGTCTTCATATAATCACCACTTTTTGTAGTGTAAAGCTCTCTGTGTTCCCTTACCGCCTCTATTAACTTCTCTTCTGTCATTGTGCGTGCTGCGTCACCTCACACTTGCTAGACGTGTCCCAATTTGCGCCTTGCCTTACTGTTGGAAACATTGAAAGTGTGAGACGTATAAATCAAGAAGATCCAAGCTGCACCTATTAACCAAATGAGGCAGCACTTGGTGTTAGATCCACAATTTTACATGTTCATCTTCATGTGAAAACAATTTTATGATATTCCTACCTGCCTGGAGAGCCGACTGTGGTGTGCCAAGGAAATTAAGAAGGCAGCATTCTGTCGAATTAAATGATTAGTGGAAGCAATTAAGCTTGAACATCAACGTACAATTACAGCAAGCAGTCATTGAATATCCATTCTATTTGTCGGATTTGGCAATGTGTCATTTCTGGTTATTCTTTTATTCAAACAAACATTGAATTGGACGATGTTTAATGATGCCAGTCGTTAATATAATTGTGAGTAAAGTTTTTGAATTGTGGAGCTTCGCTTACAAAAACGCGTTAATGTAGATGGTTATTATTTTGTTCAAAATATTTGCAACTTTCTTGTGTTTCAAAATATATAACGCCACACTTGTAATATTATTTTGTCTAACCTTTCTGTTGCCAAGGGTGTTTGTGCGCAGGTCAAAGGAAGAAAGGAAGTCAGAAATCATTGCACACTTCACATATTTGGAATATACCAAATGGAACCAAATAGATGACGATTATTTGTTGAAATCGATCGTGCTGTTTTTATTGTTGTGTATGACGCAAACTAGGCAAAAACTTCTGACAGGTAGTGTATATCCTTCTATTTTAATAATAAATGAAGTCATATTCTAGTCACTGTACGTGTCAAGCTATTAAACAAATAGTAACAAGTGTTTGCTACTATTAATGTAAAAAAAATTATCGGTTAATTATTTGATTAAATAGAACAAACCAGAATACATAGATAAGTAGAATATTTTACACATAGAACATTGTTATACTTTCACCTATATTTTTAAAAAAATAATCATAAACAAGATAAGTATACTATGATATATTTAGTCATCAACAAAAATAGAATTGATTCAATTGTACTACGTTTGAAAACTGGGTAATGAATGTTTGTTTTTGTGGAAAAGATACATGAATTAAAATGACGTTCCTACGTTTAGTCAGAAACCAAATTAAAGATGGGAGGAGATGGAATCTGCTTTAGTCTAAAGGACGATTCATAAACTTGACTTCCGTTTGCCTTTACCGTTGTCGTTTGCTGTTACAAAATTAAAAACATTGAAATGCATGAGATCATTCATAAATGCCGTTTGAGGTCGCTGTCTGCCATTGGTGGCTTTCAATATAAACGAATTTTATTTTTTCGGATGTGTGTAGCAATAGAAAAGAGCCAATCATATCATTTTTAATAATGCCGTCCATAAATACCGATTAGAAACAAAAACATAAAAATATCGTCTAAAACGAAAAGCAGTACATACGTCAAAAAGAATAACAAAATTTTTAAGTTAACGGCAGCAACGTAAAGTTTATGAATCAATTTGCTACGAACATCAAAAGGCAAACTTCACACATATTGACGTATAGATCGGTGATATAGATACAAAATAGTACATCACGCCCTTAGGGAGAAACGTACGATAGTCTTGCCTACGACAATATCGTGAGCAAGGATGCTCCACTTTTTTCCCTTGATGCGTATACTATTTTTTCTTCCACCGGAAGAAAAATAGTTATTTATCCTGTAACAGATATAAGTGAGAATCATTTTTAGACCGAGCGATTACGTGGGCTGGCAATTAAGTTCGAAAGTACAAAATATACTCACATTTCTTAAAGTATAAATGTTTTTTTCTCTTTCCCGTATTATTTATTCTTGGATTTTTATTTCAATTCGATATTTTTGCATGAAATTATGGACAACTTTGACCGGTTTCTTAAGTATTATTATGTTTCTAGATCGTCTTGATTTTAGGTCTTTTCTGATTGAAAATTATTTTTTTTAGACAGGTAAAAAAACGTTAAATTTTCAATTATAAGAGACCTAAAATCAAGAGGAATTAAAAACATAAACATATCAAAAGGTCTAAGAAATAAATTAAAAAAAAATTGTTATGTTATCAATAACGTCAAGCTGAATGTTTATTATCAAAAACTGAGAGAAATTGAAATGATTGATTTGTATAACAGCTGAATGGATATCAATACTGCAAAAAATGACTGCTACTGCAGTTTTAGAAAGATGTCGTTAGGAGTTAGATCTGGAGAATATAGTGAGTCTGAGGGGAAAGAAGTAGTTTATTGAATTTGACCGTTGTTTTCATCGATTTGTGGCAATATGCAATCAAATCTTTTTCTTGTGTATATTAAGCTCTCTATATATCTAATTTCCTTGTCCAAATATTCGATAATTATATACGGTGTATATCAAAATACTTGAGCAAAACCTTAGCAGTCGATTGATGCGTTTTTACTTCTTTCTGATTACACTAGGATCAATATACTGAAATGATTGAGCAATTTCTCCATCTGTTTCATCGACTCGTGATGAGGTGCATCGACTTCATATTTGTTATTTCTTTCTTAAATATGTTGAATATTATACAGTAATAGTCACTGTTTATTCTTTTTCCCTTTTTCATATAGTCGTTGACCAATATTCTGTATGTGTTCAAAAGGCATAAATTTGCACGCCAATGGCTGGGTTCTTTAAGGGTCAACTCAAATGATTGCCGTGGTGAATACAAACCATTTCAGTAAATGAGTTCAAAATTTAACAGCAGTAGTTTGAAAGATGATACTTCAACAGAATATCCAAAAATTTTTCTGACGCGATATCTGTATCTTCTATCAAAATCATAATATTGATTCCCTTCAATTAAGTACTGTAGATAATCCTTCTTCGTCAATTTTTTTTTTGATTGTATCATTCAAAAAAACTCCCAAAACTTGTTGAAATAAATTTAATGTCACTCAGGGCTGCTGTGTATATTAACTACTTAAGTAACGATATAAAATATAAATGACTTTTCCTATAACTGCCGATTTAGATACCTTAATGTAACTCCGTGGAACAGAATTATCAATTATTTGATTTAAAAAAAATGCAATTCAAAATTTCAATGGAATTTTACGAACCATTGTAAATTTAATATCTGATTACATACCAAAGTAAACTGGTTTCTCGCATTTCGGACAGTTAGGCATGTTGATATATTCTTGAAGAGATATTTCCCTTTATATAGACAATCACAAAACCACACTTGTACTGAGAGCTTTTCCACACGACCCAACTGAAATAGTTGATTATTATTTAACTTTTTGTCGAACATACACGATGCCATCGCAGTCAGTTGTCGGTTAGATATGGATGTCAAGGTTAGCTCTGTAAAAGGTAATTCCACTACCGACGTAAATGGTATAGTCCAACGAAATAAGGATTCAAATAACCATCCGAAAGAAAAGTCCGCATTTTCAGTATACGAGACATGATTTTAGCATACATTTGAAACAAAGGTGTTAGTTAAAATTGAAAAACAATTAAAAAAAATACAATATACGAGGATGGTCCCAGAAGTACCTGGTCTGATCTAGAGATGACGGTAGCTGCTTGAAAAGTACTACTGTATTGGAAAGTACATAATCTATACAGAATATTTTTCAAGTTTGAAGACGTCACGTTGTAAACATGGAAAAAATTTGTCGTCGTTATGTGATACAATACTTTTATTTGAAAGGCATGAGCCCAACCATTATAATAGATGAACTGAATTTAATGAAAAGTTTGAATTACTACCTCATGCGCCCTATTCGCCAACAATGAAGAGGTGATGTCGGCAGTTAATGGCCATTTTGAGGAGCTTGACAATTGTTTCTCACGGTTGGGTTTTTTCCGCACTTGGAGTACAACCAGACATAGGATAGCTTCGTTTCCACCTTACGTGTGCTCGATGGCAAATATTTAGTAGAACTTTCTTTGTAAGCCATCCAGTGAGTTTCAATATAGTTTTCCATCATGTTACTGATTACTCCAGGTGTTAGTGATTCAGAATTTATTTTCTTGTTTATGGAAACGCTACTAACTTTGTTTTTATGGCTGTATATACGTTTATGGCATCCTCAGTGTCAAATCTGTATATGCTTGTGAACATACATACTTTTTTGAAAACAGATATTTGATACTGGTAGCTTTCACCTTATCAAATGAACATAAAGCGAAATCGATGTAAGTGCTGCAAAAGCAGCAAGTACTTTTTTATCTTGTTCATTCATGAAGTCTAAAATTTTGCCATACATCAATCCATTCTTAAACCTGTTTTCTATCACATTCGTGGAAATTGAGTGTTTTAAGCATAAATAATCCTGTATTCACATTTTTTCCAAGTTGTGCTCTTCTACTCAGTTCCATGCTAATCTTTTCTATAATATTGTTTGAAAGTCTCTATAACATCTTGATCTATGGATTGTAATAGTGAAGCCACGTCGTAACACCGACAGGGTCGTCGAGGAAACAACGATACAGATCTTCTGTAACTGTTAAGTTCTTACTAACACATGGAGAAAAATCTCAGAATTTGACCTAGCGAAGACTTACTTTAAGACTAGCGAAATTCTTGGGCTATTATAGAGGTGACAAAGAAATCACCCAAACAACTAGGATCGACAAGACATTATTAATATCAGTATTTGGTATAATAAACATCACTTTTATGAAGTCGTTTTTATTAATTCACAGTGTGAAACAAGAATTTTGTGTGGCAAAACTTTCTAATTGAATTCGATTTAATCTGTCTTTTATTTGAAGCTCATGAATGTCAAGTCTGAATTCTCGATTTAAACTTTTCGAACTAGCTTGTATTGTAAAATAATTTGTCCCCCAATTATTTCAATAAATTGAACGTAACGGCTTTAGCACACGGGTTTTCCCTTTTAAGTAAACCACTTCTATATTTTATATTCATATTCATTGGATGACTTGTTGCAGATTTGGTTTATTCTAACCCTTTATTAGTTTCATGGTTGAGACATTTTAAATCCAGAGTTTAATTTCAAGCAGCAAAATTTACTCGATACCCTAACAGTTACCAGAAAGAAACAAATAAGTATAAGAAGAAAAAAAGATACGGTTCAAATACGGAAGAATTTGGATTTGAATACTTGCACGAATTTGTTGAAAATGTGCCTGCACTAATACAAACATGTGTTTAATGATTAATTTTAATAAACTTCAACAATCAGGTAATGTTTATAAATATGCACTTGAAAAATTTCGTAATCTACTGATTCATAGCTGATTCAAATTCTTACCAGCTGTCACAAATTTACTTTTATCAATTTAGATAAGATGTACGATAATCCTCATACTTATTTAAATAGATAAATTGCACAACGTGTAGATGATAGTAGAAGTTTTTTTATTTCACATTATCAAAAGTTAGTTTGAGTACAAGCTTTTTGAATTTTAAACCCCACAACACATATTTTTATTTCTATCAAACATTTCCTTGTTACTAAGAGAAAGATACATTCTGCATGAGAGAGGTTGGTTTTATTGGGTGGGTTGAGTAAGTTTTTCATGTTGAGGAAGGGATTATTGGGTTTGGCCCTGATACAGGAATTACTCCTCTGCAGGGCTGGAGTTGTGGTGGATGATATGGTGATGTGTACTGCATACAAAAGGTTCTTGGCATATATTGATGATTTATGAATATTCCATATTTTTTTGTTGTTATCTTCCTTTTTTTGGGGTGGGGGGTTACAGTTGCATCATTCCTTATCGTCGGCCGTTTGGCTGGTTAACTGATTTACCAGGTTACAGCAAAATAGCAGAAAACCTGTAACACCGAGGACGTTCTACATGATGAGTCGTCTGAATTTATATAAATTTTTGAAACTGTTGAGATAACAAAACAAAAAAATGAGTAATATAAAGTCTTTTTTCAATATTCATTTTAAGCTTACTGCCCGTAATTCAACTTCATCTGGTAGGGAAATGTTTTATGATATATAAATATAAAATTTTTGAGACGAACGTTTCTAAATTGTTGCCACAGAAATAATCTGTTCTTTTTTAGTCGATTCTAATATATAACAAATAGTGAAGTATTCAATTTCATAATCCAAACCAATCGAAATTTCAATATAAACAATAATTACGGCTACTCAGATTATTTTCAGTCAGACAGATTGTCCCTGAAGTAGTTGAACCAATCAAACATATTATGGTTTCTTGGATATATTTGATCACATTTTTTTAATTCTACATGGAAAATTGGGCCAACTTTGAATAATTGTGATGTTTACAACAGTTACTTAGTATATCTTGAACTATACTTCGTGATATTCGTTGTTCCATTATTTCATAATACGGCGTTCAAATATTAAAGTTGAGTTTGCCAAATTAAAACAGTTTTTTAGTTAATCGGGGTTCTTTATACCGTTTCGAATTTATAAACAAACACTATCAAAATGTATTTTCTTATTAGTAATGTTTCATCTTGGCATCTTTTGTCCATTCTGGTACATTGGAATTATACAAATATTATTGATCATTGATCGAGGTTATGACTAAAGGTCTTTTCACTTAATGTCACTCTACCTAAAAAAGCATTGTGTGTGTCCTGATACCATTCAGATATCACTGCAACTTAAAAAGTACTCATTCATCTTTGATAAACATGAACCTAAAAGTGAAAATTAATTCCCAAAAGAAACTAAGCTTCTAAATTATGTGAAGTATTTGAAAGCTTACTTTTTAGTTTAAAAAAACTTTAAATATACGCAGTTCCAGCTGTGTTATTGAAATAAAAAATCCGATAACAGCTAACACGGGGACATATAAAAAAGCCGATTGTTTACCCCACCGCCGTCATTTTGACGTAGATCAGCTGTTTTCTTAGATGGCCTAGTATTATATCTTGTCAGATGTTATTAGGTGAATTGAAAATGTCAAAACAATAAGATGAACTAGACAGATACTTCTAGAGTTATGAAAACTGAACATTTAGATAACTCTATTGAGAGTTTACAGAAAGAAGCAAATAGAAAAAAATTCTGGTTGAGTATTATTTCATTGCCAGATTTAGTTCCATGGAATGTGAGTATTTTATTTACTCAACCCAATAACCTTAATATGATCTATATTTTGATACAAAAAATTATATAAGTTATTAACACAAGGACGTACATTTTTAAAAACAAAACTTTATTATTTTCAACGTGTTTACGTGAATCAACTTTGTAATAATAACGTTTTTATAAGACAAAACTGCAAAGCGCAAAAACTTCTTTCATCTTCTCATGCGTCGCGTCGTGAAGAAGGACTGAGGTAACCCACGTAAGTACATAACCAACAGTTTTAGCATGGCGAGGTATGTGATAATAAACAGGAGTGACATTTTCTTTCACATTTTCGGGAAAATATCTCATAGCTTCAGCTTCACCCCATTTTTTTAAATGAAGATACTTTTAAAGCAAAATCAGATCTGGGAAATATAACAAAAACTCTTTGCCGTGGTAGCTTCTAGTATTAAAAACAGTCGCTTTCGTGTCTGCCTGTATATCGACTAATATCATGTATAAACTTTTCTTAAGAGATGTTTTTAGCTGAATTTTCGTCAGATTTTCTCTTGTACATTAAAAAAAATTTCTAATTATGAGATATAATCACAATGTAGTCATTTAGACACTCGTTTAGACAAAAAAACTTTCTACGTCTTTTGTCAAATGATTAAGTAAGAAAAAATCATTTATAAACAAAAACTGTATTACAAATTGGAATATGAGCATTTTTTCACAATTACCGTTAACATTGTAAAGTCGTTTTACCCGCTTTTGATTTTCGAGGAGCTCTGTCGCTGTCATTACGTCTTAAGAGCTCCAAGGTCCAAGAGTGTACGTCCAAACTATTGTGGGAATGTAAACAAAGTAAAAAAGCACTAGCTAACAAAAACAAAGTAACCCTAATGTGGTTTCCAGGCCACCAGGGTATACAGCAGCAGAAAGCCATGCCAAAAAAGAGGCAATGACTCCATACCAGAACACTGCGTTGGCCTCATGAGATGCCACATTAATAACGAACAGAATAAATGGCTAAAGAAACAGATGGAATCTTACTAGAGAATCACTCCAGGCCTAAGATAATAGAAAATATTCAAAACCATATCAGCTTAGAAGCATGAAGAACTTCTCATGATGACCAGAAACGATATGAAACTGGTGGTCGGTCTTCTAACAGGTTACTGTCCTCTAAAATACCATTTTAAGACGATGTGAATGGCCGAGGACCGACAACTGCAGATTCTGCGAGCAAGCCATGGAAACAGCAGAGCAACTACTCTGCGAACGTCCTACCCATTTCGCTAGAAGGCTTAATGTATAGGTGCAGAATGGTTGAAAAGCCATAAGGACTCTCCAAAATAATCTACAACCTAAGCGACGAATTCTTCAGTTAAAATCAGGTGTCCAGTCTTCTCTTAATCATAAACGTTATTTTGGGCATTTTGAAATGAATGCACCATGGTTTCTGTGCATAAGTTTTAAATTTTTTAACAAAGCAAACTGTATCCCAGACCTCACCTTATAGCTGATATTGAAAATACGGTAAATACGGTATGGACGCCGACTAATATACCGCACATGCAGGCTCAAAAAAATACGGAATTAGCGTCCCACCCAAATATTATTCGCCTTTCCCTGCTTCTTTGCTATGATACCCTTACCCGCGAATTCAATCTAGTTCATAAGTTTTTCGCATTATTCGCTATAACTTTTATTTAAAATTTCATTTATGGATCTCAAATGTGGTTGAGCTCACCATCAGATATCATAAATTTGGTCCTTAAGCCCCTGCAAGCTGGACGTCCTTTTTTCTTAAACATCGATAATTGGGTTTAGCTGTGTCATTGCCAACAAGTGTCTCAAGTTATCGCTTTTCGAGACCGAAGATAAAATGTAAACAGTGTGTTGGACTTATGGTATGGTGTGACATTGCTGCAACTTTAGCTCTTCGACATGTGTATTCCTAGACGCTTTTTGGAATGTGTGAGGATTTGTGAATCCATTATTAAAAGTAGAGAGCAGAAAGTTAGATCATCTCCATCCGATTTATATTACGTAATTGATTTATTCACTAACACTTACACCGATACTAAACACAGTGAACTATTCACTAATATAAAATTTTTAAAAAAACCGTTTAACTCATTTGTCATTATCTCGATGACATCAAATTCTATTACTCACTTCCTTGCTGCTAGAGACTCGTTTTATATATCAAAATCTAGAATCTTCGATTTCCTTGAAATCTCTAATTTGCCGTTAGCAAGCATAAAGGCCTTCTTAGAACTTGTCTTCATAAAAACAGTTACAAAAGCTAATAAATCTTTAGTTCGATTAACGTATTAGAACAAGATCGTTTTCACGGTCTCTATTAGTTCCTAGCTATATTGTAATTCTTTGTACTTCGTTTCAGGTTTTTATTTTGATTACAACAATTCTCAACTACATTTTGGTAACGATAAATATCAGTTTCTATGAAGATGAAGACTTGAATTTTTTACCGTTTTATTTGATATTTGATACTATTTACTTAGCTAACTGCATCATGTTGATCGCTCATAGAATTTTAAAAATTCCACATGTAACGTATACAAAAACGATTGTTCCCATTATTGCAATAGATATGTTGTCAATATTGCTGCAAGTATCACTTCTATTGCCGTTTATCGATTCAAATTATAGGTATTTAGTACCTTTAATTAGAATCAGTACATTCTCAAGACTTAGGCATTTGGATATTTTTAATAAAGTTGCAAAAAGGATAATAGACCATCGTACAGTCTGGTTCATCATTCAATATATAGTTTATTTTGGTCTTATAATGCATAGTATAATTTGTATTTGGTATTTAACAGATTATGAGGGTAATTACGCTTTAAAGGTAAGATAAGAATTTAATTAAGTGAGGTTGTCTCAATGTACAATGTCATTCCACTAATTTCAGCCGTTAAATTTGTATTTATATTACGTATATAGTTCTATTCAAATATTACTCAATATTGGTTATGGCGACGTGTTTCCAATGAAATTCGAACATCTGCATGTGTTTTTTATTATGTTTATAATTGGACAGATACTCATCATTTGGCTGATTACTAATGTAGCATGGTTGATTATCAATAATAATTTCTACCAATTTGATACATTTCGAAGCGTGAGTACTATTTCAACTATATCTTATTATTAACTACAGTTAAAAGTGATATCAAGTATTTAACTTCAAACTATCCACCCTGTATAACTATAAAGGCGTTATTTTATATAAAAAATGAGATACGTCAAATATCGTAAAAAATCTTGTATCTTGTTTGTACGTACTGCATTTATTTTTTTTTTGATGAAATAAAACTACAATCGAGATTGAAAAGTTTTTTCCACATTCTGTAATGTGTGTCATGTGACAGAGACTAATACCAACTATTTTATTTTGAATGGGTCCTTCGCCGTATTGTCCTTGTTTGGCAATGAAAAATTTCTACACCTGAAGAAGCACTTGATGCTTTTAAATTACATATTTTGGTATCAGTGCTATTCTTTTTCAAATTTCGTTAACTGTACGTAATAATATCAGAAAAATGGTTCATTCAACAGAAATGGACAAAATAAGCATTTTACAAATGATTGGTTGTGGAGTTAACACGTGGACAAATAAAAATTGCGAGCTTAATTCACGAAAAAATTCCAAATTTGCCGCCCATTTCCCGAAAAACAATTAGCAAAATTGCAGTTCCGTGAGCTTGGTCATGTACTCTTAAGACTGATAAGATGATAAGAAAAGTAGATGCCAATGCAGTTAGTGATGATACGAAATTGGATAAGATAATGTTTGAGCAGAAATTGTTGATCAATTTTTCATTGATGGCAACTTGAATGGAGACAAATATTTAGAACTGTTCCAAAATAATATCGCCAGCTTATATCCTGATCTAACAAACCCACCAGTTAAAATGGCCAGTACGATCTTCTGATCTGAGACCTTTAGACTTCTATTTGTAGGGATATTTCGAAAATATTTCTGGTACAATTGAAGATAGGTATTGTAAATATTATACATGTTTTGAATTTTCTGAAAAATCTCAAAAATAATAATATACAGGGAATGGCATTTAAAATAAGAAAATTAGTATTGGTCACTGTCGCATGACACAACCTGTATAATTTTTTTATTAAAATGCGTGGATGAAAATACATATCAACAGGTTTAAAGGCAACTTGACATGATGTAATACAACGTGCAAGAAATTACATAAATTATTATTTGACGTTGCTTGACATTATGGAAGTCTCTTGCCAGTTCATCATCGCTGCCAGTAACAAAAATTTCCTAAGTAGATTAAACAAAAATTTTATTCAATATTTTGTGACCGGCTTAAAACTTAAAATAACTAAGTTAAGTAAAATGAACACAAAAAAGTGGTTAGTGAAAAATTTACAGGAATTCTATCTGATGCTGCTATTGGAGTCTGATTGACAGATTGGTTGTTACGCCAAAAGTAACTAGACCTCTCCCAAAAATTGCATGTAATAAAAATGGCACCAAACCGATAATGTTAAAGTGCGAGATCTTCCATGAAACAATCAGCTGAACTTCATCTGCGCATGCTTTTGATCAAGAAATATTACGTGTTGCATTGCATTGCACTTTGTATTTTATCATGTCAAGCAGCCTTAAGTGATTTAACAGACTTATTGCATCCGGCTTTTCGACGCCGTTTATTCTTATAATCATTTTACTAACATTGAGCCTTATCTGCCTCTTTAACCAACAAGCTTTGTTCATAGGTTAGGACAGTAACTTTTCAGATTACTATGGTATAACAACATTTAAGTAAATGTATTTTCAGAGCTTCTTTAAACAAAAATTACATCTCGTAGATAGAGAACGTGAAAAAATATGTCAATGATAGCGATGAAATTACAAAATGGATTACTGTCCGATATTACACATTGAAACAGAGCAAGTTCTTGGAAAATATTACGCTTTTAAAATGTCTGCCTTTTACTTTATCACAAGACATCGATTACGATTTGAATTGTGGACTATTACATAGATCCCTATTACTTAACACTCTACCAGAATATGTACTGAGGAAGATCTCTTCAGCTATGAAAACTATTATATTGCCTGCCGGTGAAAGCGTTTATTACCAATTTGTTGTGAAAAGTTGTATGGTCTGTATAGAAAATGGAATTTTAAAAGTTCTTAGTAATGAGGACGAAGAAAGTCCTATAGTTTACTTTCGGAAAGGGACAATTTTAGGTGAGCTAGTTTATATATTTTCAGAGCAGTCAATGCTACAACATTTTTTGTAAAAGTACCGCCCTTTTAATTATCGTACTACAAGTATCGGGTCTTAATAGTAGAAATACAAGAAAAAAAATTTGTTGAGAATTGTTTCTTAAGAAAAAAAGATATTACGATCAAATATGCCGATAACTAGGGTGATTCATAATTGCGTGACAAAGGAAACATACGTTTTTTGATATGCCATACCCAGTATATTTTCTTATATTTAGATTTCTTATATATAGGGGATATAAAAAGATATAATCATTTTTATATCAAAATCGCTATAAAATAAACACTCTGTACGTACGTTAGTATCCATGATGAAGAATTTCATCTTTACTCAATAGAGGATCAATTTTCCCACACATTTCCATTTCGATATATTTCTAATATACTTTTATACCTTTGTCATATTATGAAAATTATTTTTAAAAACCATTTATACCAAGATTCACGGCAAAAGTTTCATTTTTTGTGTCATAAATAAGCACGAACTATTGATTGGTGAAAATTGAGCTGGAGGTAGAGGAAGAAGGAAGAAAGGAACAGAAGAAGAGATATGAGAGAATTTCGATACAGAATTGTTACAAGAAAAATAAAATTAAAGGAAATGCCGAAATCGATAGTAAATATTGTGAATTAGAACAAAAGGTAACGCTAGCAGAACAGTTTTGAAGGAAAAAAGGGTGGACAAGCTGAGCTGAGTAAATTTGTGGAAAACGGATCATGAAAAGATAGAAACACAAAAGCAGATGGTAGACAGAAGAAATATGGAAAATCTTTTAGCACAAAAAACAGCATGGAACTATTAGATTAGAAAAAAAAAGTGCCGAAAGTATATAAAACCATAAGGAACAAAGTCGAAATAGGAATCTAGAAGAGGTCGTGGTTGAGTCAATTTCGACAAACTTGTGATACTCATAGTTACCCTTCATCACATGTTTTTGACTTCAATCGGACAAATGCGAGTATTTCTAATAATAATTCTTTCACTATAGTAATCTTTAATAAATACCAAAATCTCCTTTACTACATTATTCTATTTGTAGGAGAAACAGCTTTATTTTTAAATATACCGTCGAAAGCAACGGTAACGGCAGCAGAAAACACTGAATTAAGAGTTTTAGAAAAGCAAGATTTCATGAATGCTATGTCGCATTTTCCATACTATCTCAAACAATTACAAACTAATATAAAACTACGACTAATTGCAATAAATCAACGAGGAAAGAATTCGAAAAATCGTATTTCCAGTTTAAAAAAAATTAAAGATCAGCTTTATGACTATGCAAATAATGAGAATTTTGGATGTTTCCATGAATTATATAAATTGCATTCGCCTAATTACCGAAATGTTATTTCGGACGAAACAGTCCTGTGGGTAAGTAAATTCAAAAAGACTTTTGAGATACTTTGTGGAAAGTATGCAACAATGTTATATTTTCCTTAACATATCCTTGAAAAGTAAATTCTGTCTTTTTCAAGACAATAAGAATTCGGTATGACTAATGACAAATGACAAAGAGAAGAGTTATCCACTGATATCGCTTCTAAATATAAACATCATAACATATAACTTATTGTCTACTGAAGATCTAATCAAGATTGTACAAAATTCGAAACCAAACGGACTCCATCTCAAACGATTTTTGGTGTATTTCTATAGTGGGTTGGTGCTCCTGAATAACAGTTTCATTTTGACAGCTGACTGGAAGATGCATAATATTCAACAATGACTTAAACATGGAACAAGCCTTCCACATTGTTGAGCATTTTCAACTTTTATTCAAGGCATAAAAAATTAACATATTTTCTGTGATAATCGTGGCCCTTTTATCGGAAAACTAGAGTCAGAGTGTTTTTTTTTAACTCAAGCAAACAAAGCCAACTGTCAAACATAAATCAGTAACATAACCAGCTAACCACGGTGCAACGAAAGTATAATAATTGATCGTGTAAACTTCTGGATTCTGATGTGAGATATGTAGACACTGTTTATTGGGCTTACAATATTTGGTCGTATTTAGATTTCAGCCAGCATTTAAAATAATAACCAACACATCAAGATCCATTTTATATTGTTATGTTTATTATTAATAGATTTAAATATATTATTGTCATCAACCTAAAACATGTCGGACAATCTGTTGATTGAGAAGCTCAAGAGCTCACAACAGATTGTACTGTTTAACCCCTGGCAAAAGTATTCCTAAACGCTTCCACATCAAAAGATGACTTGCTAACTGCTGGAGAGAAGTTCTGTATTTGCGTGGTTTAAAAAATACTTTTCGTTGACTTAGCACGACTACCAACAACGTCTGAAGCTTGCCATCAACACTTCATACAAAACATGGGAGTTTGAAAAGAATCCTGAAACCAGTTACAATAACCAAACCATTAGCTGCCGATGAACTGTTGAATCAATTATCATGTTATCACAAAAAGTTAAAACTTGCAAGTACCGGTTAATTTTTTCGAGTTAGCACTTTGAGTTCCAAGGACGTGGTGTGATTTATGTTTTTTTACCAAGGCGTTCTTTTGTGAAGTTCGTATATGAATTCTTTTCGTTATCACAAATTCGGACTTGTAAGTTTTAAAATGGGCAAAACCAAAAAACTATCGGTTGAAACTAGTTTATTAATCGCAAGTCTTCCTAGTCTAGGCAAAAGTTACCGTACTACAACGTGACAAAAAAATGCATCCACCAGGAGCTTTGGCGATAGAAAACATTCAAGACGTATCAATGAATTTTGGAATCTGCATTTGAGTACTTCTACAGTGAAAAGGAAATTAATAGAAACTTTTTTAGAAGAGTGTAAGTGAAAAAACCTGTTTTAAGACGTCAAAATAAAATTAAGAGGTTGCAGTGGGCTAGAGAACATGAAAATTAGACTGGAAGAGAGGATTATGGAGTGATGAGTCGAGGTTTGAGGTTTTTGTGTCTAAGAGAATAGTTTGTGCGCAGGTCATAGGAAGAACTGATGTTAGATCTATGTATAATCCCAACTGTAAATACCGGTGGAGGCTCGGTAATGGTTTAGGAATGTTTTGGAGAAAAAGCGACTGAATCTTCCAGCATGACAACGAACCCAACCGTTCCTCCCAAGCTATTCACAGAGAATTTGGAAGAATAGGAAAAAAAGAATGTACTAAAAGTAATGATTTGGACATCACGTTACCCGCTAGCAGAGTCCTTCTTCTACTTCACATCTTTGGAATATTCTATAAAAAGAATGGAACAGAATAGATGAACAGTATTTGCGGGAATTTTTACAGAGAATGCAAAAATTGCGCAACGAAATAATAAAAGCAAAAGGGGTTTTGATCGATAAATCAAAAATTTTAATATATACACTAACAATTACAGATTGTAGTTTTATTATTACTATATTTTTGTCTATGTATATCATTAAAATATGAATATCAAAATTAATCACATTGTTTTTATTTGTTGTGTATCACGCAAACTATTGAGTGGACAAAAACTGTTGACCAGTAGTGGATTTTTAGAAAAAATCAAGAATGAGAGAAATATTTGCATGTGATTGATTCAGTTATGCTAATGTCGGAAATCAGCTCTTGTACTTCAAAATATTTGCAGTCGTCTATGAACGTAGAATAGACAAGACAAAAAAATTTCTTGTAAGATTAGTAATCACTATTATGTAGAGATCAAAATGCAGAGTAAAGAATGGAATCACCGATTAACCACTGCCGGAAACATTCAATATGCAACATATAGACGAGGAGCTGGCTACAAAAAACAGGGTCGCTAGGGTGCGAGCCATTTCAGGTTGTAAACTGGCGGCCTCAACTTAGTACATCACCAAAGTTGCTCAGTATTGAGTAACAGCTCGTGGTGCCCCAAGAAACTGCTCTTAGTTGAGACCCCAAAAACCTAATAAAAAAGTTTCGCGCACGCACGTTATGAGGTTTTTCAGCCAATTTTTTCGTTCCGGAAAACCGGCTAGCATTTTCATATCCGACCTGTGCTGACGTAGCGTTTGCGAAGTGGCGTTTGGTGATGTACTAAGTTGGGGCCGCCAGTTTACAAGCTGAAATGGCGCGCACCTTATCGACCTGATTTTTATAGCCAGCTCTGGGACTAATAGAGCAGGGAAGGTCCTGCTAATCGTTTATGTGATCACACCTCGTATAATAGCATCGTACAAGGTTTTATATTATTTTCAGTATAATAATTGAAAATTCTTCATCCCCTTTTTAGCTCAAGATTTGGAGGTTATTCAACAGTATGGTTCAAGTAACATTCTGTAGTGTGTATCCATACTATGCAGTTTTTGAAAAAAATGTACCTTCCTCCATTTCGACGTTTGGTATTTGTGCTGATATTGCATGTTTAATAGATGTTATGATTAATTGTAAATTTTACACGAATATTGACGTAAGTTTTATTCCTTTTTATGGGCATTATTTAAGCAGTATGTAGGACAAAAAATATATCTTCTAATACAAGAGATATTGAACATTTCATATGTTTTATGTGATGCCATGCTTTTGAGGTATTTATTGTATCTAAATAATCGTTGGGGTTTCATGATAAAAAGCCAAGATAAGCTGTTGGATGTGGAATCTTTCATAAATTCAATAATACTTTTCTATTATGAATGAGATAAACGATTTTTATTCAATATTGAAGATAGTAATATTGAACAGAATCCTTTTTTTGATAATTTATTATTACTTAATGTTGAATACTGTATATATTATTTCAAGTTTTTTGTAACAAAACATCGATATAAACAGGTAAGAAAATTAAATGACAAATATTAGTTTCCTTATAATTATCATGATTTTTATCTATTCTGTAACCAGAATACTTCTTGGTTCAAATAAACCCACAAATCGCATATACGAGTTCAGTATCATTTGCAGACTAAGCAGAGTAATCTGGTAATAATCAGTGTTGCCAGATTTCCATGAATGCTTGTCACCAAACTTGCTGCCAGATGTCGCCCTAAATCGCCATGTTGCCAGGTTTAGAAAAATATGAAGGTTTGATCGCTTAAATTTAGGTGTGTTGTGAAAACGTCCACTATCTTGAGTTGTTTTTACTCATACTATTTGTTTTAACTCACCTGTGAAGAAAAATTAAGGTTTCCAATATTCTCTGAACAAAAAGAAACAGCATGTACATAATCTCACGGGAGAGATAGTCATAAAATTTGATAATTTTGATTGATTTTTCAAAGATGCCTAATCAATACAAACGGAATGCAGCTGGTCGTCGAGGTGCCTGGAGTGAAGACGATTTGAAAAATTCCATAGAAGAAGTACAAAATGGCTATTTATAGGGCTTTTTTAATTCACAATATTCCACTATAAAGAAAAGGAAGAAGATTAAAACATAAAGGCCATCATCAACCTTTGGTGCAGACATCGACAAGAGATTAAGTAAGCATATAAAGCATGCAGCCACGAGGTTTTCCTTCGACTACCAACGATTTAAGAGCTGTTGCGATCAATTGTGCTGAGCAATTAATTAACCACAGATTAAGACAGCAGAGAAAGCGGGCTATGATAAGTTGCAAATGTATTCGACAAGAACCTCCAATAAAAAGTTGAAACATTCATGGTAACTGTTTGTTATAACACTGAAGTTAAATTTATGCTTCCCGCGTGCATAACTAAAGTACAATGGAAATAACCTGAATCCGAAAGTGGACCGCTCCTAGGCTATATGTCCTAAAAACCCACCTACATAACCTCCGATATGTTTCTTTAATTGATAAAATCCTATTTTTTGTCTCGAAAATTGCACAGAGTTTCAGGACATGTGTAATCACAGCGGTAATAAGAGAAAAAAGGAGTTAAATGATCTTAAGGGCAAAGGGAAAGGCAAAATAACTACTAGCCATCTCTCTTAGACTACTATGGCCACTCCCGGATACCCTGGGAGAGATTGCCAGTTCTAGTGTTTTATCGTTGATTTCTGATTAGAGTTATAAATAACGTTTATATATGAATTCAATGTTTTATTCAATAAGATTCATTAAAATTGCTAGGGTCATCTTCCCTGGAATTATCATATATACTTACTGTTGTTCCATCTTGTCCATCCTATTTCACATAGCTGAAAAAAATTTCATACAACTTTTTAAAAATGTACACTCCAAGTGAAAATATAAAGATTCGGTGGTTGGTGATTTACGACCAAGTGGTATTGCAGCTTGTCTAGCTCGATAGCTACTAATTATATAAGGGGATAGAAATTGAGCAGCAAATGCTAAGTGGACAGATGAAGATGAAGTTTCGTAAATTGGCATTTGGAGAATTCTTGGGCAGCTGATATTATATAAAAATTATATAATCACTTTTAATTTTGAATATTTGGTGCGTTATTGTAATTTTTTATTCAATTAAAGAATATTTATTCTATTGAATCGAAATATAGGTGATATCGAAATAAAAGTTAAGTGGACACCGAAGCGAATTAGCAATAATATAAATGACAAGAAGAGGTAATAAATTATTAGTTAAATAATAGATAAAGAAACTAACAAATAATAAGAAAAACACGTGGAGAAAATAGATATTGGCATTTATGTATCAAATTTTCAGTTATGAATATTTTTAGGAAGGAGAAAATAACAGTTTATTATTTATTTTGGATAAACAACTTGATAATTGGAAATTCAATTTTGATTTATTCTCTTTATTTCCTATGGGTGAGTTTGACAACTAATTATAATTTTGAAGATATAAGAGATATGACTCTTCCAGAAATATGGTCAAATGTATTTTCAAATCAAGTAAAAGCGGACAGATTTTACGATTTGCTCAAATTCAATCGTTTACTTAGATTGCATAAGCTATCTGATATAAACGAAATTTTATTTGGACATGTTCACTCCTCTTTGGTGAGTTTTTTTATTACTTTCAATCTTGTTTATACGATAATTTGCATATTATTGGAATTGAACAAGTCCGTGCAAATTTTTGAGTATTGATTTTTTTAAAAACTCACGACTTTCTCTAGAATTTTATGCAATAGTTTATATTATACAACTTATCTTTTAATTTGTTGTTAAAATGAGCTTTTCCAAACATAAATTTCTATTTTTTTTCATATTTACCATGAAATTTTTTGAGAAAGATAAGCTTGAAAAATTATATGATATTTTAGTGAGACTTAAATTGTATACGATTTAAATGTACATAATAGGATAGTGACAATTAACATCATTACTTCATACTCAAATAAACATCCAGTTTTGTAAAATTCAGCTTGAAATGGTTGATTTTTGTTATTATGTAAATAATTAATTTCTCATTGAAAGACAATTATTGAATGCTACATTCTTTCTTCTACGAACTCAACATATTTGATACTGATTTTTGGCTACTGTCAATGAAGGTCAGATGGAAAGTCCTTTTGGGTATTGCCAGTAAGCTATAGCAACAAAGTGTGTGAATCATTATCGTATGTGGCCTAAGAAATATATTTTTTACTTCCTATTAACAAAACTTTATTCTCGATAATTATATATTATATAATAATAAACCGATATATAATAAAGGAGGCAAAGGAAAAAAATAGCCAGAAATGTATAAAGTAGTGTAACAAGAATAAACTTTCGTGATAAGATGCATTTTGAGGGAAAACATTGTTCAGAATCCATTTTTCATCATACTTTGAATACCGAAACATACTTCTACATAAAGAAGTAACACAAAAAAACTATTCTCATAGATAGAAAGTTTATTTAATATTATAAAAAAAATTCTTGCCCCTTTGCATACAATAAGTAGTTTTTTGTTGAAAATAATCGTAGAAACCGGGTTCAAAGTTTGTTGTGTTTTTCAAGATCTCCAATTTATTCTTCAATGAAAGTTTTTTTGCACCGTAAAACTGATTTTTTATTGGTTTTAAATAAGAAAAGGAGGGATACTGAAAATCCGGTCCAATAGAATTGCATTTATGTTGTATACCGTTACTATATTGAGATAATCTCTGCATGGAAAAGGAAAATAAATTCATCTATTTTCGCAGAATGTCCTGGAATTTTGAAGAAACGACGAAACAATAAAATTTTGATTTGGGCAGCAAAAACGTATTTTTGAAATACGAATATAATCGGTTGTACTTTCCAATAGGAATAGTAACTGCTCAATCAATGGCTTCTTGACTCTTTCTTTTGGTGAGTCAATCCACGTTCTATTTATTTTTTACAACTAAAGTTCCTCGCATATTTTGGCTCTATTTCTCTCCATTTTTTTCTGTTTGGGTATTACTCCACCATTTATGAACCTCCATTTTGTTCAGATTATTTGTTACATGACTTTCGCATTGGCTTTTCGATATTCATTTCGACCGGTTTCCTGAGGGCTACCATTCTGTTAGTTATTTAACTTCGTTGTTATTTTATTTTTCCGACCCACCATATTCGTTGCGATTTTATAAATCTGGTGATATTGTATCTATTTAAGATTTCTCTAACTCCAAAGTTCATATTTTTATGGTATGCTCGGTGGCTTGTGTGGATCCTTTGAGTAATTTCCTCGATGTTCAAGAATTTTTCTTTTATGTTCTTTACACTTCTCATTATTATCGCCAGATCATCTGCGTACGCCAATATTTGGACGTCTTTAGTAATAATTGTACCTCTCAACTTGCAGTCTTCTATTATTCCATCTAATGCTATATTGTTGATCTCCCGGGTCTAAATCCATATTAACATTCTCCAATATGAGTTTTCGTACACTTTCTTAATCTTGTATTAACGATGGAAATAAAAATCTTGTAGACCAAAATCTTCATTTATAGTCACGCTCTCAAAAAGCTAAGACTTTAAGTTTGAAATTGACTTCTCAATTTTTTATGTAAAACGCATATTAAATATTATTTGTAGCTTTTACTGAGGGCTTCTGGGAAGTTTGTTCGAGTCAAGAAAATAGGGATCCGTCAAAGTTTTTTATGTCTTCGGTGAGTAAGAACCGCGTACATGGGCTAAATCATATTGGAGAATGATACAGTTGTCATTAGAAGATGTATCTATAGCTTGATAAAGAATTTCATCAATTTTAAGAAGACAACTGGATTTTTTAGTTGAAACTAATAAAAAACCAGTTGTACGGTGGACTTTTTGGAAACACAAAATACGTTGATGCTTGTCTACGATAATTTTAGCTTCCAATTTCGTTTTTTGAGTTAATGACTTACTGTACGCAAAAAGAGGAAGAGATCATCTATGTGGGAAATTTAAGAAACTTTCATTCTATTAGAACAACTTCTTTTATCTTTTGGTATTGGAAGTATAATCAACAAATGTATTGTCTTATTTTGAATTTTAAATTTGGTGGCTTCCGCTACCCATTTTCAAGTAAATAATTTTGTTTCCTCAAATACTTATTATCATGAAAATGTGTGCCAATTTTAAGCGTGCTACAACATTTTTTCGGATTAAAATCTTATTTTACTGTGCTATATAATTGATTCTACTGTATTTTAGGCAAAGAAAGCAGTCAATACTTTGTTATATATGATAGGGGCTTCATATTATTCTTGCTGTATACTTGACATCAGCTCATGTATTTATGTCACTTGTGATGATAATGGCTGGTATATTGTGAGTATTGAACAAATAAAATAGCTTTAAAGATATAAACCTGTATCTCAGAAATTATTTATTGCAGAACTCAATTTGGATAGAATTGCGGGATCATGCTCCCTAGTGCCAAAACAATTAATGCTATTCCGTTTGATGTATCATTTATATTTATAAGTTTGATGAATTATGAAGCGTTATAACCCCCAACATTGAATTTTCTTCCAAAAGTTAAAATCCATAAGGCTACACAAAACTTATAACTTTTCAGGGAAACAGCTTATCCACTTACCCTCAAAACTTCAAAACTACCAGTTATTTTATGAGCTTGAAAGCAAACTTACGTCAAATATTAATCTGCACATTACGAATATCTAAATTTATCTTCTATGTATTTATCATAGAAAAATAATATTTCAGCCATCTCTAGGTCAGGCCAGGTACTTCTGTGACCACTCTCGTGAAACTGTTTTCATTAATATAAGTTGTAGGATATAGATATAAATACCCGGTACTTTACATCCACACCAACAAAACAATTTTTTTCTATCTGATAAGCTTTTCGTTATCAATGTCAGATAACCAAGTTTATTCATCTATGAAGACGATATATAATCATGGTCCATGCACTAAAAGATCTTCTTTTTTTTAGTTAAATTCTACAGAGTCTTACCCCGATATTCAAGATCCTAGAAGAGCTCTAATTTTATCATTTTATTTCGCTATAAGTACAGTTTTCTATACAGGCATAGGAGATTTTCTACCTAAGGCTCCAAGTGACTTCATATTTATCACTATCATCGTAGTAATATTTTTGTTTTTAAAATGTTATTGGTTAGGACAATTAATTGCTCTCGGATTTTTAAATACCGTCTGCAATGGATACATCGAGACGAAGTGGTTTTTAAAAAAGTAAGTTCTTTTGACAGTCGAATTTCATAAACTTTACTAAAAAATTCTGAAAGTAGTCTCTGATTTAAATAATAAATATATTGGCCTATCATCCATTGCGGATGATAACCGCTCTTTCGGGCTCTGTGGATTCATATTTGCGCTTTGAGTTTTCTGTCACAGCTTCTTGTTCGCTTTTCTCACTATCCAGCATTTCTTATTCTTCCCTGAGTGCTTTAGGTGGACCTTTCGGCCATCTTATTTGTTGGCTTCCAATCTTGTTACCTTCCGTATCGAGTGTTTCGGCTCTCTTCTTCGTATATGTCGAAACCATTTGGATCTTTATCTCCGTCACTATATCACTTTCTTTTACCTCGTTCTGTATCTCGTGGTTCATTAACCTTCTTTACCGGTCCCAGTATCTTCCTCAAGATATTTCTCTTTAATATCGTCTTTTCCTGGCAGGCACATGATTTTACTTCTCCGAAATTCTATATACCTCCAGTAGGGTCACTTTTTCCCTAGTCTATTAAACTTTCTCTTTAATGGTCGCTTGGACAAGATAATAATATCCTCTTTGCGATAATTCCTTTCCAATTTAAGCTGAAATGCATTTTTTAATTGCACTTATTTCTGTTTGAGAACTGCTTGGTTTGTTGCCTAAGCTATCATAGCCTTTTATCCTGGACCCGATCACTATTCCAGTTCTGTCTGCTGCTTTGAGCCGTCCATGTACCATTTAATGGTATTTATGTTCATTTCTAATATGGTATTAGTTCCGATTTACTTCTACGGCGTACTTTTGAGATAATTGTTTGCTGAAAGTTGGCAGCCAGTTTTCATAACGTCAAACATTTTGACCGTTTTTTATCGAGCTTTCCGATAGTAAATGAAGAGGTACGTGGTGATCAGATCAGATCTAGTATCTCAGACCATACGAGATGATTGATCTAACATATACAGCATGATATCTGGCTGACAATCCCAATTTTTTCCTATGAAGTCTTATACTTCGCCTCATTTCGTTTTCCACTCAATGGCTTTATCGAGATTGAGTTTTTTCTTATACTACTTACTATCAAAATGGACCGCGGCCCAATCTGTTTAATGTAATATGTATATAGCTACGACCAATTTTTAAAGGAATAAAATAGTTTTTCAGATTTTTATCACATCAGAAGCAACACGAAAAAGAAAATCATCAGCTATTTAAAGATAAACCCATGGTTCTATAGAGAGAAAACTAAAAAGTACATTCAAGAATCTGCGATAAATTCTTTAGATACGCTCATTCAAATATCTGGCGTGAGCGCATTACACGATAGTTCGTTTTTTAAAAATATGGATAGTTATTTTCTTGCAGTAAGTAAAAAGTATTGGTATTCAAAACGTTCTGTGTATTGATTGCTGCAGTCGATGTACCAACATCAGTAATTATATTAATTTACTGAATACATTTTTCTCTTGCTGTTATAGATGGAATTAGATCTTGTGACTATTTCACTGTTATCCAGCGGTAGAATACTTTGTGACATCTTTAGCGTTACAACTAAACGAAGTAATATTTAAAAGTGAAAATAATTCAATTTACTTTCTATTATTAAAGAACATTACAAAATATCAAAATCAACAATCTATTTGAGTCAGAAAAATTTATATGTAGTTTTGCACTCTTATACCTAGAGAGCTCATTCTGGATTGTGATTTATGCGAATCAACTATTTTCATTTCACAAATGCGGTCGTTATTTCTTAAAATCAGTTCAGTATCAAAACGTGTCAGTATAATATTGGCCAGTTAATTTTTTCCATCCTTCTAAATGCGTGCTTGCTTTTCATCAGCATTAAGAATCGCATCACACCGGCAGCTCTAAAAGCCGAGAACCAATTGGCAACAATTCCAAAAATGGAGCACTTTTAGTAGAATATTTACGTATCTTTTCCTCCGGTTTTATTTTTTTATTTGTTATTCCACGTTAAAAGAAATGTTCAATTAACCGTACAAGTTTTCTTCTCTTTACATTTAGTCAATAACGGAAATAGCTCCTTTTGTATGAGCAATAGAACTAATCTTTCTGTCAACTGTACGTGAAACTTTGATTTCGAATGACATTAGAAACATGACGGAAGCTGATAGTATAATAACAGCAATGTATTGTCAACGTCTGAAAGGTCAAAAAGAAAGTTGCGTGATGTGCATCACATACTCGGTATAAGTGCTGAATGTCAATCATCTATAATTTTTTGTTTGCATTCTAGTTAGTGAGTTGGATATTTTAGATTAGAAATGAAAATGCCTTTGGCATTTTTAAATTCTCTAAATTTTGAATTAGATGTTCTTCTGAGGTTTAATTTGCGCATTAGCTACAAAATATCGAAAATTTTACATCAAGGCTGTAATTTCTTGCCTGTCCTAACTTGTTTTTCTTTGAAAATCTAATTCCCTGTTCCTGTAACCTGGTCAATTTGTTCACGAGTCAAATGGCCGACGATAGAAAATAATATATTCATAATTCTCATTCTTAGACGCGCAGTAAGGGATTTACCAAAAATTTTTCCCATATCAGAGCCATTCCATGTCTCATATGAAAATGACCCTGTCTACCTTAACAAAATTACCACTACTAGCTTCTCTCTTTCCCTTGCAAAAATATAACTGTAATCGTATGTGATGGTATTGATCTCAATACCATCTATTCCACCTGTTGTTCTGTTGAAATTACTAAATTGGAATTTCTGGAACCGTTGGCAATAGTCTCTGAAGACGATAATTTGGTTATCAAAACGTGCGTCAGACAGTATAATTGTTAGTGTTGGTGTAGTGGTGGTGTAAACAGTATATTCAGTACTGTTGAAATTAGTTAACAAAACATGAAAAGTGGTAATGAGTCATCTCCTTTATTTCATGAATTGCTATGTTACATTTCAAAGGTCAATCATCTAAAAGTGAGCTTGTTGCCAAATCCCACTGTTAGCTAAGTGCTTCAGAATTGATTTTTAAGAACTTGCAAAGATTTGAATATCCAGCATTATCAACACAGAAAATCTCTCACCCTAACTGGTTTCATTTATATAGAAATCATATCTGTCGATGTGGTTTAATATCAAGACCAGTAAATACGGTCCAAAGTTTATTTAACAAGCCATATAATCCACCAGGTATTTGTCAGAACCTCTGCTTGATGTTATTGACCTTGTAATCGAACGGAATGGTTTTTCGCTCAGACAGAACACTTACTGTTAACCGTTACTCAATATAACAAGAGAGCTCAGACTTTGATAAGAATTCTGGAGACAATACGAAAGGGAAAATAGTGAGAACATTTACGAGACCAAAAATTTAACTTTAATAAGCAAGAATACGTTCCCTGAGTGGACCTCCCATTCCCAATTCACAAACACATTAAATGGTGTGTAAAGCTCACAATGAAAGTCTCAGAAGAGGTTTGTGAAACTGAATCTTGAGATTTATGAGATGTACTTCACTGTTTATGTCTATACCAACATCCAAATAATGATGAAGAGGTTGTTGTTGAAGAACCCGATTATCGTATAAAAAATGCCGATTAATTTGGAAAATTTTTAAAAATTTTGTGTTTCTAATTCTACATTTTCAAATATGCTTTCTAGTATGAAACTTTCCTCTTAAATGCACACTGTAATTGTCTAATCCTTTATCATGTTGTAGTTGATTGAAAAAGAAGTAAAATGTTGGCTGCTTCCAAATAACGAGATATTATACCCATACGGCGATCCAACAAGAACAATGTTCATAATACAAGATGGTTTCTGCAGAATGTATGACTCAAACCATACATTAGAATGTACCGTAGGTCCTGGTAAACATTTAGGACTTTTGGAAACGATCTATTGTTTACCAAAGAAACATACAGTTATCGCATCCACCGATTGTAAATTGATATGCATAGAGTATGCAATATTAGATCGCATCTTAAGGATTTTTCCCAAAGAATTATATTTTTTGGAGAAAACAAAATATGATAACCAGATTATAGAAAGAGTAGAAAAATTAGAATTGATCGAAGTCGAGCCCCAAGTGATTGAAGAAACAGAAGTAGAAGAGTAAGTTTGTTACAAATCCAATACGTGACAAAGAAGATTTCTACAAATTATTTTTCTATATAATTCCTCTCTTTTATTATATAGTATTTTGGTAATTTTAGCATTTCTCTCCTAAGAATTAAGTTGGTATCTAACCAGTTGCGCATGAATGTTTCCACTTGATGGGTGGTCTTAAATCTCTCTCATGTAAGTGCTTCTTTGAGAGGTCTGGACATTAAGGTTGATGATCAAGTATTTTCCAGTTCATTCTCACCAGTTTCTGCTCCATTATTGTTGCAGTACGGTGCCTGGAGATATTCTGCAGGAGCAACCATACACGGAAGTGACAATCTCGTCATTTACATCGATTCTGAAGCTCAACTTCATTTAAGAGATCGTCGTAGGTTGCGCTGTACTAAAATTTTGCCCTTTGCCGGTTTTGATGTGGTCCGAAGAAATTGAGAAAAATGAATTTCTGCAAATTCTCCATCATCATTAAAACCCAACGTACTGAGATGTTTCTGAAGGCCATCTGCTGACTGATGATTAATTGGGCACTAGGTCCTTCCGAAATTTGAAATACTGTGAAACGTCGATCTTCTTAAATACGTGAAATTTTTCTATTACTCACACTGATCCAAGGACGAAGGAGATGCTCTTGATTCGCCGACGGCTTTAATTCAATTTGTTATAATAAATCTTTATTCTTGACCATGAAAAGATAGTTTTGTACGGGTTCTTCACTAATTTCTAATAAAATACCTTCGATCTCTTAATAATAACAACTTTAATTTAACTGTGGACTGTAAATTACAATAAATAAAGCACGCAATAATAAAATTAACGAAATGTTCTTGATATGTTCACACCGAGCACCTTCTCGCTCGCTGTTTTCTACTAGTTTTTCCATTTATCCCGTAGAGGACGCAGCCCCTCAAAGTTCACGCGTTCTATTGCTTCATAATTTGAATTTGAAATCAACGGAACACATTTTGAGTTCAAAAGAAACTGAAAAAGCTTAGTCAAACTGCAGAAGCAATTTGCGTTGAATTAATATATTCCAATGAGCATGCACCTTTAGCGTTATAGTACTTTTCGGATCAAGTTTATTGTTGTTTCGAAACCGATCGAGTTAATCGGGTGGTAGTCATATGATACGATCGATCCTTTCTACTCTGGTAGATGAATGGGTAAATGCGATTAGATGATGTGTTGTTGTTTCATTTAAAACTTTGAAAATAATTCAGCATAAAAATAGCTTATTAGGATTAAACATGCATTAACGCTGAAAACAAAATAATATAAATAATAAATCAACATCATTGTGACATGCCATTCGGCCGGAAATGAACGCGACGTTCGGAAACTGTGATCAAATTTTGGATCTAGGCTAGGACTCACAATCAACTGATAGATGAACTACCTGGCCTTAAATTATAGTTTCCGAAAAACCTTTGTACTGATTTTAATTGGTAGGTGTCTGTTGCTGCAGTGTCTTATTAGCTTTTTACTTTCACTGGATCTCTTCTCGTGCAAAGTAGGCAGATTTATTGACGATGTCTTGATCAACACCTCTAAAATTGAGCTGATATATTTTTTTATTTCTTATAAGTTTTCGGGAGTGCGAAGATACTTGCCACAGTTGTATGACTATGTCTTCTTCAAGTCACTTACTGAGCTGCATAAAAAATTACCAAGATTTTACTCATTTATATGACCTCGTTATTAAGGAATTCTCAAAGGGCGCTAACTGATACTAAATCAACATACCTACTCACTTCATTAGCTATTTCTACTTTTTAAAGAGAAAAATCAGATCATACAGATCATGAAGTCTTAGTATTATTGGAATTCTCAATATTCATTTGGAATCACTAGTACATTGTATTAATTTCTGATCTAATTAGAGATGGTTTTTTCAACATAACGAAAATATGGCCTGACTATTTTGAAGTGTACAGAAGCAAACTGGGTCCATTTTGGTTTCTAAGCTTCATATTTTTGCCAGCTACAATCAATCCTGAAGGACTTTTTATTAAAGTGTGGTGCGTTTTAAGAGCTGTACTGATCAGTTTACAAGCAGTTGTTCTGATATTGGTAATCAGCTTGCCTCCCTTTGCTTACGAAATTAATTGGATTGAATTTGCTTCTCAACTATCATTATATCTTGATATGTACTTGAGCCTCCACATGGGATACTACGACGGCAATGGAATGCTAAAAGTACATCCAGCTTATACAGCCTGGTAAGTTTTAAGTTCCGTTTCATGGTAGAATAATCATATTTACACTGTTTGACATGTTTACCGAAGATTAACAATTCACTTTCGGTCTCTGAACATGATAAGTTCGTTAAACGTGAATATTGATTAACAAACAGTCACTATACAAGTACTATTAGGCAAAGCTGGAATTTCAAATCTATTTAGAGATGATTTACCGTTTAAGTATCTTTAAGATATGTCGGAACAGAACGATAGTCACAAAAAGAGTAAGGGAAAATAGATGGTTCTATGCATCCCAATGAATGATTACGTTTCTTTGATTAAGTTTCTTTGATGAACAAAAAACTATGTAACTAATGCAGACAAATTTATCAGCAGCAAAAACAGAGACATTGGAAACTTGACTAAATGAAGAGGTCAAGAAATTTGTTTGGTTTGCCTGAGCTAATTTAATGTAAAACCTGAGTTTGATTGGTCGGAACTTCACGACCTTGCCAGATTCGATGGTTCCCTGGAAAAACTTTTCTCCCTCTTCTTGATAATTGATGAGACTTCATTGCGGGTGCCAAATATGGTACGAAAAACAATTTGTAGAACATATAAGCAAATAATTTGGACCAGTCATTAGATATCAGCTGTATAGGTTATTCTTCTCTCTTCTATATCTTGGCCTCTTCCTTTATGACTAAGGATTCATCGAATATGCTGGAATTATTCTGAAAAACGAGAATATTCTATGATTGAAAGAGCACACAAGTAGATGAACGGGAGAAAAATTGACAGATCAATTTTAGAGAAACTTTAAACATAAATATAAACTTATAATCCAGTACCACAATGTGTGTTGAATGATTACATTTTTCGAAAACTACTTGATAGCTGAAAATTTCAGTGGCGATATTACTAGAAATAACAGCTATCAGAAGAGGTCAAAATAAATTTTATGAATACAAGCTTATTATTGTCATATCTCCTTATTTAACATTATGGGGTGCTGATAAGGTATCTAAAAAAACTTACATCGTAACTTTAAAGGCAATTTTCACCATTGTTGGTGTCTGTAGAAAAAAATGGAATGTATAAATTTCGTATTTTCATTATGTGTACTGATAGTGGCTGGTAAAGATCAAACGTATCGACCCAATTAGGCCTTATTTCACAAGAAAAGTTACGTTTTCACTGTGTAATCTTATTACTATTGACCATGTTTTAGGCACTATCTAAGCAACGCTTTCCTACTGGATCTGATAGCGGCGATTCCGTGGCAAATTATTATGTTTCATATTTATCCAGACCGTTATGAAAATAACCATATCGACAATATATTTCCTCACTACTCGTACTGTTCGTGGAATCTCATTAAACTGATTCAATTCTATAAAGTCCTCAAGTGTTTGAACTATTTTCAAAATCGAAACTTTATGTCCATCACTGCAGTAAAAATTTTCAAATTTTTGTTTTGTTCAATTGTCGTTATACTTTTATTGAGCAGTGTTGGAATAAGTTATATTTGTCAATATAAATTGGATCAAAATATTTCAAATACAATATTCGTGAATGAAGATGGAGTTCCTATCACAGGCGTAATTCATTGTCAATCTGGATTTTTGAAAGAAGCTTGGATGAACGATACGTTTCCAGGTAAAAGTTTTTCAAACCAAAAAGTATATCTGTAATATCTTCTTCAAATCCAACCACATGGTAATATCTGTTTAAATATCTTTTAATATCTTTATCAAACTGAACATTATATTTTGTTAGAGACCGCAATAAGTCAAGATTTTATGCTTTTAAACGAAAGTTTAATTAAAGGAGACCTAAAATCAAGATAATTTATAAATAAAACTGAAAATATACTGGGTGTTCCTATAACAAAATTTCATCAGCCCACCCCTTGCCGAGATATCATCCTTAAAAAGTGATTACTAATTTTAAGTGCATTATACGGGAGTGAAATAAGCAGCTCTTATATCTTTTGCTCAAAATGAAGTTTTATGGAATAGCATTATAACTTTTGGAAATTATGACTTCATTCTTTTTTTGATTTTAGAATAGTACACTATTGTCACTTCTACAAATCATTTACCATGTTTACTTAATGTTTATTCAAATTGTAGTAGGCTGATGTCGAGCGCTGCAATGGTTAACATGCATTTCGAGTATGGTATGGCAAATGGAAATTCTCGACAAGCTAGGAGTCTTTATGCTGAAAAATATCCGCAACAAATGACGCCTCATCTTTCCGTACATGCACGTATTCACAATCGCTTATCCGAAACTGAAATGTTAACAAGATCTCCAGAGCTACATCTTCTTGATTTCTGTTTATGGGATTAAATCATTAGTTAACACGATACCCATAGTTGCTATTAACGATTTTAAGAATCGTATTCAAATAGCGTGTGACACCATAAGAAATACACTTCAGGCTACGTTCATCTATTTTCGCTAGAGGTGGTTATTTCTAGCATTTATTATGAATCGTAATACATTTAACATTTTTACTGTTTTCCACTCACTTTATTAGGAAAACTAGAAATTATGGTGTTTATTTTTATTGTTTGTAACTATTGTAAATATTGTAAATTGTGGTTAGTCCTTTGCGAGTGTACTAAAGTTACAGAATTACAGAGTTTCTTGCTCCACTGAAATTATAGAAAAAATAGTAACTTAATTTTAAAGGTGGCATCTGGAAAAGGCTGAGGAAATACCCAACTCAAATTCATACAAGCAATCACCTCCTGAATTTTATCGCATGAATTTAGAAACACCTTGTATATTGTTATTTTGGTGTGTCTTCTTCTAGTTATTATTTGATAATGATAACAATTTTTATCGTGAAAACAACATAGAGTTGACCCGATATTATTGTATAAGCAAAATAAATACTTAATACTCGATAATTATGTCAATAATTATCTCAATAAAATGAAATGTATTATACAAAAAATATAACGACGAGAAAATAAATTATGAAGGTCCTTTGCAATACATATCGTATTACTTAAGTGAAGCAAGTAAATTATTATATAAATGTAATTTTTAACTATGATTTTTCGCATAACAACTTGTGACCTATTTAAACAGAGTAATACAAAAAATGATTACTTTCTCATCTTTAAATTACACTTTTCTGTCTTTATCTATCTCATGCTTTTATCAGGGTAGTAATTTCAGCAGTTGTCGTTGTCACCATTCATATTTCAGAGTTACAGATAAAAATTGGTAAGCATACTTTCTGTATGTTGGCGTTATGTAATTTCTTCGATCTCCAAGGTTTCATCCTTCATTATATTGAATGACTTGTTGCTGTTGACCTTCCTTCCAATTTTTTATCCTACCATCCACCTGTATTTTTACTTTGACTCTTGTTGGGAACCACAAACGATAGTTGTTGGGATTGGGAGAAAGTAATTTCATGTTTTTAAAAAAAATTAAATTTATAATTATATCGATGTTCACAAATCACAATTTCATTTGAAATTTCATGTTTTAGATGTAAACGAAATCTACACAACTGGAATTTACTTTATTACGAACTTAGTAACAAGCACTGGTATTGGTGATATCATAGCTACTACAAATTTTATGAAAATTGGAATGAGCTTTATCATAATAATTGGATTCTTTTTATTTACGATTATCACTGTTGTGATATGCGTTGTTGTAATGACCGAAGCAGAAGAAACTCTAAACTTTCGTGAAAATGTGAATAACTTGTCTAGGTTTTTGGACAAAAATAATATTCATTTTGCATTGAAGACACAGGTAAGGTGAAATACGAGAGAGATATGACGGAAGGGTGACTTTTCAATGTAAAATTTATACAATTAATCCAGCGAGTTTTCAGCTTTCTCAAACCATCAACTCTCCATTTACATCAAGCCATTTTTAAAAGTTTTGCAACAGAAAGTAATTGAATCAATAAACTGAAACGAAGTTTGGCAAAACTCTTTTCGTCAACAAACGCCTTTTTCTGAGGTTGCCATCGAAATGTATCAACAAACCAGCATAATATTAGCCTATTATCGTTTTCCGTTTTTCTAAATTATCAATAAAAATTACACCTTCGGCATGCCAAAAGACCCTATGCCCATATCAGCCGGTTTTTGCTTTTTTGGAATCACATTGCTCATATGAAGTCCTTTATGTTTGTTTCTGGGAAATAAAGATGTTTCATCTACTGTAACATATCGATAGAAAAATTAATTTGAATGACGTTAGAAAATATCCAAATATTCCTTTGAATTTTTGATACGAAATAGCCTTTGATCAGTATTAACAATCGCGGTACCCTCCAGGTAGCATTTTTCATATATAACCTTTGAATATCAATTCAGCTGAAATGTTTACTTCATTAGCTATATCACGTACTTTTATTCGAGGCTCGCTAACTACAAAGGAACGGATTTTTTTAACCTTTCTGGAGTAGTTTCTCTAAATGACGGTTATGAACGTTCAGCACCATCCTTTTAAAAGTTAAAAACTCCTTACAAATCAATCCATGGGGATGAGTACTTTCAGGAAAATATTCACGTAACTTTTCCTTGGCTTCTTTACTTCCTTGTCTACAGAATAGTGGTTATTAATTAGTCATTCGAAATCCTTTTTTATCTATCTTTTTCCGACAGTTTCTTTATATGAGTATTAAAATCAATCTATCAGGTATAAAAACTTGACCCGCCCTCGTATATAATTTCTAAGATAATAAGTTTGTTGAAAATATTTTTCGATTATAGAAAATTAAAAACGATAATTCTTCAAAACAAACTAATATATGCCTTTGCTCTTAGTAAGTTAAATCAAAACTTAAATGAGGTTTGTTCAAAAATATGTTTTTAATTCACAATTAAATTGCACTATATCAAAAATTATTATAACAAATGTTTAAGATTAAAAATATTTTTTTTCAATACATTTAATAATTTAAATTTGATAGAACAATATTAAAGAATTTTTTATTTCGTTTTAAAGGTAATGAATCAATTTGATTTGATTTGGAATCGGTCAAAAGGTTTTAATATAAATGCTCACGAAAATGTCTACAACGAGGCATATTTTGGAGACGTACTTTTAATGCAAAGGAATAGAGTACTACAAAACAGCATACCCATTTTTCCTAATTTGGGTGAGGACTATTTGAAGATTATATTCGGACATTTTAAAGTGATTTTCATTCAAAAAGGTTAGTGTTCAGTTAGTAAAAACAATGCGAATGTTTGTAACTGATACTTAGATGAGTTTGAACAATTAATATTAAAACGTACACCACTAGCTTTTTAACGAAACGAAATTGAAAGTATAGAAAAAGCCATAGACACAGTTGAACACCTACTTCGTTATTGAGTAGCTGTCCATAGGAAAATGATGTCATACCTCATGTTTTTCAAAATCCGAAGAAATAATAATCGTAGCATTTAGGAAGATAGTACAGAATAGATCCTTACGTCAAGATGCTTTCTACCCTCCTCTTATCTAATATAGTATAAATTTCAATTATATTCTTTTCAAATAATCTCTTTTTTTTTATTTCAGGTGATTCAATTATCAGGTACAAAGACATCATTTCTGATATATTCATAATCGTTTCTGGTCAAGTAGACATTTTTGATAAAAATTACGAACATATCGAAACTCTTGGTTCCGCCGGCGTATTCGGAAATATCCGCAAATCTATTTATAGTTTAAGTACGGTTCATGTAGAAGCTAGAAGAAACGTTGAACTATGGATTTTTAATACGGAAAAGTTTTTACATACCGTAAAGTACTATCCAATAATAAGGCAAGATCTGGAAACTTATTTCAACAATGTTCCCAGTTATTTGGCACCAACACCTTCGCGCCAGTTTGAGTTTTTTAGTGAGTTCTCGAAAAATCGTATTAGTTCTATTCGTAAGAAAAGGAACATCATAACTGATTCTACTAAAATATGTTATGAATATTGCATTTCATCAAACTAGTTCTTAAAATATGGAATCATAGTTTTACCCATTAACTGCCTTCTGTTCATACTCTACATCTAGAAGTGCGTGCTGTCCTCCAATAATTCTAGAATGCAATCTTCAACCTTAAATCCCTCACCCTATACTACCGGTGGACTACCGGAAGTAGTTATAGATTCTCTACAGTAATTTGGGCTAGGACTTTTCTATATGAAAACATGAAAGAAATTTGTCTTAATCAATTTCTATAATGCTTACAATTACCCGAATACTTCTCTCGGTGTATTTACTCGTTTTTGACATAGAAGGGCAACCTAGACGATTTCATCTAGAACTTCTCGATCTTAAAGCACTCAAAAATACGAGCCCTTAGCAACGTTCACTGTCACAGACTCGTTCGATGAAAAATAAGTTTCAATTGCGGTTTTTCCGAGTTGCACCTTAAATTTCAAAATAATTCACTCCCATTCTGTTACAATGTTATCAATTAGGGAAACGACTATATTTATTTGTTTGCAGTGAGGAGATATACTGCATTCGTAACAGAAATTTTAACAGTAAAAGCTATTTACTAGACTTATGTTCACTCAACCCATATGCTTTCAAGTTTTCGATCCTACTAACTTCATGGATAGATAGAAAGTTTGTTTCTTTAATTCAGGTGCTGCCAAAGAAGACATCGATGAATTAGAATCTGACGAAGAATCATCCATGAGACGACCTTCAAGCATGTTTTTGTCCAAGTACACAGCTTTTCAACTACTTATTCCAACTAAATGGATGAAATTCACGATTCAAACAGATCATAAACTTTTTAAAGTATGTTATATAATATAATTGACTTTGATCTAAAAAAATGTGATACAAGCCAATTTGTTTATGTTAATTGATTATCTTTATTGTATAGATATGTTACCGGCAAAGACCGATACCAGAATAAACTAGTTTTTCCTAGGGTAAACTAGATCTTCCTATACACGATAGGATCAACTAGTATAGCCTATTTCAAACTAATTTGACCTAATCGCGATAGGACAAACCAGTTTAGCCTAGGCCAAACAATAAGGTTAGGTTAGGCAATGATACTCTGCAATTCTACTTGCCACCAAAGCACACTATAAAAAGTAAATAACAACTTTAAAAATAAATATAAAAATAAAAATTGTGATATGATTATAGCCTTTACTAAAAAAAACTTATTATTTGTTATATTATGATGGTTTGTATTACCAATTATCAATAGCTTTTAACAACGAAGCATGTGTAGACTAGGTAGACTAGTTTATTCTAGAGTGTGCGTATTTAATATCAGGATCAACTAGTTTGGCCTAGACTAAACTGGTTTATACAATCGGGTTTAATACAAATTAGTTTGGATTAGGCTCTACTAGTTAATGCTAGCTTTTCCTAGGCAAAACTAATTTGTCCTGAAATCGGGTTCATATGCTAACAACTTTATTAAAAACAAAGTGAAAAGTTGGCTTCACATTGGGTATCAATATAATCCCAACGTACAATCTATCAATGAATTAATTTTGGGAAGATTTGTTCGGACTGGCTTCCATCTGCTCAGTTGATTCTCTTGTGTTTATATCTGATCACACCACCCCTTTACAATTTAATACAACAATGAAACTGCCTGATTTCGTCTTTAAGGCAATATAAGTCCGTGAAAGAGATAGATTCAGGTTCCATTGCAAGGATCTGTACAAGATACCTCTTTACCAAGCAATATAATATCTTATTGATCGTTTGTTGCAAATTTCCATTTATTTTTAAGTTAAAAGGACGTCACGGTATTCTCATATTTTTAAAAGTTCATACCACAGTTTTCAAAGTTATACATTATCTCCATTGCACTATTTAATGAAAATATAACGATTGAATTACTAAAATATACTACTAGGACTCGATAATAACTAGAATAACCTTAACGGAGGCGGAGCTTTTGCGAAGGCTACATTCTATTTTCGTTTCTTCTTCTACTCAGTATGGTTAGGATCGAGAGCTCAATTTAATGAAAGAAGCCTTAATCAACCAATGTCACCCGAATTTAAATACTTGTTATTTGAAAGTGTAAAAAGGATTGCGTAGCAGTATTCGTTAGAAAGAGACAATTGGTGGCATGCCTGGTGTGTGCCTGAAAATAGCAGTTACGATACCCAATGTTCCTTACTCGTTAGACTTGACTCCCTGAGACTTATTTTTATTTCCACGCACTTCCAGTTATTTCTGGATCCTTCTTCGTACTTTATAGTAAAAGAAATCTTTTTCTTGATAATAACATATATTTTCTTGATTTCAGGTAATGGATTTCCTCACTTTTATTGCAAGTTTAATAAATATTTATATCATCCCCTTCATATTCACTACACAGTGTCACGGGGCTTTAGGATATATTTACTTGGGCTTGGAACCAATATTTATTTTTCGAATCTTCCTAAAACTTCATAAATCTCACATCAACTATTATGGAAACCTAATATCGACTAACTCAAAAATTTGGCAGAAATATTTGAACAAACCAATGGATATGTTCTGGGATATTGTTCCCAACCTACCTGTGGAGCTGATTTGGTTCACTTTTCCAATAGAGGATAGGCTCTTTTATTTCAGCTGCTTTAGGCTTTTCCATTTATTGCGGTTTTATTATATCACTAAATATTTAAATTCGGTAAGAAGTGTACCACTTATTGGACAAAATAGGTCATTTATGCATTATTATGCATCTAGGAAATTAGAGTAAATTTAACAGAAAGCATAAATTTATAAAGATTTTGAATAACTTTCTTCGAACATATTTCCAATCGTATTTTTTACATACAATAATAATGTATACTTTCATTTGGAGCCGAAACCATGTGCCTCTCGTGAAAAGATGAGGAGGATCTTCGGATAATAGTGAGAAAGATCCTAAGGAAGATATTGGAATCTGTAAAGACAGTGGCAGTGATAAAGACCCAGAGGCTTAAATGATTTGGACATATACAAAGAAGAGATCCGAAAGCACTGATAATAAAGATAAAAGAGTGGAAGCTAACGATAGAACGGCCAAGAAGTCGACCCAAAGCGCGCTGGGAACAACAACTAATGCAGGATATTACAGCGAGGAATTGGAGAAAAGTCGTGATAGAGAAAAGTGGAATAGGATAATCATGGAAGCGAGCAAGAAGCTGTACTAAGCTGCAGAGTAGACCTAGAAAACTCAAAGTGCAGTGATTCACTGCAAAAACTGAAACCACATAACCCAAAAGGGTGGCTATCATCCACAAGGGATGAAAAGCCAATACAACTCTCAATGCAGTATAATTTGATTAGATATTGTTTAAAATTATTTTCAACGAGATTCTGTAGGTCATTGTTCTGTTTCAATATGTAGCCCCTAGAAGGATGCCATTTTTCTGGGGTTTTTATGTCCCATTTCCCAACGTTTCAGTACCTTCAAGGTATCTAATCCTTTTAATAAGATGAGCAGGATAGTCGCAGAGTAGATGATCTGCTGCCTATATGGTTTGTTCGCCTATTGTCTTTAGTAGCATATGACCTATCAGAAGATCGACAACCAGTTCAATGTGGTCTCTGGATATCTCCAGAAGCTTCTCAGCTTTTTTGCTTTAGATAAATTGTTTCTGAAGACGGATAATATCATACTGGTTACAACACTACTAAGCACTTAGTAACTATTGCTTTATTTTATATTTTACTTGGTACCGCCCGGATAACTTGTATTGTTGTATGCTGCGTGTCTTCAATATTCAACTAACTGCCCTATTGTGAGCCCCTACCTTATATATGTTTTACAATAATTCCAGAATATTGTAATAACTTCTGTGTGTAATTAGAGTTAATTTCTTCTACAAGAAAACTCTAGAATGATAGTTCAACGATTATCCAATAATCGATTATAGGTTAAATTGTGCCATCAGAAAGTGTGCGGCTGTGTACCTACTCGTCATACAGTAGTTTCTACTACATTAAGTTTGAGCCAGCGCCGAAAAATTGCGTGCGAATGTGTATCCCTTAGCATATTTAAATAAAGGAAGTATTGAAGTTTATATTGATATATTTAACTGTTGATATTGGTATAGTTATCCGTCTTAATAGCTTTCACATTGCTGCATTGTACATGGCCATTTTATGTAGATTTGTACCGTATATGCATCGTTTTGATATATTTGAAAGGGATATTGGGGCGTTTTCGATGAAATCTCACAAGACGTAATAAAAATATTTTTTATTATATTGCGAACAGAATCAACGGACTCATTTTAAAATCACATAATATCTCAATTTTTAGCATCTCAAAAAGTTTAGAAGGAAAACGTGCTGGTATTTAATAAATCTGTTGATTCATTACAGTATTTTAGTACACTATTTGGCTTGTATATGGTTTATGTTGGCCTGTCCCTTTAATAAATGCAGTAATAACTCATGGCTGAAACATTTTAAGTAAGTATCATACAAATTATAACCTAATCTTAATACTTAAATGCCTTCGCATGTGAGTTCAAAATTTCGGCACAATCCGATCAAACCACAAAGAACTGCTTGGCCAAAAAAACGATCATAAATAATGGTTTACAATATTATTTCGTTCCGATACCTGCATTTTCATGATTTACAAAGCTAAACCAAATAAAAAGGTTCTGTTTCGCAGCTCGATGCGTAAGATAAAGACCAAGAGAAACGTTAAATACTTTAAGTTATATAGTTTTTTACTTACTTAAAGTTAAAGTTGAAGATTTGTTATTGGTTGATATTTTTACTTACAGAGGTTCGATTATGAGCTTCGTGTAGGACTTATAAAGATAGACGAGCTTCATTTTTAAATATTTATGTTTTGTCAGGAAGCCATTTGAAAATAGTCTCGTTTCGTCAGCGTTAAAACCATCAATGGGGTCGTATCCATTCAATAAACTCTCCAATTGACTTTGCTTCTGCACTTTCACCGCAAGCCAGATCATTTCGTTTCTTGAAATTTTCCAACCAACCATTGCTAGCTTTAAAATTATGGATTCGCAGTGACTTGCAGATTCATCAGCTTCTTCCTTTAGTATGGGTCGCTGGCATCGATGTTTTTATTTCTTCACTGTTTAAACCATGTAAATAAGCATTGTTCAAAATTAGAGAATTAAACAATTCTTCGTCTTTTACATAGAATAATTTCTCCCGATTCTTGTTTCTTCAATAATTCAGCTTCGTTTTTAAATATGATGGATAATATACTTTCATGTATTCCAAACTGGACTGCAATGTCTTTTCTCTTTGAATCACATTTTAGAGCTTCGATCGCTTTTATCTATATGTTATCGTTTTCAGTTTTCGTTTTGCTAATAGCTACTGATATATACGTGTAAGCAATTGACAATAACATCGGGAAACTTTTTTGTTACAACTTTGAGTTACTGAGATGAACAAATTATTTATAGTTATAGAGGATTCTTATTTTAAGTAGAAAAGATTTTGGACTCCGAGGAGAAGGAAATACAACATTTCATGAATTCATAGAGGTACATGTATATATTTTTGTTTTAGTCAAGAGAACTTCGAACAATATAGTAACTATAAGTTACTATTATCTTACTACTATGTACTTAATATTCTCACTACAACTGGTATTGGAGATGTAAGTCCGGTAACTTACTGGGAAATGGTCTTCACCTTGATAACTTTACTTATAGGGAAAATTGCATTAGCATGGGCTATAGGTAAGTAATTTCCTCTTCAAATTTGATATAATTTCAGTCGTATGAATATTTTCAAAATAACTATTTGATTGATGAATTTGTTTGTGTGTTGAATGCTATAGCTATTGAATTTTCTAAGGAAATGTAAAATCCTATCAAACTTAGAAGCTCTCTTAAGTCAAAATATGAATGAGAAATAAAACATTTATACAATTTATAAAGACGTTTGCAGCATATCAAAAATTTCTATGTATGTACTTAAACTGAAATTCAATCCACAAGCTTCAATTTAAATAGAACCTGGCTATAAATGATCAATTAGCTCTTTGATTAACATACGCATTAGAACCGAAATGAATCAGTACCAAAACAAGAACGATAAACTGTAGGTCGAGTCCAAAAGAATACTGTATAGTACAATACTGTCCGAAAACAATATAATTTCGTGATATTATAATGAAACATCAAAATGAAAACTTTTCATATTTTTTATCATTTGTTTTTCCATTTACTACATAAAATAATCAATCAACTTTTCCCACTTTTTCTTTTATTTCCTGCTTCAGTCTACTAGCACCTTCTACTATTCATTACTCCTGGGACTCATATTTGTTTACTTGCTCAATTTGGTTTAACTGAACACACTGTTGTGTTGATTGAAGTTGATAGGCCTCCAATCAGAGGGAACTTAATGAAACCATATCTTCAAAATCATTAGTATATTTTTATAACTGTCTCTCCTCGTTTATTTTGCTGAATCAGATATTTATACAAAATATTAGGTACCTTGAAGTAACTCAACCGAATATTATAGTTGCAAGGTTTGTTACATTTTAGCATCTCGTTTCTAATGGTACATGTTTATTAATCGATAAGAATCACACATTTATTTTTCGGATTCAACAACCGTCACATTATTCACATTACCTCTACACCAACACTCACAAAAACACTTTCTGACGCTCGCTTTGATAACCAAGTTATCGTTTTCAGAGACTGAAGGTAAACAGAGTATTCACAAAAAATTCTAGAAATTTCAACTTATTTGCAATTTGTTTTCCCTGTATTTGAATATTATGTACTTCACCTTCTTTTGCTATTTTCAAGCTCTTAGTTTTTTTTCGTATTTAGTTTCATATTTATTGTATCATCTGCGAACATCAATAAATTGTATATTTTGGTTCTATTATCCAAGCCCCTATACTATCTTTTTTATCTTACTTTTTGCACTTTTTATTGGTTATTTTATTACTGTTGGGGAAAGTAGTCGCCTTAGTAAACATTTTTGTTTAACACCTATCGTTGTGGTATATTCATTTGATTCTTTTTATCCATAGATTTCATCATTTTAGCAGTTATATTGCCTATTCCTGATTCTTTTCCTAGCTTTAATGATTTACTTGCTCCTACTACTTTTTTCCTTATCTTCTCAAAACTTTGTTAATGCCTTTTTCTATAGTCTCTTTCTCAATTTCCACATTCGTAAGCTCCTCGAAGTACCTTTCTATAACATTATGTTTCTCCGTGAATATAGTTTTTTACTTTTCTTTTATAACCTCTTTATGTTTTTGTTAGGTTTTTTTAATCCCGCTACTCTCTCTTCTTCCAACTTAGTATTTATTATTGTAATCAACTTCCTTTACATTATATCATTTCATTTTTTCTGTTACTATCTTTCTTTTGAAACTGTTAATTTATTAGTTTTTTCCATTATGATATTTCTATATGAATCAACAAATATTTAGGTTGCGTTTTTATTTATGAATAATTTGGGCAATATTTTTAGGTACAGTTCTGAAGATGATTTATATTTCAGAAAGAAGTCTTCTCACATTTAATACGAAATATAATTTACTTAAAACTTTCTTAAAAGATAAAGATGTTTCAGGTAATTTCGATCTATTTTCTATATTTACATAAACAATAAAAAATCAATTAATAAAATTGGTTATGTCCAAGTTCTATATCTCTAGAAGAGAGGACAGTCGAGATGCACCGCCAAGATTATAGATTAACGTCTCGAATTATATCAATGTCCTACTAGCCCTCTATGAAAACTTTCAGAGCAGAATTATATTGAATTATAAACTCTTTCGATGTCTTCTGGTCGTAGTTTTCATCCGTCAATACGGCAACTAACAATTCGATGTATTTTCAGATTATCCTTTGAAAAAAACATGTTTATACCTAAAAAATTTGTGGAGTTATTCCCAAGGGTACATTGAATGGAAAATTTTGGAGAATTTGTCATTTCCTTTACAACAAGACCTTACCGGTGCTCTTTATGGTAGGCAATTGAGGGAAACATTTCTATTCAAGGTATTAGCAATGTTAAATTTGTTTTTAAATACATAAATATCAATAACACGAAAGTTAGTTTGCAATTTGTTTCAATTTCAGGATGTAGACCAAAGTCTTTTGTTACAAATTTGCACCAAATTAAAACGAACTATATACTTCAAAGATGATTACATTGTTAAAACAGGTGAAGTTAATTCCACCATGTACTTTATCTACAAAGGCGATGTTAGTGTTATTTCAAAACATGCAGATCACTTAGAAACAAAACATGTTGAACTCCATACTAAAGATATATTTGGCGTGTCTCAAGGATTGAACCTCGAGGAATACCACAATTTCTCTTACAGAACAGTAACTCCAGTAGCAGAAGTACTAACGTTAAAATATGATGATTGGTCATATTTGTTGCAATTTTTTCCACGCGAGAAAAAACAGATATTTAATAGAGTGAATAAAGAGTATAAGTTTAAATAAATATAAAACCATACTTTGAGATTCTCGTGGGGCGAACAAATAACAAAAAAAGTAACAGTTTTAATAACATATAAATAAGTAGACCACACCGATGTTAAGTAATGCTCATAGATGTCTATAAATGAGGAAGAGCTAATATCATTTTCGGGAATAACGGCTTGGATGACTGAAGATATTCTTAACCTAATTGGTTATTATTATTATAATTTAATTATTGTAAATATAGAATCAAAATACCTAGACAAATTTGTATACTATAGCACATACAATTAGTTAAATAAATATAAACAGCGGCGTATTCAGGATCTTACGCAAAGTAAAATAAAAAATTGATTGAATAATAAGATTTTAAAATGTTTAAAAATAGTATAATATCACTCAATAAGTCACGTGACTGACATACAGATGGCGCTGCTATTGTCAAATCTATATGACGTTTATGAAGTACCAACTTTCAAAATACTATGTGTAAAATTTCCTGACATTTCGATTAGTCAGAAAAAAGTAACAGCCAATTGAGTGAAGCAACTTTTGTCATTTTTACAACAATTTTGTGATCTAATTTATCATTGCTTCTTGGAGAAAAAATAGTGTACAAACTCACTAATGACTTCAAAAGTGTTATCCGGACTCTGCTTTATCGAAAAGAATCATTTGTGATTGGTTTGCTAAATTTAAACGTGGTCGTTCAGATACCATAACCATGACCATGTCCATGAGAAAGCTTGTTTTAAAGTGGGTGCCGCATGGGAGTGTTTGGCCATGTTCACACGTAATAAATTAGATTTTTTGCGTCGATATGTGACAATAGAAGAAACTTGGAAACATCACTTCACTCCGGAATCAAAACGATCATCATCTGAGTGGACTGCAGTTGGTGGACTACGTCGGAAGCGTTCAAAGGCACAATAGTCAGCTGGGAAGGTTATGGCTTCAGTATTCAGTATGGTGAATCGCTGATATCAAAAAAATACTCGCCGGTAAGAAATTCAACTCAAATAAAGAAGCAATTACTGCAACTTCTACAAGCACGGCGTCGAGAAGTTAGAAACGCGCTGGAATGATTGTATTGCTCTTGAAGGAGATTTCATTTATAAATAAAGTTGATTTTTGGCAAAAAAATGTCTTTTAAGTAAGTCACACGACTTATTGAGTGATGTGCTAAGTGCTGAATTTTATTTTAACTTAACATAAAGTTAAGTTAAAAAGACTTGCGGGTATTCCAAAAAAACCTGTATTTTTTCAAATTTATTTCTTGATTCCATAGCCCTTTTTGACGAACACTCAACATGCAAAGGCCAGCAATTTGTTCTTCCTTCATTGTTGACCGAGTGAAACTCGTAGTGCTTATTTTATAGCTGAAAAGAAGACTCGCGATTCCTCAACTTTTTTTCTTTTTCCACTGACTGTACCATAACTCCGCTTCGGAGAAGAACCCTTTTAAATCATTATTAGTGAATCTAAGTACGGTATAATCAACAATCTCTACTACTGCTCGCGAGGAGTATCTGCTGGATGATTTGCCTGATGTGTTTGTTGATTTGAAATTTGCGGCATCTTAAAATTTCTGCCATTGCTGTCAAATTACTGCTTGAACCATCAGCCTTATGTCGATACTTTTCAAACCTTCTATTATTATTTTTTGTCTGTAGAATATTTACTACAGTTTGTGAAAGTGCATAAGACACAAACACTTGAACCGAATTCTTAATTTATATCCACTCAATACATTTGAAAAGGAACTTTCCAAGTTGCTATCTTTTGTAAGTATTTTCAGTGTATTGACGATTTCTGTTTGCTAAATGTGGAAATACTTACCAAGACCAACAGTTTCACATACTATTGGTATGTATAGATATTAATTTTGACAGGAGTTAAATAAGCCAAAGATTTTCTTAAAAAAATTGTATAATATATTTGATGGAAATAGAAATAAATACAAAAGAGGTACTAAAAAATATTATCTGCAGCTGACCAAAGAAATTCCACTACATCTGGAACTCGGCTTAGATTCCTTATCGCATTCACATATAACCCTATGCGATGCATTACTCTTGCTGCTGCGTACACTTGGAAGATCCCGTATGTCTTCTTCGCCTTTTACTGATCGTCTTGAGGGAGTACTAATTTTTTTAGTGACTGAAACTTTATCGTCCGAAATAACTTTTCCTAGTTTTAGCGGCATATTCCATATAAATATACATCCAGATGCGTCACATGTAACTAAGTATTTTCCGTCGGCGCTGAAACATGAAGCTGTTATTACGCCGGTATGGCCAACGCCAATGTGGGTAGTAATTCCTGAAAAAATATGTTTTGTAGTAAAAAAGTGTATTAGTTTTAGGAATAAGTCATTCTTCATAAAAAGTTTAACGTGTCTTAGAATCTAAAACACTATAATCAGATATCTTGCAGACGTATACGAAGGTTTTTCGTTATTCGTCCTAATCTAGCACCTAGTGACTATATTCTCTTTTAAAAATTGAAAGCATGGTTTAATGGACAACGGAGAGCTATAAAGATCTATTTGAGAAAATTGTCTACAGACTCCTGTTGTGATAAAGGCTCAACATTCATGTAGAAATATAAATATGATCTATTCGATCCACCTAGAAATATCCATTATTCAATTAATGGAGCAATGGGCTACCTCCAGCCCGTGAGTCAGCTTTAACCCACGTGAGTTTACTCTGGTTCTTGAGACCTTCTTTAAAATCAATACGTTTCTAATTTAACACTATCGAAGCTTGAAAAAAATTTCCCTCATATAATATCAATTCTGATACAATGTAATGTTTGCTTTAATCCTATTCATTCAAAATTTTTGGTAAAACGTGTATCTTCCAAAATAATTGATGATCATATACTGCAATTTCTGATACGTACCTTCTTGATATGTCCAAAGTTTGATTATTTGATCATTACCACCGCTTACGAAATATTCACCATCTGGAGATATATCTAACGTATTTATGGTACCCGTTGGAGATCCTTCCAATTCTCTTACAAGACTTCCATCTAATACTTCCCAATAAGAAAGTTTTCTATCCGATCCACCTAAAAATATTCATTATTCAATTAGTGGAGAGGTAGGCTACCTCCAGCCCTCGAGCCAGCCAATTAGAAATTATTAGCTAACGTAACTAATGTAATTTGTCTTGTTTACATAGAACAAATATATCAAAATTTTTATTTATAATTAACAAATGCAGTTCTAATGCTGTGATTATGCCTAATAAAAGTTCACATTTATATTACAACCGACTACTCTTCTTTATACGCTTAAAACTTAAAACACCGTTATTTTACGTTCAATCTAACCTAAACTAATCTAACGTTCGAAATACACATGAAATAACAATTGCGACGAACCTTCTTCTGATTCTGGTATGGAAAGCAACCGGTTATTGAATTGCTATCGAAATCTGTACAGTACCAGAAGTGATATTAATTAAAATTTATTTTCACTTATACTTATTATTTTGTAATAATTTATGCTTTATGATACAAGAAATAAAGATAGTTCTTAATTAACTTTACTCTTTAGTTTGGCCCCTACTACATTTCCAATTACTGGCAAGTTAACGCAGGTATATTATAGACTATCGATTCATAAACTTGACTTTCCGTTAGCCGTTGCCATTCGCAGATGACATTTGTCGTTTGACGTCTATTGACCCCTTTCATAAACTTTACTGCAGTTAACCTAAAAATGTTATTTCTTTTTGACGTGTGTATAGCTTTCTGTGTTCGTGATATTTTTGCAGTTTGTTTGTAATCCGATATTTACGGACGATATTAAGGAAAATAAGGAAGAGTTTTTTTATTGGGAGCATCAGGCAAAATCACGTGACAAACGCAAAATGTGATTGGCTCTTTTCTATTGCCATGAAAGTTGCTACGAACTTCGACGGGAAAAGATAAAATTCGTTTATGCTGAAAGTTACCACCGGCAACTATGAATAGTCTTATGCATTTCAATGTTTTTAATTTTTTTAACAGCAAACGTCAACGGTAACGGCAAACAGAAAGTCAAAATTTTAAATTGGCCTTTAATGATTAACTTGAAATAAATAATTAAAAATGATTAATTTTTAAAGTTTTTTGAGTTAGTTCCTCTTATATCCCCTAATATATTTTCATTTCAAAATCTCTAATAACGTTCTTCATAAATTTTTAAATCTTGATAAAAACGCTCATCACTCATACTTCCTAAATTGTCAGGTAAAAAATTCAAATGTGAATGTTAGAGATTAATCTTCAATGATTTATTCACTCCTATCTATTAAAAAGTATTAATAAGTCAGCCTCAATATCTATCTCGTTTAGTTTTTCTTCTGTAATGTTTGCCAATACCTAAATGAATCACCATTCCTGTTCAGTCCCAGTTTAATGTGTGAATGGAGTGAAATAATGTTTTTCTTCTTCTTTTCTTAAATAATGATACTGTCTGCCTCTGCTGATTTGTAGATAATAAGAGTATTTGCTAAATATTCCTTATAAACTCATTAAAAAACTGATGACTCTGAGATCGTTACGCAAATACGCACTTTGTAAGGTGCCCCCATAACATTTATTGACCAAGTGGAAAGTACTTACTGTATGTACTCTGACTCTACAGCTTTCACAAAACACACTTTTTAGCGTGATTCGCACTAGAAAATCCAAAACAATGAAGATGCTCACTTTTTAAATTATTCACGATAGGTCTGCACTTCTTGTAAAATATACACTATCTACTAACATAACAAAGACGATCAGGACTTTTTATGCGCTTTCTACTCGACATTTTAATTAAGTTTTAAACAAGATATTAAATGTTAAGTGATAATATTAAAGGGCAGTTAAAGAAAATTATTTAGTTCAAGAAAAAAATGCTTCGTAATGGAGTATTCCTGGTGAAACTTTTTGGTTTAAGGAAAATATGTTACCACATGTATAAATGTTTGTTAGGGAGTACATAAACAAGTCAAAATGTGTTGTCATTTTTACCTGTCAATATTTGTACTCCGCTTGGAAAATACTTAACACACATAAACAGAGTATTGGCAAATAAGATTTGTCTTCTACGTTGTCTTTGTAAATCCCATATAATAACTGTACCGTCTGTACTGGCACTGGCAGCTTCATTATCAAACTTGTTCACATCAATAGCTGATACAGGACCTTTATGTTCTTTCAACGTACAAGTTAATTGTTGCTTAAACGGTGAGATTTCCCATAACCTTAAAAATGATGTTTATTATGTTGATACAAAAGAGGTGAAGACACAATTTTCGGCTGAAAAAGTAGTACGCGCTCTAAATTGATGAATTAGTTTCGACAATCAACTCAATCTGAAGTCTAAGTGGTGTAATTTAAAATTTCGGATAATTGCCAAAAAACATTGTCAAGAAACAATTCTGAAAAGTGAGAAGTCTGCATTTGCATAAAAAATTTCACAAAATACAATAGTGAAAATACAGAAGTATGTAACATGTTATTTATGCATTATTATAACTATAGATATAATACAGTTTGGTTTAACCGAGGGAAAATCAACTATCGATGCGGTAAAACTGGTTATAAGTAAGACAAAGACTGCTAAAAGCTTCGCATATAATAATCAGAAGCTCTGTCTCTTGATAACACTTGATGTAAACATTTGATTCAGCTTCATGGCTGTGGGTTCTACATGCGTTTCGAGACAAGAGATTATCACCATATTTAGAACGTTTGGTAAAAAGCTACCTTCATAATAGAGAGCTCTTTATTGGGAGGGAATATCACATGTGGAGTACCACAAGCATACATCTTAGGTCCCCTGTGGAACTATATAAGTTTTTCATACTTTTTTATGCTTGTTTGTAAATTTGCAAATACTTTATCTATAAAGAGGGTGTTGTAACAAAAACTTGACCTACTCTTGAACCAAGAGTTTCATTAAAATGCAAAAAGAAAAGTTTGAATCTTATTGGGAAGTAAATAGTAAAAAAATAAAAAAATCCGGCCGCCCCAATTTTTCCAAATACTTGAGTGGTTGAATGACTCATCTTTTGATAGGTTAAACTGCCGTTGCAATTTTTTAATTTATGAAATAACTTTCAAGATACTTTGGTTAAACTAATTCATTTGTTTAATATCAGTGATAACACAAAAAACACTTTTTGATATGTTATGATTTCAATTTACTTCCAATTTGGGAACACGGTTGCGAAAATCAGTATTCAAAGGCTACGATAAAAAGGTTCCATACTAACCATCGGGAAAATTGAAGTCACCAATACACTCAGCAATTCATAGATAAGTTTGGAACTATAGGTGCAATGAAGCTTGAAGTAGATACAACGTCCAATGAAGCTGTTGAAGTAGCGGGACTGGATCATATACAGTATAGGATCATTTACGATCGACAGGCTATTAGACAATTAGCTCGAAAATATGATATATTTAGTGCATGAATTATACAGAGATAATCCTTATTGTCCGCTTTATTTTGCGAATACGAGTAATTTAGTAGCATCGATTGTAAAATAGAGTGGCTGGACAAGTAACCATCTTTGGACTCCTTCTTAAGGGACACCTCAAATCACAAATATACGTGACGCCGCCTGCAGAAAATTGAGACAGATTACCGATTATTGACAACATAGGTATTTGAAAATGTAAGGAGAGCCTTTGAAAATAGGTTGGGTGATTGTATGAAGATCTTTGAAAATCATTCCTAACAATTTGGTGAAATTACCCGTTTCATATAATTTGCAGAAGTTTTAGTAGGATGTTTGTGGTCATTACAAAGTTAGTAATAGTGGGGTTCCTAATTGTCCATGGTGGTGGCAGGCCTCATAAAAGTTGGTTTGATATAAACCATTTCGAATTTTGTATCTGAAAAGGCACATTTTTTAAACTCACCGAACTTGTCCTTCGCAACCACCGCTAATCAACGTTTTTCCATGCGACGTCGTAGTCAGCGCTGATACACCTTTGTTGTGGGCGTTTAAGATGGCAAAAATCAGTCTTCCAGTTAGCGGGGTAAATGAGCGGATAACACCATCACTCCAACCTGATAAAATAGATTTTCCATCGTACGAAAACACGACGCTGGAACACGTAAAATTTTGTACTCTGATACGTAGAAACTCTTGCATTGTCCTCATAGACCAGACGCGGATGTCATGGCTTCCTGCCGTAGCGAATACTTCAGAATAATTTCTAAAAGAAAATTTGTTTTCGAAAATATACATTAAGTTAAAATCGAGATAATGTTTATTCTGTATTTTTTGTCAAATTATGTGTTTGATAAAACGCAGAGATAAAACGAAATGTGTAATGCATCCTGTAAGCTATTAAACAAACTATGATATTGAAAACAATTATGGATTTAACACGTTTATATATTGATAAAGATTGGTAAAATTCTTAGTACCAAATGATGGATAGATCGTTACAATAAAATTTCCCGATGGAGGAATCATCAAAAATTGTGTAAATTTCCAAGCAACAATGTAAATCCACAAGCACGTAATAATCGTACACTGTCGAAATAATTTAAGCTTATCTTTAATTATAATTGTTAAATAGTTTAAATTGTACACAAGGTAATAGTGATGAGGGAACACATGGTAGGTTCGAAGTACTAACACCAAGAGCTAGCAGAAAATATAGTAGTGACTCTTCTCCATTGGCAACTACCTTGAAGTAACATTGACAGACTGTAAGCATCTCAAAATATCGCTTGGGTCATCCTGTAGTTGTTAAAGTGACGGTATTGGGTCATTTACAAATGGACAATCGACAATCTATTAGACAATTATCTCGGACATATAGTATAGCAGCATCAAATCCTGATTGTCGGTTTTAGTTGTGAATGATTTAGTGACATTGACAGAAAGTACGCATTTCAAAAGATCGTATCAACAAGGAATTTTGTTCATGAGAAAGCTGTCGGCGCGATGGTTGAAACGTTTGTTCATTCCGGACAACAAGCTCAACCGTAGGACCTCTTGAGAGCAGTATTTGATAAGGTTTAAACGCAATCCGAATAAATTTATGGATTGTTTTGTGAAAGCCCACGAAATATGGATCCACTGGTACATACCAGAGACCAGAACAATGGATTTCACCCGACGAACGAGCTCCAAACAAGTCGAATGCTGTCCTGGAATTCACGAGGTTTCAACTAGAATTTCGAATTATTAGAATGCTGTTCCACTATGATAACGCACCGGGTCACACCATTGCTGTTGCTCTACCTGAATTCGTCGAATTAGGTACCGAATTTTTGAGAGTTGGTGTCGTGCGACTTCTTTTCATTACAAACTATAAAAAAGTTTTTTGCCTGCCAGTACTTATTTATACTTTGCAAACCTAAAGATTACGTATTTTTCTAACGGACTAAAGAAGTTGGAACATCGCTGGTTCAAGTGTATCGAAAAATAATTTCTCTTCTTTAGGTAAGTACTTATCGAATCACCCTAGTAAAAACTAAATGATAGTACTGCTTGATAATGCTTACTGTGGGAAGGCTATATCGTGTATAGTGGAAGTATGGCAGGTTACAACCAATCTGGCTTTAAATTCTATAAGGTTGATGGTAAAAATTTCAGAATTATGAGTGCCAACCAAAAGATTTTCTTCGTCCATTAACTGAATCGCTGATACTGCAGAATTAACGTGAGTAGCTTTGTGAACTTTTAAAGCCGGTATCGATGGCATTTTGATATTTACATCGAATTTATGATTGGGTTTAATAAACTCTTCAACCAATTCAATATTTCCGTCTCCATCTCCAATAACTAATTTACCACCAACAAGTAATTTAATAGCTCTAATACCTGAAAATAAAGAAAGTTCATTTGATAAACTGAGAAACTTTTAATTACAACTTGAATGGAAATTTTTGATTGAGAGACAAATTCGAACATCCACATTCACAACTATCCTTACCATTTTGGTATAAATCCACTACTCCACGTGGCAATTTCTTTTTTGATATTTTCGCAAAACAACCAATAATAGATGGTTGTTTAGTCGGTTCTAGTATATCTACATCATTGTGGAAATATAATCTAACTTTTAATACATCTCCAGTAGTAGTACCACAGAAGCAAACCTAAAAATTTCATATAATAAAGGTAACATGGATTTAGGTATACTGAATGTCTCCGAAGACGATAATTTGGTTATCGAAACGCACGTCAAACAGTGTAATTGTGAGTGTTGGTGGTGTAGTGGTGGTGTAAACAGTGTATTCAGTATGAATATCGCCAACGGTTCCAGAAATTCCAACTTAATGGATTTAGGTATTTTTTAGTTGAGTAGATTTGCTAATTTCATCGTCGAATTTATTTTAGTTTGGAAATGTAGTTTTCGAATACTTTATATTAATTTGATAAATTAGTGCTGCAACTGCTGCGAAGAAATAATTATTTCTATTCTATACCTTATGTTAAAGACTTATTGAGCATTTATTCTTACATGGTAATGAAACAACTTCCATATTCATGTAAATCAAAGAAAGCAACATGCGGCTGCCGAGCCACATGTGCTATTTTGACAATAAGTATGAAAGACTAAGACCAACTTTTCTTTCCTCACTTGAAGGACTATAAAAAGTACCAGGAAGAGTATGAAGAAGCACTTATAATAACTATTCGCTCAACCAACATTGATATATTATTAGTAATAATGTGGTAAGAAATCAAAGTTTGTCCAGAGAAGTGTTCAGTTCAAACGAGCCCGGTAATTATTTGAAATAAGCTGTCTCAATATTTGTATTAAATAAAATTTATTGTATTTTCGACTGTTGATAATGGCAGTTCGCAGTGTTACATGCTGTAATTATTATTATTTGTACTTAGGATCTTAGTTTAATTTGCAATTTTTGTATTTAATTTTTGAGTTGAGTTTTTATTGTTATTACCTATTTATTGGGTATGACGGCTTTTTGGCGACCGTTGAAGGTAGACGATTATATTATTTATTTCGCAACTAGATGAAATGAGGAAGAAAATAACCTAAATTTAGACCGATATCTTATCAGTGTACATAATAAATATTTCTTTCTTCAAACCATTCATGTTAAATGAACTTGCAATTAAAGTCGTTTCAAAACAATTTGAGTAGTAGGAAGAAAGTGGACAAAATATGGAACATTTCATTTCATTTTATTTGAAAAAAAAAGAACATAAATCAAAATTCACTCAAAGCAATTATTGGTAGTGATTAACATGGAAAACATAATTTTTGCATACATTTCAACCCTTACGATTATGCATTGATACTCCCAAATAAACGTCGGAATTCGACTTGAGATTCCAGAGAAAACATCACTCTATCATCAATTTAAGTATTAAGTTATGAATATATAAGATTAAATATCAAACAATATAGATTAATTAAAAAAAAAATATTGTAGAAAAATGTGTTTGTAAGTACCTCATCTCTTTCGTTTATTTCGGCACATAAAATATATCTTTTAAGTTTCGTCATTTTCAGATTGAATTCGACCATACTCCTCGCTTTGTGATTGATAACCCAAACAGCCAAATGATTATCTCCCACAGTAAGAAAACATGGAGCTCTTGTAGTCATCGAATTAACAAAAGACACTTCGCCAGCCACTCCTTTGGCAACCTACAATTAATATATCAACGCTAAAAGTACCATAATATTTTTCACAATTTCATCATCATTTGCAAGTTCATTTGAAGATCCATTTGATATGGTGCATCTAAATATTGTCATCTTTCACTTTCTTCTTCGTTTGGCTTATCTCGCGAGTAGGATTGGAACACTTGTTGCAGCTGAGTTACTAAATCATTTGCCATCTTTTTTATTTCTTGTCCATTTATTCTGGCTATCCTTGATTGTGGGATTATGTTGTGAGGTTTTTCCATATTCCTTGTCCTTGTGTCTACTGTTGGTGTTAATTTCTTAGGATAGTTTTAAATATATTGATTTTTATGTTTCAGTAAGGGTTCCTTCAGCTCTCTTGTTGTTTATTTTACATGAATGTTACTATAAAGTTGATTTTACTGTTGCATATCCACACAAAGAGCTACTTGCCTTAATCGCTTGATAGATTCATCTTGAATATTCTTCGATCATACGTTTTCAACAGTAACTGAAGATTAGAGCCTACCAGAACAATACTTCCCTCTCATATTCTCCCATAAGTGGTTCATTTTATTTTTATTATTATGCTTATCAGGTATTTGGTCTTTTTTTCGTACACAGAAACATATCCAGAAGTTCACCAAGTCAACTGGTTATTTTCAATCATCAATCAAGCCTATTTTAATACCAAGGGAAAATGTATAATGAAGTTGGAAAGCGTTTGACTGATCTCTGTCGAAGAAAATCTTTCGATGAAGACGAAATTTGGCTAAAAAACTTGTTTATTGAATACTAAACCAGAGAGTTCTTGATAAATGTGTTATATAAGAATATATAAAGATATGTCCGCTATACTCAAAGTTAAATATCTCTAAAAATTTTCAGAACATTGATTAAATATACCTGGTTGCCACAAATAACTTGATGAGCTTCTGTATCCCAAACAACAGCCGATCCACAATCTCTTCCACCTAAACTAATAACATATTTATCGTTACTAGAGAAAACAAGGGCTTCTACTCGGACCTTATGGTGTTCATGCTCAGATAATATTTCCTTTTTTTCAAAGTCCCATACAATCATTTTTGCCTGAAATTATAAAAACAATTAATTACTTCCCACATATGTTTTATAATAAACAATAACATCAAGTATCAAAATAATTGCTTTGGACAAACAAGGTACAAAAAGATCCCCCATGAACAAATGAAAAGTACGGAAATGCGATTTGCAAGGTTTTTTTATGTCCATTCAGTGCACGGGCAAAAGCCAGATGAGATCTGGATACATGAGTATGACCCCGAGATCCGTAAACAAAGTCAGCAATGGGTAGAATTGGTGGGGAATGTTCAACAAAAGCAGATAGATTTAAGTGACAACTGTCAGCAAAATTTCATTCATCATTCCTACCAGCCAAACAATTACTCACGCCAGAACATGCATAAAGACCCATTCCTCATTGATAATTCAAGAGTTTTTGGCAAAAATATATTCCAATAATTTTTTTATTCCTCACGATAAAGCCTTACTCTTAATGAATTCATTGTAATAGTAACTTAAAGAAGCTGTAACCGTGAATCTAACAAGTGTTAAATTAATACTTACCTAGAGCTAAATACTCACCCTAAATCCAATATGATTAATTTGTCCACTGGCAATAAATTTTCCTGATCGAGATAATGCTACACACGATACAATATTTGTATGACCGACCAAAAATTGTTGTTTCTTCGTAGCCCATTCCATGATGGCAACTTTGTTTCCAAGACCGTATACAATGTGTTTTCCATCTGGATGCGTGACAAGACTATTGGTGTTCCCACCTTAAAGAGAAGTGTTATCACTTTATTTATACTAAATAATAGTATAGAAAACTAAACGGTGGACAATAATGGAGAGCGGAAAGGAAATCACAAAAGACGATATAAACAAATCCTTAAAAAAGGCAGAAAACAACAAAACAACCGGATCAGAAAGTGCTGAACACATTGTTTACACAGTTCAGTATGAATATCACCAAAGGTTCCAAAAATTCCAACTTACTTTACTCAGTTGCTGTTAAATAAAGATGAACAAGAGGGAAGGTTCAAATAGACGGAAAAAGATCGATAGAGCTTACGATAAAGTTGAGGGCGAGACAAGGAGACAGGTTTAGTCCTCTTCTATTTATATTAATCATGGACAGAATAATAGAGAGAATGAAAGAGAAGAACTATAAAGGGGAGATAATAATTGGCTACAGAAACCTAGAACTGGTGAAAAAAAATGGATTAGGATATAAGCAGACTATGTAATAATCGTAACAAATACATTTAAGAAAATGGAAGAAAAAGTAGATAATAGAAAACCTGAGAATGAAAGTAAATATCAAGAAATGCAAAAGGATGGTAGTAAATCAAAAAAGAAGACATGGAAAAAACTTGTGTAATGAACAAAAAACAGAATAGAATAATAGTAGCAGAGATGAAGCAACTAAGGAAAATAACAGACAAATATAGGAAAGGTTTAACAGGAACCAATATTTAAACAGAAACATATTTCTGTATTTTAAAGGCACCATTTTTAAAGCATCTCAATTTTTACAAATTTAAGACGTGAAATTGTATTTTTAAAATATGTTAAAGATCATGTTTTATACCTATAAAGGTATATCAAATTGAAATGCCGCCTAATTGCTTGCGAGCGCACTGTCGAAAATTATTGAACTATACTATTTTTCGCTTTCAGACGGACAAATTTCAGAGTTATATCCTAGTTCTTTGTAGCAGAACCCGCGATGGTGTTGCTGTTCTTAGTAGCAGTGCAAGAGAACTAGTTCACCCAGTTTACTGTACTGCTTGCACTGTCTAGAGTCAGTTCAGCAAGTGCAGTGCAAGCATGCAATTCATGTTAATCAAATGATTCAAATTCAAAAGGATCATTTGGAAAAGTAAGATTATTTTTACACTCATAATAATGATGCTTATTTGAATAAAACATACAATAAAAACTTTCTCACCATCAAATCCAATAATAGCTTCAACGGATAACTCTTTCACATCTTCCACTTCATCTTCGGCCATTATAATTCTAATATATACAAATATTTATTTACTTTAATCACGCTGACTTACAAATTGATAAAACTACTAAAAAACGTCAAGCTATTCTATCATTTCTATGGTAGCGATTGTATCGTTACCATAGTAATGGGAAACGAAAAGAATTCGTTAATAATTTTTCAGTTTTCAATTTATTTCAGTACGATTATATTTTTCAATAGCGAAATATCAGAATTAGCGGTTATATCACACATAGACACTCCAAAATCACTGATGAAGCTGTCTTGAAACCAGACTATCAGAAGTTTGTTTTTATTAAGGTTTAATAAGTTTATTAGTCGCTGATATATGTGGAAAAGATACACATTACCAGCGACTGTTTCTTCTTCCCTTCAATGAACATGTTCCACATGCCCAAGCTGATGGAGCCAAACAAAGAAAGACTAATATAGACACGTAATATTGGATCATGTGCTTGCTAAGTATCTGTGATCAAATTTAAGCAACCACCACTTGTAGGAGCCAATATTTTTAATATAGTATGTGTTTAATTTTGTGATTATTAATTTGGTTTAAGGATCAACAAAATTTTATTTTATTAATGTTAATAATATTACATATGTTTAATTAAACTGTTTTCCATGCAGTTAATATTTTCTTTTACAAAGTATACCAATAACTTTATACGTGAATAATATCATCTTTTATATGTGATGTATTTTTGATTCATAAATAATAGATATTGCAAGTGCTGAAAACCTAGGAGAAAATAATTTCTGTGATATTTTTTATAGCCATATATTTATCTAACTTTTTACAAAATTGTTCATTTTTAAACAAAACTTTTTGAAAAAAAATTAAGAGTACACAAACTCTAATTTGCCCTATGCTCTACCACTGGTTGTAGATGATTGAAGCCAGTTGGTAACAGAATATAAGGTTTGCCCTAGGTTTGCACTGGAACTGTACTGAACTGGACCAGTGAAGACTAGTTCATGACTGTATAGAATTAGTTCGATCGGATACAAAGAACGATCTAGTGCAGAGAGCAATGGAGCATTTGTTGATTGTTTTATTTGAGTTTATTTGGTGAGATTCAGTAGTATTGTAGTATTAACAATAATGGAAAACAATTTAGTACTTTTTGATATTTTACATTTGTCCGATGAGGAAAATGTAGTGCCACCGTTTCCAGATTACACTTAATGCACTGCACTGGCTAAACTGCCTCTAGACCTAGTGCAAGCAGTACAGTGAACTGGGTGATCTAGTTCTCTTGCACTGCTACTAAGAACAGCTACACCACATCTATCAACTGATATTTTATTTTTCTACGACCGTGCGTTTTAACCCACTTTCCCGCACGCATTTTAGTTTTGAAAGTGTCACTTTCCCGCACCTTGTTCTTCACTGTAATCCCCTAGGTTCTCAGGGAAATGTCATGTTGCGAATGTAGGAAGTGCACTTTCTCGCTCATGTTGATTCCAAAATTTTTATAATGGCTTAACATTGTTTCTACTAATTTTTGTACTCAATATCTTGGTTTTTGTCAAGAAAACCGAGCGCAACTTTTTTAAGATGATGCTAGTTTTTCTTGCTAATTCATACTTTTTTCAAAATTTGTGTCTTCCATCAAAATTCGGCGTTACAAAACATTTCAGGGAAAATTTCCAAGCACTACGTATATTTTCTTTTCACAAAAAGATTCTAGAGGTTTGGAAAGCTATTTGAAAGATATAACTTTCATAATATTCTTTTAATAAACATGGAAAGGCTGTGATAATTTATTTTATATTAAAAAAACACTTGAATCTTTTCAAACTGTACTTTATTGAAAAAATAAAAAATATATTGTAAACACACAAAAATATTTAAAAAATTGAAAATATACATTAACATATTCAAAAAAGTATATGGTAACATTTCTAGAACTAAAAACTAAATGAAATGTATACATATGATCAGTTGCAATGCAATGCAATACCAATATAAAATAAATTCTTGTGCACGCCTTGTGACCTTGTAGTTAAAAATACTTAATACAGGTAAACATTTCTCTGAACAAATAAAACGATAATCCATCCACACCTGACCCATAAAATTCCAAGTAACCTTCTTAATGTCCTAATAGCATACAATTAAATTAATCCTTCTTGATATACCTTTTTGGGAAAAACCAATACATATATAAGGTTGGAGGTAGTTACCTTCTCATTGTTCCATACTAACACGAACTCTAGCTAGATGTTTGGAATCGAGGAGAAGTTCAATATGTCTTGAGACAGACCTCGAACGCCGAGGTTTCAGCGAAGCTACACCGTTTCCACAGATTCAGCTCGTCTAGGTTCATGTAAGTATGTAACTTGGAATTTCCAGGGTCAGGTATCGGTCAGTCAGGTGTGGATAGATTTTCGTTTTATTGACGAAGTTTGTTTGGAGAAATGTGCACCTGTATTAAGTATTTTTAGCTGCAAGGTCACATGACGTGGTCGCCACATGTTGATAGCAATTTTTTTATACAGTTGAAAATTAAAATCAAGTTTAAAACTGTTAAAAATATTTTAACTGATAAAAGTTAAAATAATATTAATAAATTAATGGAATTTGATAAATAGGAAATACTATAAACACATAACAACAACGTATTTTCATTATTTCAAAATTTTTTCTGTTAATTGTATTGGTTATTGATTAGTCATACCATTTTGTATAATTCAAAATGTTTTAGCAAAAGCAACTGAAAATGTATATCAACCAGTGTGATCAAATATTACAACATGTTCATGTAATAAGTGATGTATTTTTATATAACAAACTACAAGAAACAAAAAACAAAAGAAACAAACAATTTCTTACTTACGATTTAAGTAATGTTGATTAAAAAAAGAATATAAGGGAAGTCCATTTAGGATTCCAAAAATTTACTTCATCAAAATCTAACTAATTTTACCGATGCTCCCAAGTTAATTGCAAACTTAAGGGATTTATCAAAATTAAGACATTTCTCACAAAAATAAAATTATTTGATCCAAAAATGACAATATATCCATGAAGTAACCCAGTAAAGATTTTTACAAAACATTCTTAGTTTAAAGTTATAAAACAATAAACTTTTTGCTGTTGGCTTAAAACTCTGTATAAAGAGATAACATCAATAATTTTACTGTTCCTAACTTGGTAAATATAGAAATAAAGTACTTGCCTCCAACTATCACTCCGAAACTACAACTCCTGGACAAAGGTACCATTCAAAGCTTTAAGAAAATAACTTGTCAGACGTCTTAATGATATTGAACGCCAAACGTCAACTATAATTAATGTTTCATAAGCCACGTGGGTAATCACCAAAGCTTGAAATCTATTCACTAAAAAAACCATTGCAAACTGCTTAAAAAAATGGGGTCAAAGTAACATGCGAAGATGACCGACGAATTTCCATATGCCGAACTTGATAGGACCTGGCAAGATGAATTACATTTTCAAGAGACTGAGTTCGATTATATCGTTACCTTTGATAATGATTTAGCCGTCTGTGGAGAACTAACTAATGCTGATTAGTCACATTTGTTTTGCCATTTACTAATGTATGAAGGTGAAGAAGAATAAGAGTGAAATTGATGAACCTGACTTTACAATAAAAGATGCTTATAATACTTTAAATATAATAAAATCCGTGTTTCTCAAAAAGGTAGGTTTGAGCGACGATGTAGTCAAATACAGCACAAAATTGATTGTTTGAATATTATTCATTCATGTACAGCCGAAAGCGCTAGTATATATGAAATTAGGACACAATAGTGATAAAGATTTAAAAAAAAACGAGTCACACAAAATCTGAAAAGATCAATTGAAATTGAGAAAAAACAATTATGGATGTGGAAAATGAGCAAGAATTATGAAATTTTGTTAAAATATGTTGAATATGTTCATCCTTCCATGTGAATAGAAAAATTAAGGTAAACGTTTTATAAAAAAAATTCATGCCAAGTAAATCATGAAAGATTGAACATATCAGATCTACAAATTATAGCTTAGTTTTGTAATAATTAGAGGCAGATAGATAATTTGAAGTTGAACTGGTCTTAGCTTTCCTAGTATTTATATTTGAAATGCATTTTCAATAAATACTTCACATTCACCTGGGCGACATCGTATACAATATATCTGGAAAAAATGTTAAGGAAAAAACATATCAATAGACAGGTAGATTTAGAGGTAACATTACACTACTCCTCAAAAGAACTGTTTATCAACATTATCTACAGCATTTGTTCTGCAATTTTATTATTCAAAACATTTTTTGTATAGTGAGTATCTGATTTTCACTAAGATACTGCCAGGGTGTTTCTTCTCCCAAAACTGTTTCTTAAAGGAAAGTATCAATGTGAAAAATTACAGATTTGTAAAAAGAAAATAGGGGAAAGACAGCTGATAAATATTTCATATTAAATTTTATATAGTGTTTACGGATAAGACTATAAAAAGGATACTCGTTGTATAAAAGAGAAGAAGATTGTTGGGAAGGTACTCCTTTACCAACAGGAACTTCTACATCTCCAATTTTCTTCACTACAGATGGATCTGGATGTGTTCTTCCTACACCTTTGCAACTGTGCATTCCTTTTGGTAATTTGGTTATGTAATCGGCTTTCAATCTCTCATACATCTACAATTGAAATTTTTTAAATTATTTTCTATGTACCTACACAGTTAATGTGATAAATGAATCACATTCATTGATGATATTGGGGTTAAACAAATAGTTAAATTTAGGTGAAAATCATGTATACTTACGTTTCCTAGAGCTACATCACATAATAACATAAGACCTTTAGGATTAGCTGAATCCGTACAACAATAATTAGCAGACTTGGAAACCATATCGGCAAAGTAGATACCTTTACCAAACATGTAACCAGTAACAGGAGCCTCTGGAGGAGCAATTCGAAGACCTTGAGATAATATACCAGCATAATTTGTTACCCTAGAACCGTGCCATAATAATTTTCTATTAGGCAGCTTACGGAATGGCTTGTATCGTTTGTCTTCACCTGGAAAATTCAAAATTATATTGGAGAGACTGATTTAGGTATGTCCCAAACTTTTAGTCAGACACTGCTTTTGGTAAGTTTTTCATTATCAGTGAAAAAAATCAAATATCCACACAAATTTACCTTGACGTTTAACAGTGAAGACTTCGTCAATAATTAGTTCATAGTTGTCATGAGTAGCTGCATGAGTATTTTGAACATATTCATTAATGATGCTAAATTCTTCAGTGCCACGTTCCAGAACTTGTAATTCAGTATTTAGTTGATTGTAATAACTGTCGACTGTGTGTTCTGAACCAGATGATTTCATCAAATTGTATGCAACTTCCAATTCCGTTAAACTGTCCAACATTAAAATTTTTTGCTGACAAATAAAAATTAATACCAATTAGTAGTTTTGAACATATTGTTTACGACCACTACACTAATAATCAAGTTATTGTCTTCAGAGACTGAAAGTAAACTTTAATCTCTGAAGACGATAATTTGGTCTTCTAGTGTTGGTGTAGTATGATTATCACAAAGTTTCATAAATATAAACCTAGTTGCTTTGGGTGTTCGACCTATTAGTTTATCTAGAATGACAGTGACAAAATTTTTAAAAATTTAAAATAGACAACAAACTAATTGATTAAGTGATCAGTCACTCTTTTCATAATAGTTACAGAGTGAAAATTTATATAAAAAAGGTTAAGTCGAGCTAGATTGATTTGGGTCAAGTTAGGCTAGGTTAGCTTGGGTTAAATTAGCCGAATATTTTCACTGGATCTTCAGACATGTCGTTATGTTAATGATATAACCTTGAACAAAGCAAAAACTAATTGGGTTACTTAAAAAAACCTGGATTGAAAGCAAAATATTTATAACTTGGTGAATTTATGAGGGTCTTTGCATGGCTTGGGTTGAGACATTTTTGAACGAAATTTTTTCGTATGGTTCGGTTCTATGCGTGTCGTGTTAGTTGTAGAAAGTACTATTCTGAGTCGTTTTGTTTTGTGCAAGATTACTTATAAGTAAAACCCTAAACTTACTAACATTAGAAGAAAATGAATAACCTAGAGTTAGACGTAATTAAGTCCAATCAGGCTATAATACTGTTAAATGATTGAAATTATTTTAAATATTAAATTAAAATTATACCTTTATTACTTCGGGATCGTCTAGAATTGGTGGATCTTCAATACCAAAAGAATGTGGTATAAATGTGTAGAATCTATTAGAAGCATCTATAAATCTGGATCTTTCTGCTTTTTCATTGATCAAAGTTTGTAGTTCACTAAGAACACCAAACGCCTTTTGTATTTGAGATTTGCTCAACTTACCTAAAATTAATATTCATTTATATTAAAATCTAGAATTCAATTTCATCTAATACCTAAGGGCATTTTTTCTGTATCCAATTCAAATTCCATCATAAGTTTTTTCATCGAATTAATATCGAAGATCATTCTAACAAGATCTTGAACTTGTACTGGCAATTTTGATTCAGAATCTGTAATGTCTAATTTTAGAGTCTCTTCTTCGCCATAATCCATTTCGATAGGATATAATTTTCCAGGCATTTTTTTGAAATTGTCTCTATTGTCCCAATCATTGCCTGTTTTCTCCTTGTACAAATCTCTGAACTGCATTAGTGCTTCTTGCAAAGTTCCCATAGATTCTAATTTATGATCTGAAATGGATTTGAGTTATTTAAAAAAACAATATTTATATGAACAAATAAAATCAGCAAATACTATATAGACCTTAGGAATCGTTTCAACCTTTTTTAATGTACATGTTCCTTTTCTTCTAGAAGTATCTGATAGAAATATTCATTCAACAGATAGTTTTTCTCAAGTTATTCAATTCATCTTAATAGGTAAAAATATTACAATCCTATTGGTGCTTAGTTATACAAGAATCAAAAGATAGAAAGATTTTATTTGCATGTAGCCTTTCTATAAGATTTTAGGAAGAAGGCGGACACTACTAATTTCTTTCAAGGCATTACCATCTCAAGAATCACTTGATGATATTAGGTCTAGCAAAAACTGATGAAATAAATAGAGCACGTAATGGAATTCACCAGAACTATGGAACTATAAGACGAACTATAAATGTTGAAAACAGCTCTAATAAGGGACACAATAAACCATGAGGTTGCAGTACAATACAAGTCTTACTTTGTCTTTGTCTAGTATAACTGAATAAATTTGTATCAAATTTTCTTATTAAGGCACAGCCTTCTACAGAATCAATTTTCAATATTTCTAAACAAAGGTTGTGGGGTGAGTAATACTACATTCTTAAATAAGTATTAACAATTTTTGTGAAGGATAACATAGATCACATTTATTTTTTAAAAATCGCCAAAATCAGCAGATAATTGTTGGGTTGAGAATATAAAGTAAATACAGTAAAAAAATAATTTTGAATTTTTTCAAATCTCCCTTAAACTTAGCCAGCCACTTCTTCTACAGACTCAGACTCTATGTTACAATTATTAGGGCATTATGTAACTGAAACTTCAAGAAATGAAATACTATAGACATAAAAAACAAATAGTAGGTTAAAAGTAGCAAAATAACTGTAAAAACTTACTTCCAATAGTAGTACCGATTCTTCCCCAAGATCTAAACAACCAGTAAGCGTTTTTTTTATCATGTTCCAGAACTTGCAACTTGTAATAACTGTTTTTACCAGATTGAATATCAGTTAAGCCAAGAATAGCATTAAATTTGTCACTTTTATTTTGGTATACATGAGCCGTATCTTCCAGTCCCGAATCAGGATCGACGGCTGTACCTCCCTTCAATTTCATTTTTACTGATTTTGGTACAGATTTGGTGTAAATGCTTTGAGATTTTGATTTTCGACTTGTAGATGGTTCCTCAGGAAGACGCACGGTTGGCTAAATACAAACCAAATTTACAAGGTATTACAAAACTTTCAATAGAATAACAAATAAGAGTTTCTAATTTGATATTTTTCTGGATAGATTATTCTTCATTAGGATATTTTTTTACAGTATTGGAAAATACTCAGTAGAATATAGAAATTTCAGTCTAAAATCTTCAATCAGCTTAATTACAATCTACTAACGTAAGTTTGAATAAAACATCGCAATAAAGTAGAATAAAATCAGCTGTTCCACTATATCAGAGCAAAGTCATAATATTGATCTATTACGATTTTAATAAGATTACGGAAATATTTAGGAAAGTAGAGTGATAATTCAGCAATTTATAACAATTTATCGCATCTTTCTAATTAAATATTCACTGGTATATTGGTCGAAAATTTGCTAATAAAATTCCATATTCACTACAGAAAATTGCAAAATCAGGGATCAACACTTGGGAGCATACTGGTTGAAACAGGTTAACCTCAACTGAAGTCGGCGGATACTCTGAAATTTGTTGTTGGACAAATGGCAAAATTATTTTACTGGACACACCTTGAGAGATGGTATAAGATATGGATGTAATGGAAGCAGATAATTCAAGAAGTTTAGTGGACTAATGAGGACAATCAAAGAGGGCATATATCAAAAATTAGACTATTCATGCTGATAAGTTACAGAGATGTAATGAATTTCATCATATGTAGGATACTTACGTCCGATCCCCAATTGCAAATACTCTTCTTAATAATTAAATCAGAAATTTTTCCAGTATTACTCTTAGCTTCATCTAAAAAATCATCAGGAACGACGTGTATTTGTTCACTTTCAGCTTCTGACATTCTACTACTCATTTTTTCAACTTCTTCAGATGTGGAGATTACAGCCAGAACAGTTTTATCTATTTTAGTTACAACTTTTCCTCCTAGGGAAGTTATAAGTTTTTTTATCTCATCTTTACCCTTTGGCGGTTTCCCCAAGATAACGAATTTCATTTCATACAGTGGGGGAGTTTCTCTCTTAACACGGGGCCTTAAATTTATGAAATTAATAACAAAATATTTCAATAGATAATAAAACTGATGGTGCTAATCTCTTAGATAATCTAGCACCAGTGACAGAGTGGTGCTAGGTAATCATAATATACTGATTGCAATTGAAAAATATATGACATCGAAAACAACATTGCCCTATATTTTTAAAGACAAAAATACTCAGTGTGATCTAAAAATAAATGCACTTTTAATTGATACTAGGTGGCTCAAAAGTTATCACTTAATGTTTGATGACTATTATTTTTCGAGAAATTTTCATTATCAATTTCACCTGAAAAAAAACCCCTTGGGAACAACATCAAAATCCACAAAACTCTATCAACATTGTCTGCAATCTTAACTTCTAAAAGATTATTTTTTTAGGTTTTGGCTTCCATTCTTAAGATAATTTTCAGGATTATATTTTATGCACCACTTTCCATCATCATTTAATGTAAAAAAATTATTTTAAACTTCTCACTTTAAATCTGTTTTCTCAAATATACTGTTTATATTTTTAAAAAACCACAAAGTGTAAAATATTTTTTGTTAGTGATATTAATTAACTTACTCCACATTTTCTTCTAATTTCTCTTTCTTCACACCATTAGTTGGAGTTTTAATTTTAATAATTCTAGTTCTAGGTATGTATTTATACTTCTTAAGGAAAGGGTATTCTTCTTTCAATTCTTTTTGTACCTTAAATGACTTGCGTTTTGGCTCTTTTACTGTTTTATTACATTTTGTCCACTCTGTAAGGTCTCCAGTGCAAATGTAACCACTGTTTGTGTACTCAAACTGGCCTTTGCAACTATCACATGGTTCTAATGCTCCAAAGGTCATTGCATCTGCTACTTGATCCAGCATCTAAAATTTAAACATAAAAGCATCTGTTAAAGTATATTCTAAAATTGTGCTACTGACAAGTATTTTCATTTTGAACGTTGTTATTTTCTGCTTCAATTCTGTCTTTTGTAAATTTTTTCGTATTTTTCCATTCTAATACTCCACTTTTGCCTTCCATTTTGTAGCTCTTCTTTATATTACTGTTTTAAGAGAGTTTTATCTTTTAGAAATGTATACTCTTTCTTGCATGGGTGGTAAAAACGAGCATATGTTAGTTAAGTATAGACCCAGACGGGACCATTTGGGGCCCTCAACTAAAACCTATACAGTGGCCCTCTATCATGGGCTCTGGGTGATATGGAATACCTCCAAAAAATTTAGGGTCCTGGCCCCTCTATTTGAAAAATTAGGTGCTTGAAAAAGTGTTTGGCACTTAAAAGCACAAGAAATTCAACTAGGTTTTTATACAAATACATATAATTTTCAACTTTTATTGAATTTATTATTTCAAAATAAAATGCAATAGGAGCTTATTTAACTGAGATGATTCGACATTCTACTTTCCCACTTTTAAAGTAACAGCTTTTCTCTCACTTGTTCAAGTTACTTCAACTAGTATACTATTTTTGTCTAAATAATGAAACAAATCCCTCTAAATATTAATAAACAGCAGACTGAACATAAGGTCTTGGTCTAAAAACGACCAAAGTCGATTTTTGATTATTAAGCTTAGAAAAAATTCGTTCACATCTGACCTGGGCACAAATTTCTATGCTATAGGTTGGTAAATAGCTAGTTTGCACATATCAAACACTGGAAACATTGCCTATTTTTAGAGCGGTAAATGTTAGAATTTTACTACTTCTTCTGGTGGATCCCAATGGTCTTTTTCGTCACTACATCTGGGTCCATAGTTCGCAGTGGACTGTACAGCTACAAAATTGCTGTAGTACTGTGCGAACTGTTGCAGAAGCGGACGTTTTCCAATTTTACACAGGTTAGAAATACTGTGAAGGGCTTCTAGGAGAAATGTTTGGAGTTACAAGGTAGAGGAAAACTAAAATATACAATTGTGTAATGTTAAACTGGTAAAATAGATTGAGCACCATCTTTTAATTTTTCACCAAGCACCAATTTTATCGTTAATGTTCTTTCTCTCTTAAAGTTCAACTCTAACTGGACCTCAATGTCATTTTTGTCTAGCCTAAGATTAATTGTACTTTCATGTTTTTGTTTATGTATACAATACTTCAAAATGAGAGTCATTCCTTTTATCCTTAACTTGCCAGAGTAATGTTTGTTCTAAGCTGAGGCATAGTTAATGGTTTTACTTTGCATATACTTGCCAAACATTTTTCAAATTTGATTTGATTGACTAATTAGGTTTTTATTTGTGTATCGAGATTTCCTGTCAAAACTTTCAATCAAAATTTGTTTAAAAAATTTATCTGAAAATGTCTTCACTAATTGGAAATTCTTCGTGATCAGGGAACTGCAGACCTGGTCAATCTGGGCCTGTTGCAGTACTAGAAATTGCACTTGACATGAAAAAAAATGACCTGTAATATATTCTCATTTATAGATAATAAAATGTTTTATTTTTTCATAGAATTGCAATAACATATTTGGAAAAAAATCCTTTCGTTAAACTAGAAGATTTTTCAAGTAATTAACAATTTATTTATTCAACTTTTACTCTTTTATCATGTGAAATTAGATTTGAAAACTAAAAGAACATACCCTATCTTTTCCTGTAAATGGTTTTTGATTATTATATTCAAGTAGTTGTACTAAAACTGTTTTTGTTTTTGATCCTAACTCATCAAGAGAATCTCTATATTTATACATAAGTTTATTTTGCTCCCTGTATTCATTATCTTTTTTATCAACATCATCTTCAGTTTTCATTTTCTTTACTGGAGGTACATCTTCCTGTTTAATTGCACTATAAACATAGAATCATAGAATCTTAATCACCAAGTTTTGAAGTCAAATCAAAACTGATTCAAATTTTGAAATAGAATCATGATTGTTAAGTTTTTCAAGTACTCACACTATCTGTTTCTTAACATTTTCCTGGTCGTTTTTTGAGAGTCCTTTAAAGCCCGGTAGTTTATCACCAGATTCAAAATACCCAAGATCACTTCTGAGTTGAGCAAAACAACTCACATGATGCCACATATCTTGTCCACCATATTTTTTACCAACCTCAGTTTCAAAATCTTTTTTGGAGATACGTAACTGAAACAAAGAAATATATAACATCTTGAAATAAATTGTTTTTAAGTCCTCAAATTGTAATTAGAGATTTCTCATATTAAATTAAAAACTGTTGAACAAAACTTAAACTACTGCCTTGCAAATAGAAACCTATCTTTTTCATAAATAAACTTACTTCATCTTTAAGAATTTTCTGTTCACATCCTCTGCATCCAGCTCTACCAGATTTAGCATACTCAATGCGGAAATCCTTCATTGCTTCCTTTTTCAATGTAGAAGCCCCTCCATCATTACCCCTTTTTTTTCCTTTTTTATCAGGAATAATTATCACTTCAGATAATGTAACTTTTTCTTTTATTTTGTCTTGATCTTCTACTCTTAGAGCTTCGAAATGTTCAATGTCATCAATAGTTTTTGGTCTTTGCTTTTGAAAAAAGCATGAGAAATGAAACCAACGTGGTTGCTTTCCATCAAAATGTGGAGACTGGAAAAAATTTTCAATTATTCAGAACTAAAACATTCAAGATTCTGATTTTAGCTCCATTGACTGGTTCCACGAAATTTTTTTTCAAAATAGTATATGTAAACAATTGATATAGCAATATTTACGTAACTTTCATGTCATTTATATGTATTAATAACATAAGTAAATTATAAGCTCAGTTTTTCTAATAAGTTGTATAATAAGTGTCTAAAATAAGTTTTATTTGAATTGTTGAGGCATTGAACTACATCATGCATTACTCTGTTAGGGGAATAAAGGTATTTCACTCTATTAAGGTTTTATATATGATTGTCTTAATACAATTCTAATTTTTTAGTAAGTATTGAAGTCTTCAACTATTTATATTTCATCTCATCTATTTACGCATATTCAGCCTTTTTACCTGCACCATAACAGCAAGACGCAAAGAACCTTGATTAATTGATGTTTTGCAGCCTTTGCAGCTGGAACGGCCGGATTTGGCATATTCTGCCAAATACGGAAGATCTGTTTTACTCATACTTCCAAAAAATTAGGAAAATTACAACTTCCTATAAATAACCAAACGTTTTATTTAAACAAACAACCGGTTAACCCAACCTGTTTCAATTAACTGACCAACGTTGCCAACGTTATAACTTGGAAATAGGTGGATTGTTTGAAATCTAATGAGAGTGTTTTTCGGGAACTATGATGCTAGAGGTCAGAGAGATCACCTATCAACTATTGGGGTCATAACTCGGAAAAGTTTCCAAACGTTACGTTTTTTCATAATTTTACATGTTAGTATCTTTATATATAGAAAACTATATACGGGACATTAATAACCAGTGAAGTTCATAAAAACAAATGAAACACTAAATGAATGTTTATAAAGACAGAAAAACTATATGAATAATAACATAATATATAAAAATTATACCCCAAACTAAAGTAATAAAAATCAAAGGTTCTTAAAGGTTGAATATCAATTTTGAATTTTCTACCAATAATCGAACGCGATGTTTGAATCCAAAATTAGCTGATAGGTGATCTATTTGATCAAGTATCATAGATCATATGGAACCAGGATAATTTACCATTAGTTAATACCAAGTTATTAGCTAAATTTCAACTCGATATAATTTTTGAAAAATCCGTAGACTTGGCAAGACTGCAATAGTCAATTGCCAATTTATCCACCACGTTCCCGGGTTGTCAATCATAAAACGTCACAAGAATAGTATTAAACAGATAAATCTTTTGAAAAAGTTGATTTAAATAACAAATAACGATAAATCACTGAACAAAAACCGGCCATTAACGTTTTTCATCTTACTTATGGACTACATATAATAATTCTCTTCTCTACAAATATAACAGAAACTTTTTATATTATTTTTTAATTTGATACATTATCCTACGAATAATGTTTTTATTCATACGATTATATTTTTTACATATACCGTTCTGCTACATTAAATATTATATTATATGATTATTTTTTAATCAAAATTCGTATGATTAGCCACAGACTTCGAATTCAAACCTAACCTTTAAATGAGTCTTCTTCTTTTATCTGGTGATTTTGAATTTTTATTTTAGGTTATATTTAAAAAATTCAAATTTAAATGTCTCTGTGTGAAGCAGAAAAAACATTTATTTTACATGGAGTTGAAGTAAAATTAATTGAATATCGTATTGAACAATAAATTTACAATTATAAACTTTATAGGAGAATTTTCGAGTGGATGGTCGGGAACGTGAGGATTACAGAACTATGGAATTAGAAACAGATATAGTTGCACATGCTTTTGGTTCTGCTAGACTTAGACTAGCAGATACAGATGTTCTCGTAGCTGTTAAAATAGAAGTTGATGTTCCTTTTCCCGAATCGCCTCACCAGGGAAAGATTGAATTTTTTGTTGATTGGTAATAAACAACATATTTATAAAATGCATGAATTTATCGATAAATTACATACTTCATTTATTTAACATGATATGTGCTGACACCTTCTTCTAGTTCAGCAAATGCAACACCAGATTTTGAGGGTAGAGGAGGAGAAGATTTGGCCATAAACCTCTCAAGTACATTGAGTTCAGCTTATTCCTCCCCTTTGGCATTTGACTTAACAAAGTTGTGTATCCTACATGGAAAGAAATGTTGGAAGTTATATGTGGATATTTTGGTAATTTATAGAATTTTCATCTCATTAGTTCTTACAGAGCATTACAATTTAAATCTATTATCATTGATTATGCAATTTATCACCTGTAAATGTATGTTTTAGATTCTTGAATGCGGTGGTAATTTATTTGATGCAGTTTCTCTAGCTGTAAAGGCAGCACTCTGGAATACACAAGTACCTTTAGTTAAAAATGTTAATATTGACGGTAATACTGTGGACATCAATGTATCAGATGAATTGTATAACTGTACTAGATTGGATGTGCAAAAAGCTCCTATAATGGTAAGTTTTTGCAATTCAAATTTGTATCAAATCCATAGGAGTCAAAAATATTTCTAAAATCATCATATGTAAATGGTTTTACAACAATTGCACAATGATTTTGTTCCCTGAATGCAACCATTATTACAACTGCTGATTTTTATTGGTTTAGTAGAAGGTGATTCCATAGTAATTTGAAATATTATGATTGTATCTTTTTTCCAAGATGAAAACTTTTAGTAATATCATATAAAGGAGCAGATGTATATTTTTTTTGATGCTAGTGAAACTGAATCTAGAAATAAAATATGAAAATATTAGTAAAAAATATGAGCAGGAAGTTAATAAATGTTATGGCTTCCATTGAAATAATGAAAACATTATACCTCATTAAGACTTATCACATAACAATAACCATCTATTAGCTGTATGTAATTAAAAATGAGAAAACTTTTTAGGTAACAGTGTGTAAAATAGGAGAAAAATGTATTGTAGACCCTAATGCAGCAGAAGAACAATGCTCAGTCGGTTCTGTAGTAGTAGCAGTATCTGGGAACAAATTAAGCACTGTGTATCAAACTGGTACAGGATCACTCCACCCAACTACATTTTTAGAAAGTATTAATTTAGGTTTTCGAGTTGCCCAAAGATTGGATGAAGCTTTATGGGAAAGCCTCGATCAAATCAAACCTAACCAAGATGTAGGATTTCTTAAATAATCAAACCAAATAAATGAAATGGTTTTATTTCTTAATAATAATACTTGTAATTTGCATTTGTTATCTTTTATATTGATATTGTACTTCATTAATATAATGTTTTTGTTTGAGTTTTGTGAGTTTAATGAAAAGTCTAAATTAAATTTATCGTGGAAACTGTTTTCCATGTGGATGAGAGAGGGAAAGTATAGAGATGTAGATGTGATCATGAATGATCTTGATGAATACTTTGATTTTATCATCCCGGATGCGATAAAATTTTCATCGAAGTTATTTCCAAAACAGATATTTTGTGCACTAGATGCATCTAACCCATTCAACTGTCCAAAACTCTGATTTTAGTTACAAATTTCTAATGAACTCCTACAGTTTTGTTGTTTTTGTGTTTGTTTGCAATTCTAAAACTAGATGAACCTCCTCCCTACAGAATCAAAGCTCTTCAGTTTATGCTAGATGTAATATCATTGGGTTCAATTTAATGATAGTTAAAATACTTTTAAACTTGGTTGTATAAATGGTGCAATTCAAAAGACAGTATTTAGTCGGTGTTAAAATGTAAACCATTGTTAACTTTGTCCAACATCTTCAATGCCAAAAAATTATTCTATCAGCTACTTACTAAAACTGATAATCTATGTATGGATGTCTGAAATGAAAACAAAATATCGATGTTTATTAAAATATCAATATTAGCATCGATGTATCTGTTAAATTAAAAAAAAATAATGTTTTAAAATACTTAGGTATATAATTCAGTCTAGCTCAAAAATATCAACAGTAATTTTCGTAAAAATGTACATTATCTCAATGTACAAAAATCTCAATAAACTCGAAGATATTGATGTGATTTTTATGTTCTAACTTAATCAAATTCAGACCGACACAATTTATGGTTTTGTAGTTTTATTTACTTATTTCAAATTACAAGCGAACTCAAATATACGAAGTAAAATAAAAGTCAAGATGGCAGCACTTGAAAATGGACAGGACCGACAACCATTCATAATGAAAAACCGCAGTTTCCGCAGACAGTCCCTACAAAAATAATTGTATAGTCGGGATTTTTCAACAGATATTTTATCAGTATTCCTTTTTATTAGACAAAATTAAAAAAATATCAAAAAGTAAAAGTCTATTTTCCAACTTTCAAAACTTTTATCATATAAAGCAAATCATTATTTGTCGCGTAGAGAGAGTAGAAAAACTCTACATGCTACGCCTAAGATTATACACTCGATGCTCCGCTGTCAGCCGGCTTCTATTGTTAGGAACCGCCAGATTTACAAAGAAACCGTAGGTGTCTAGTATTTAAGCGCCCAATTAGAAAGAACTGAAGTAAAATGTCTTGTGTCGATCCAAAATTTTATCGGGTTTTCTTTACGGGATAGATTTGGAGCATCTAGGAATTACTTCAACTCGACCAGTATTCTGTTACTTTGAGAGGCAACGGCAGTTTCATAATTAAAAAAAAAAATATCGTTTTCGATACTGATTCTGTATCGACGTTTCAATTCATCGGATCAAAATATATCGCTTAAAAATATCGATATTTTTTTACCAAGCCTGTACTTATCAATCGATGCCGCTCTTATTCTGTAGTAACAAATTATTTTCTTGGGATATAATTTTTAAAGAACAGTTTTTATTATCATTATTTTAAATAAAGATAATATTATCAATGATTGATTAGATTATGGGATGAATCAAAACGAGTTTTAATGACTGATATCAAGGAGATAATAGTTGAAATAAATTTAACAATTTATAACTATGGAAACTAACGTAGTTTTTATTTTACTTTTGTTGATTTTGTGTATTCAAAATACTACTGGTAAGTAGTGGTAATATTAAAAAAATATTTGTTTATTATTTCAGTGGTTCATATCAGGTAATTCTGAGATGTTTTCAAAGTCAATTCTACAATATAAACAATCGGAAGTTAATCTCTACGAGCGCGCTATTCCAGGATAGAATTCAGGGCTAAAAAATGTTACTGTTTCACATAACTTACTTTTTATTTATTTCATTTAATCTTTATGATTTGGTCATAATTATTAACTACTTGTTTATCTACTTTTATTAGGTTGGCTGCAAAGTAATATTGTAAACTAATAATAGCTTCGTTCGCGGTAGATAACTTGGACACAATCCGAATTATTTCTGAATAGCACTGCGAACGCACAATTTCAAACTGCGCATGAATCTGATGACAGAACATGTTCAGGATATCTACCGTGAACAAAGCTAATGTAAAAATTTATTTGAATTGGCTCCTTTTTCAATATTTTCTATTATTTAAAAATCTGATTTGTTCAATAATTGTAAAGTGACATATTTCGGCAATTCCAGTCGATTTTGATAAGATGGACAGAATTGTTTGTGTGGTAGAGGCTCATGATATGGTGGCTGTGCGAAATGAATATTCCGCATGGACTGGGGTAAAATTTGAATCAACATGGATCCTATAAATTTATTTTTGCACTTTTAAAATCTGATTACATTTCCCTGCCGTTACCGGATTGTTTATTTCGTAAGAAAGAGTATTACAATAATTATGGGTGTTGAGTTAAATGTATTCAAAAGAATTCCTAAACTATAGATAGGTATACTACAACTACTACTACTACTACCATTTAGTCTTTTTGTAGGTTTTCTAAAATGTTATGTATGTTCACAAACTGAAGATGATTCAGATACTCATTGCTTAGACAGCCCTGGTTCTCAGGATACTGACATATTGGAGTGTGATAAAAAATATTGTTATGTTGTTAGACAAGATTATAAAGTAAGTTTGGAACACATCAATAATACCAAAAATTACAATTGGTTTGTTGAATTTCTTTGTGTGCTTTTAGACAAAGTAAATATAACTAACTAACGTTAAAATGAATGACTTGAGCAACCTTTTAAATTCAAATATTTCTAAAATCAACTGCCAAACATGAATCAGTGCTACCAACCGACCCCCTATATTACGGTTTAATTATATTTAACAATTTTTCTTTAAATAAATTATGTGAATACAAGTCGATACAGAGACAATAATATAAAACACTCGTAACAGAAGGCTATTGCAGCCACTGGCGCCGTTAACTATATATTTAGCAAAAACCATATTGTAAAAAGTTTGGAGCGCTATAATTAAAAACCGATGCGTTATACAAAAAAAAAGTTTCGAATAAAAAAGATGGCAAAAATTACTATCTATAAAAATAATCTCCGCTATTTTTGTCATACGATACGCGGTTCGAGAGATATGCGATAAATCGCGTTTTTCAAGATGGTGACTGACGCGAGCGCCCCTTCATGTCGCCCAATTGGATTTACATTCAGGGGTGTTTATTGGGTTATTTAAGTAGAATACTTGTATTTATAAGAAAATAATTTGTATTTACCACTTAAAAGGCACTTCACTGAAGACAACGATAGGTTTTTAAAAATTTCTAAATATGCAACGTTCAAAACTATTATGTTAGAAATTAGTGTTCACTTCAAATCGAGATTTTTTATCTTTTATCTTATCCAAGAACACAGTATATAATCATGATTTGAGAGCTTGAATTAATGTTTTTTATAATTTGAATCAATTCCAGGACCCCAGGGGTAAACTTGCCTCCATATTGAGGACTTGTTTGGACAAACCTACATACACAAATGAAGTAATTGAAGATGAAACGCACAGAGCTTACTATAGGGCTTGTAAATCTGATTTATGTAATGGTGGGAATGGAAGAACTGACGAAAGCACTGGAGAGAGTGGAGCTTTTGGAGATAAATCCACAATTTACGTTCCTGGTACTGGTACAAACAATGGGGAGATTGTTAAAGTTTTATTTGTAGTTCATATAATTTCGTTTTTAATACTGTATCTTTTAAAATGAGGTATAATATCTATATAGTTTTAATAAATTTATAAAACTTTATATATTGATAATTATGGGCTTTTTTGTTTATCTCCACAATTAATTGTCAAAGAAAAAACAATATTTTTGAATCATTTGATCCTGCAGATCCAGATGCAGCAGCTACACACCTAAATAAATATCTGTTAGGCATTCTTGAATATTCTACTGTGCATAATCTAAATTCAAATAAGTTTTACTGTTAGCTTTAAGCATATACGCCGTACTTGAAATTTCCAAAGGCGTTTTGGTTTGAATCTTTTAACGAAATTAGGATATGATTCCTAACCAGTCAAAGAGGGAGAAACTACAGCGGATTGGTTCCGCTACCGTGTGGAGACTGCATGATGGTCAATGAAATCCAGAAACTTTTTTTTTGTGAAGCCAGAATCAAGTTGTCCTGCTCATTTCACAGCTGGCTGCAGATTCGACATTCCTCCTCCTAACATTTTGCGTAGTTAACACCTACTGGGTGTTCAGTTTTACAGGTTTTGGAGCTAACTCATTGTTTGATGGGCGTAGAACCAGGGGTTTTGGCCTCTTAACAAGCTATACCTGGACCACCACAGCCTAGACATCCATAATAGCTGATACTTTGAAAATAGTACCCCTTTGCTCAGAGCCCTCAGGGGAGGAGGATTTGTTATGGTCCTTGCTTTTGCAGTGTTCTTGGGAGAGTCGCAAGTTTTCCCGCATGCATTGTTGGGAAAACCTGATTAGGGCTTAGGTACCATTCATTCCTTAGACTGGTTGCTTTTGACTTAAGCCCTTATAAATAAGCTGTCATGTCCACTTACGCACACCAGAGGAAAGCGGCTATTACTTCAACTTCAAGATTTAACATCTCCTTGATGAGGCCTACTAGTGTTTTATTTCCTCCAAGTTAACTTGCTTTCAGCACTAGTAAAATTAGAATATAATGCTGAATGTTCAGCATAGCTCCTGGTTTACCCTCAATTTCTGAAGAATCTTAATGAAATGCAGTATTATTCAGTATTTTCTCAAAAAATTTTAATGAATTTTGATACCATTGAATAAAGTGTTACAGAAAACTAGAATATCTATCTAGAATTTCTGTAGGTTTCTACTTGCCTCAAACAGTATACTTTCTATTGAGAGTAATGCAAAAAATAAACACACTTAATACATAAAATAAACTTAATTACTTTAAAACGTCACTCAGAATACATTTGACACTACTGGTAAATAACAAAAGAAACTAATATCAAGATATTCTAAACCTTCACAAGAATGTTGATTCATTCACAATTTGACGCCTACATTTAAGATTTTTTTATCTGCACTTTAGCTTTTTTAAGTGTATTTGTCAATTCATTGTCTATATCATTGAAATGAGCATTGAGTATGTTAATTAAATAGTCCCTTCTCAGTTTAAGAGCTTGATCCAATGTTATATTATTTTGAGATGTTTCTAGTTTTGCAAATGAGCAATTTGGTGCATGTTTTAAATGCTCTTTCCAAGGATTATCTGTCGACTCCCAACCATCAAGATGTTTGTTGCAAAAAAAGCACTTCACAGCATCCCGTTCATCTTCATCTCCAACAAAAATGAATCCTGCTTCTGCCATCTACAAATAGGTTGTTTTCATCTTGAAAGAAATTGAAAAATATGTATTGTTTCAATTACCTTTTCAACATTACAATCGGAACTATCATCAAAAATCCAGTTTTTATATGTATTCACTCTTACTTCTTCATAAAAGTACAGTAGAGATTCTTCAAACAACTACAAAACAAAAGTCACGTGGAATATTTGTTTTCAAAATCTAGTATAGACAAAATTACCTTTAAAGTATCCATTTCTATTACTATAAAAATTGGTTATCAAAAAATTTTTCTTGTAATTTATCACTATTTAATTCAAAAGTTTTAACGGTTATTTATTTTGATAGCTGTCATAAACGTCAACTCTAAATTACAAATATGAACTCTAATAGATAGTCGATGGTTTACAATGATTTATTTGAACTACTATTTCTTATAAAAGCCGAGCGAAATCAGTATCCATGTGAATCTCGTATTATTCATAACTTGAAAAACGTTTTTTTTTTCATTTTCTCTCTCGTTTGATACACTTTATCTATATTGCGTATGCTTGAAAATGCGCAGAACCGAGCTGGAACTTCGGAGGATAGAAAAATTGTTGCCATTCTGTCATCCTTATTCGGAACAGCTTCCACTTATAGAAACTGTCCATATAGAAGTATTACATTTATGATATCTCTGGTGAAATTAGACCACGGTGATGAATGTGAATCAGATATATATTTTTGTGCTGGTAGCATTGGTTGTCTATAAAAGTTACTAATTATAAATATATTTCAACTTTACTCTAAGATTATAATTTTGGTGTTAAGTGGGATTTTAGCTGTATCTTTGTAAATATTTAATTACATGAACTTAATTTAAGTGTTGTCATTCTGATTATGTAGAACATTAAACAAATAAAGCTGCTCAATATGACTGAAGTCGATTATCAGCTGGCTCTGCTTTTACAAAACAAATATGAACAAGAAAGAAGAGATTGCGATTTAGCAAAGTCATTACAAAAACAACTTCAGCCAGAAAATATTGAAAAAACCCACGGGACAATTGATTTATCCGATTCCGTAATTGCCAAAACTTTGCAGGAGCAGTTTCAAAGAGAAATAGAAGTCGAACAACCTGGACATAATTTAGCCTATGGTGTTAACAAGCAGGAGAAATGTAAAGATTCCTCAAAATCTCTTACAGATCCATCTTGGGAAGTTATAGATCCAACTCCTGACATTCATAATCTGTTTATTGCGTTTAATGAAAGATTTTTTTGGAACCAGTTAGGTTCAGTATGTGTTTGTTGGAGTAAAAGAATGACAACTTGTGCTGGAGTTTGTTCTTACCAAGGTAACTAGAGTACATTATTGACGTAATTTTTTATGTACTAATTTTTCCTCATAGGAAGAGGAGGACTTTGTACAATATCTCTCAGTGAACCTCTTTTAAAACTTAGGCCTCGAAAAGATTTAGTGGAAACACTTTTACATGAAATGATCCATGCCTATCTCTTTATTACCAACAATAATAGGGATAGAGATGGTCATGGACCAGAATTTCTTAGACATATGAAAAGAATTAATGATGAAGCAGGTAAGTCCTTTAATTAAAGAAATAATTTTTTTTAAGTAGATATATTTGTTATCTCTACCATGAATAATCTGTGATTCAACTAATTGTCAGCACAATGTGTTTGTTAATTTTAAAGAAAAGAGTTCAATAGGATGTCAGTTGACACTGGGTTTTACATAATACGGGGCGTTACAAATTTCAGCTCATGAATTTTTGTCTTAGATTATGCTTAAATTTAGTACTGAATAGAAATGATTGATTTAGCATTGTTACTATGAAATAAATATATAATTTAATAAAACAAAACATCAAAATCAATTGAGCAGGTCGAGAGGAAGCTAACTTGAGGCTAGTAAGTGGCCAGTTTTTTACTAGGAAGTGTATAACCACATTTATTCATTTTTTATGAATATACCTATTTGTTTACAGGTACCAATATCACAATTTATCATAACTTTCACAATGAAATGAGGTATTACCAACAGCATGCATGGTGGTACGATCAAAGTTATCATCGTATTGAACCTCGAATCCCAAAATGGAAATCTCGGTTGGATAAAATATTCGATATATTTAAAGGGCCTCGTCGATATAGTGTAGTATGGATAGCAGAACCTTTTATTTGATTATATATATATATATATATATATATATATATATATATATATATATATTCAGTTTTCCATTGGCTCTGCAGAAACAGTTTTGGATAAATATGAAACAAAATAATGTCTAGTGTTTATCCACCTATCTACATGATTTATGTAACATAAATTGTAAGCCTTTTGAGCTCAATTCATGTCAAACTATATTAAACAATTAGTTTTTATCAGTACATCGCTCTGATGAGATGCAGTAACATCAAAACCGCTCACCTGATTACATGTTTGTCCTTGTAATAGCGAGCTTTCAGGAATGTCGATCACAAAAGATTGGAGAACACTGCAGACTTATATTTTAAATAAGTATTATGTGGTTTCAAGTTGCCAATATTTATTTGCACTTTTAAACAAATATATAACTCAATAACTGTATCTACATTCTACAATTAATTTATAATAATTTACTTATAACTATCGCTTGAATAACTTCTTCGATTAATTTGTTACATCGTTTTTTTCACTAATACTATTTTAAACTGACTGAATGCGCTACATAAAAATAAATAGATCTTTCTAGAAATTATTCATAAGAAACAATGTAACTAAACCGCTTGCTATTGTTTATACACAAACCTCAAACGAATTCCGCCATTTATAAAAAAATATGCACCTTCACCGAATTTTAGAATTCCATTGTAGTTGGACAGGGCCCCAGTTCGCGAACTTGTTTGTAACATTATGGAACGTATAGTTAATTTAAGAGTATTATTTAGCATAACTTATTGAAATTTCAATTGGCAGGTCGATTTATGCTCATAAATACGATACCTCATCAAATTTAACCAATTAATAATATTTATAAGAAAATTGATACATAATTATTGTTTTGTTTTTGAAATATGATATATTTTATGAGAAATAAAAAATCTATTTTATTAATTTTATGGTACATTTAATTCATATTCTACCTATTGTTAATGAGTGATGATCAGGTTGCAAACAAATTAGAGTGGAAATCGTTTATAAACAAAGCAAACAAATTAATGGAAAATATGGATACTTTTCGGTTACTTCGCACTTTTAAATAAAATTGATTATTGATTTTCACCAGTATAAAGAAAATATGTTATTTTTAATAGTGTCTTTTCCTTTATAATATTCGTTAATGTTATGCCGTATGTCCGAACAATTTAGACGTAAAAATATTGGCCAAATAACAAATAACAAAAATTCCCCGATATTGGAGAGCTGGGGTTTACCATTGCAAATAAAGTTTTGAAAATCTCCATCGATCATATCTGTGTTACAAAAGTTATTCGGGGTCAAAGGTCAAAATTTGAGGTTTTATGGATTTTTCACGACAAAAAAAATCTTAAACCAATCTTGAAATTCTTTACAAAAATGGTCTCAATGATTATTTTCCTGAGATTTCGTGATTCTAGGAGCCACATTATAAATGACATGGACGTATAAGCCACGTATACGAGGTCTGGCTATTAAATAACGAGACTGGTTACGAAAACGAGATTCATTATAAAAATTATTCTACAGTCGAATGATCGTCTTCAATATACCCCCCTCCCTTCGCCACACACCTTTCCATACGTTTTTCCATTGATCGAAGCAGTGCTGGTAGTTTTTGATGAGGGTCTTTATGAGCTATGCCATTTTTTTGTTTTACCGCTTCCATTGACTAAAATCGGGTCCCTTTCAAAGCAGATTTTATCTTCGGAAACGTACTCTGGTGAGTACGGCGGGTTTTCGAGCACTGGAGTTCGCTTACTGGCCACATACTGATTCACAGATAGCGCGTTATGGGCAGGTGCGTTCTCGCAGTGTTGCCGAAACTGACAAATAGTAAGTGTGGTTGACAGTCTGACCCTTTGGAACCCATTTAGTGAGAGATAGAGAATTGTCTCCATAGGCCTCTTGCACTCGGAGTCGGGGTTTTTTTCAATTTAACGAGAAATTTGAGATTGATACGTTGCTCCTGGTTTTCGGTACGAGAAAAAAACATGTTCATTTCAAACCGCTACATCGTCTGCATCGAACTACAAAAACATCATCGGGTACCGAGATTATTTTGGATGAATTTATGATAGTTTCCAGCGAATTAACAACAATTAACAGCTCTGAATATTGCAGTGAAACAAGCTCAAAATGACGCAGATGTCCTCATAATTGAAACAGCAATAGAAAAATTTAATGCAACATACACAACAATTGTAGTTGGTGATTTGTTAGTATTATTTACTGTAAGGACTCCAATGGATAAAATTATTTATTTTGTGAAACCTGGAAGGTTTCTGTTCAGCGAACAGAAATATATATTCGTCAAAAAGTTTATGTGTTTACCCAAATGCCAAAATTTTTACATGCGATATTACCGGCAATGTACAGAAGGGGTAAAAAGCCAGTATTTAAATTATTCGAAAAAAAAAAAGATTTGACTTACTGCGCTAAAGTATTTACAGAAATTGATTCCACATCTCAAACAATATTTACGGAAGGAATTCGTTTTCTTCTTGCGGTTTATGGAGCTCCAAAAAAATTACTTGAATTAACAAATACACCGATTCTCAACTTTTCTAAAAAATTCGCGAAAAAAGAAACAAGTACAACTTTATTGTTTTCCTTCAACATCGGCATCTGCTAATCAACACTTGTATCGAGTATACTCAAGTTCAAACATGGCTAGGCCATCAACTGAACCCAGAAGTCTGAGGTTGGAAATTGATATATAATACTCTGGAACCGATTAAAACTTCACTCCCATCTGCTCCAGAAAAACTCATCAACCTATTTTTTCATTAGTGCCAAATGAGGCTGTAGAAAAGTCCGCTTGCTGTGTTTCCAGTTTGTATCAATTGCCAAGGTCAATCTTGCTCAAATGTCCAGTTGAGTACAATAGAGGAAGATTCCTTTGATTTTAATGTGTACACATGACCATGTGTATGAATCTGATTAAAATATCTGAAGAAATCAAAACAATAGTTAACCTAATAATCAATAGCAATATCAAAAATATGATAATATCTAGAACTTGACGGGTATTGTTCCCTTAATTTATCCTAAAATTGTCATATCAGTTGTTTATTAGACATACGGGGAAAACCACGGTACAAAAAGCGCTACTGAGTACATTACCTCAGGTGGCGTGGAAATGTGTGCAAATCATGTATAATGTGACTCTTAGAATCGCGATATCTCAGAAATGGTAACTCTTACAAAAAAAAACATGAAGAGCATTTTTGTAGATAATTTTAAGATTTACAACTTCGGTTTAAGTTTTTTTTCATAGAACTCACCGTTTTCAAGAAAAATACAAAAAATCCCAAATTTTTTTTAGCATGCATAGGATCGATGGGGATTTTTAAAACTTTATTTGTAATGGTAAACACCAGCTCTACATCAATATTTGTCTTTTCGGGAATTTTTGATATTTTAAATGTCTATATTGATCGAATCAGTCCTATTTTAATTTCAATATTTTGTCAATAGGAACGAATATAACGGTATATCATGATTTCCACGATGAGGTAAATTTATATAAACAACATTGGTGGAGATGCAATGGACCTTGTAATAAACGTAAACCTTTCTTCGGATTAGTACGTAGAGCTATGAATAGACCTCCGGGACCAAACGATTTTTGGTGGGCGGAACATTCCAGAAGTTGTAACGGACAATTTATAAAAGTAAGATACATCCATATTTATAGATAGCTCGGTCAGCCGCTATCAAGATTGATCCTGGTTCACTTGGAAGCCTGAGGACACTTTATTTTCCAAGATTTGGAAAATTTTCCCCTTTTATAGTTAATTTTCCGTCCCATAAGTTTTTTACTTTCTCTTTTTCTAATTTTAATTTTCACTCTCGATTTTAGAAGTCTTGTGCTTATAGTAAAATGTTCACTCCAATGGTTTACTGGAGATTGAGTGTTTCTTGAATCTTATTATTTTTGTTGTTTGATCTTTTGCCAAATCGCTCTGGATATCATTCTATCACTTCTGTTTGATGATATATCCTGATGTTTGAATATGATTCCTGTGGCGATAGCATCTTTGAACAAATCCATCGGTAGTAGAGCTGTTACTGTCTCTTCGGCATCTTCTCTCGGTTCAATTTTGAGTCATTCTATCTGCCTCATAGTTTTCTTTCTTTTTAAAATGTCCAGGTACCCAGCAGTGTCACGAATCCAGCGAAAAAGGAATGAATGTGTTCATTGTTCAAATGTGTTTGAAAATCACGAGTTTCTTAATACTCATTTAAATCTAATTTCTGTTCAGTTCATTACTTTAGCTACAAATCTTAGCGACGTTTGCAATACTATGTTTCTTTCATTCAAAAGTATACAATTGCACAAAAGAATCCACGAAACATGAATAAATTACACTAGGATTTGGTGATCCTAATATTTACGAATAAATTTATGCCCTTGAATTAAAAAAAAATCCACTTTGATTCCCATTCTGATAAAAACAATTTACTAGTACTTAATTTTATGTACGTCACATGACCGTCTGAATTTTTCGCTTCTTTCTCGGTCTTTCCCGAGATCCGCCTGAGAATTTTCATCTCTATGGTCTCCAAGAGTTGTTTCTGGCTTTGTTTCTGATATATAGGTCATTATAGGTCTGATTGTTTTTGTAAAATCATACCTTAGTTTCTTGTTTTGGGTATTTGTTTCTGAAGATTTTATTTGCTTTTTCTACGTCCCCGTAATTGGTTATGTTAATTCCAAGGTACTTGAATTTCATTCTCAGTTGTTTTTAGTTCTAATTTGCAACTAATGGTTTTTTTCCTGTGAGATTAAAGGTATTTAATAATCTTCATTTTCGGTACCTATCATGGCAAGGATTTGCTTTCCTCATTGCCCATTGCGTAACTGTTGCTTAGCCGCCACTTTTTTATGATATCCATTATTATGTTGGATAATATGAGACTAAGGGTGTCTTCTTATCTTATACCACTGTTGATTGGTATGGGTTTTTTTTATTTAGCATTAATGCCAGTCTGAACTTCTAAGTATATGTTTTCGATGGGCTGGATCATATTGATAGGTATAGGTAAAACCTTGATTTTAAATAAAAAAATACTAGGAATGCTTCTTCTTTTCCAATTGTTGAGCTTCGCAAATTATACATAAAATGAATCCACTAAATTTTTATATTCTGGGCTTACCAATATTTTGAGAACGTATTATTATAACAGATTTGTTTCTTTGTAGGTAAAGGAGCCTGAGAAAGTACAAAAAGGAACAAAATCAAAAACTCAGACTGATCCTAAATCACCAGATATAAGATCATTTTTTCCATCCAACAAATCAAATTCTACTTCCTCGAATAATATTCAAACAATTATTACTAGTAACCAGCAAAAAGTTAATAAACCCATTCCAAATTCAAATATTTCTGGTTTTAAAAATCTCGATAAAGAGAATATAAATAAAGATGAGAAAAAGAACGTCGACATCCCAAAACCATTACAAAATAAAGATGTGAATACAGGGTATAAATTAATTTCAAATAGTTTATCGAAAGAGAAAGATTACTCTGTAGTACGCAATCATTGGATCAACAAATTTCCTAGTAACAACACTAATACTAAAAAACGAATATCTTCAGAACCACTTCCTGCTCCAACTGAAAAATTATCTAGATTATCGGAAAGTTTGATACCGTGTCCTGTGTGTTCAAAAAAAGTAGTTCAAGATGAAATTAACCAGCATTTAGATGAATGTCTCAACAAGAACGAATCAAAACCAACATCAACTCAAACGGATGAACTTTACAACTATATTGAAACCACCATGGAAGATTCTTTTAACGACGACGTATTTGAAATTTCTGTGGTTAACACTTCGAAAACTAAAAAATGTGATGTTTGTAAAACGGAAGTACCTGAAGATAAATTTGATATGCATCTTAACGACTGTCTTCATAGTATGTTTAATAGAATAGAAAACGAGCTTATTAAAGATGGAAATCAATCGGTACCATCAACTAGTAACAGTATTTGTGATAAAACTTCTGGTAATGAGGAAAAAGTTGAATGTTTAGTATGTAATAAAAATATATTAAAGTTTCAATTAAATGACCATTTAGAAGATTGCATGAGTCAAATTTTCAGGAATGAGACGGAACCTTTGGAAGGTACAAGCGATATAAAAACTATGTATAATTGTCCATCTTGTATGAAACTGGTTCGCGAAATTGAAATGAATGATCACATTGATATTTGTTTGAAAATATAAGTTTTATCCTTTTTCATATGTCGCTATTCATTTATTAGATGATTGTAAATAATAATTTTTTATATTAAAATATAATTCTTTTGTATTGCATCGCATTACGAGCAACAGCGTTGTTTCTTTTCTCTCTCCAATACAACAGTTACTACACAAAACATACCAAAAAGAAGGTCAACTTGTATGTTTATCTCGGCAATATAAATTTAATTCCACCACCTATCAAGTGTAGTGTAATAAAAATGTGTCATTACTGGTAATGTCAACATGTTATTCGTCATTAATTTCTGAATTCCCGCTAATTTCCTTCATATTTCGGTACAAAGATAGGTGGTATTATAAGAAATGTAATTTATAAGTATGCTTTCTTGTTGAAATCGGTTTGAATGGAGAATATATATTTTTCACCATACGGTCAGATTGTAATTTGAGCTAGGTAGGGAGCATAATAGTAGACGACGATGGATCTTATAGATGATAGACAGTGTGGCACATGCTTATAAAATCATGGTTTATATTCTCAAATAATTAACTAAAAACTTTTCAAGGGCTCAATAGTATTTTTAACTAAACAAAGATAGGAAAATAATTTATTTTGCGTCATAGTTTGGGTTAAACATGGCGGTAACTATGATGTGGTTACACTGTCTCTATCAAGTCACTATAGTACATTTAACAACAGTTTAAAGTCTAAAATGGTACACTAAACTATGGATAGAGGAAGTTAGAAAGGTAATAACACTGTTAATAAAAACATCTTTATTATTTAAACACCAAACAAAAAATTCTTATTCATAAATGGATATTAGTAACTTACATTAAAATTTTATTTTTGTCAAAATGGTTCAACTTTTAGTATAAAAAAATACTGAAAGTCAATAAATTGGAATGATACATCCGATACTCTGAAATATTTACATAAATGCAAATATACAAACTTATTTCCTATTATATTTAATATCACATTAAATTTTTAACAGAAAACAGTGAATATTTAAAATTTAATTATACTCTAAACAATATTTCAGACATATTTCACTCGCCAGTTTTTCTTGCCTTTAATATTTAATGTCTGAATTAATTATCATCATTTACAGTACCTGAAAGACTAAAACTGTGCTGAAAAATAAACGGAATTATTTTTGGTCTCAAAATAGTAAGGCCGGTTGTAGAAATAACATTACAATTATTACAGTTACTCAAATTTTTTTCACGTTTCAAGTATCTTGTAAATCGGAAGCTATTTGGTTTCTACAAATTTACCACATCATAAATAAAAAATATTTATCAATAATCTTGCTGTACTTTTTGCCAATTAATTGTTTTGTCCCATCAACATTATCTTGTACAAATTTGTTCTGTTTCTTCAAATCCACGGTCCTGTTTTAAATTTAAAATAAACAATAAACAAAATTTTTTTCCAAAAATAAAATTTTTCAAAAAAATCCAAACCAAGAAGAGCCAAAAATCCTTAATCTTCGATTTTCCTCCTCCAGAAAAGTTAGCAAATACAACTCCAGCCCTGCAGAGGAGCAATTCCTATATCAGGACCGACTCCAACAAACTCTCCTCTTATAAAAATTTTCCTTACCTAACCAAATTCTATCAACGAATTTCTCAGTTCTTCAAATTGTGCTCTTATTCTATAAGTATCTTTCAAATTTGACAAATTTTGGGTTTTTATTTTACCTTAGCATATTTTAGGTACAATTTGAATGTTTTTTGATAAAATGCTATAGTACCTTTTTCATTTTATCTTTATAGTAAACCTTTGGGCTTATTTTCTAATAAAATTAGTCGATAATTCTCATTAACAATGTTTTTGAATAGATTATGACCACTGAAAAATATGAAGGTCATAAATTAAAAATATGTATGACCAATCTTGCTATACTTTTTGCAAATTCATTGCCTTGTTCAATTAAAACTATCAATGTATAAATTTCTTCAGTTCAGCTGTTCATTGATTGACCGAGTAAGAAGATAGACTATTTCCTCCTCGTGTCTAATTGTCCTGTGCGACGTATTCTTCATCAGATATTTCACTCCCAACCAAAAAAAGGTCATTGTTCAAGTGAAACTCTTATTGTTGATTTGCTTCATGACCCAAGTGATTTGTTTAGTGAGGAGGAGCATATTCATCTTTTTGGAGTTGCAAATAAGTAGAATATGCATTACTGGAGTGGTGCAAAACATGGGGTAGTTGATGAAAAACTATAAACAGTAGGAAAGACACAATTTGGTTTGTAATTTATATTCAAGATAAAATTGATCCTCTCATCTTTAATTGGGACCATCTATGTATCAACAAAATTTAATAATTTCTTGAATAACAACAAAATAAATTGGGAATAGTATGTTTGCCACAGCACGTACTGCTAGAAATTCTAGGTGAAATGTTCCCCGGGTAATTGATCTCCCGTTTTATCAACATTCCATGGTACGCGCGCTCGCTGGATTTAACACGTTGAGCCCCGATGCGGTTCATAGGCCCGCAACTGAACTCTCCTCATAGCCCAGACCGGTCCTATGGACTGCAAGACGTATTTCATTGCAAACCTAATCCACGGCTCAAGAGACCGTATTTAAATGTTTTTCACAGTTTAATTAAACCATCCTGAAACATTAGGTATCATACATTTGATTTTTTTTCATGATCTGCAACTTCATTGTAGAGCAGAAAACCTCACTTTTCATATTTTTTTTGTTTTCTTCAACATAATTCAAATAGTATGTGACTAATTTTTTAATTTGTGTTACCTTTACATCACTTTGATCGTATATAATATTTTTCAAAACATATCGTTCATTTTTGTACACTTTACATAAAAGTATAAATCATCGTTCAAGGGATAAAATGCAAACAAATTTTTTTTTCATTCTGCGAGTAGGGTGTAACTTCAAGATAATAGATATATTGAATAACTTTATTTTGAATAAAAAGTGCAAAAATGACCTCTTTGGGGCCTGGATGAATTTTTAGCGCTAAACTTTACCTCTGGCCCATAGAGACCCTATGGACCGCACACAAAGAGCATCATTTTCTCGTAATTTTTCTTTCAAATAAATTTTTCCTTGGATACACGCCCCTTATGGAGTGTAAAAACACAAAAAAATTTTTGGGCCCAGAGGAAGGTTTATCAATTTTGGTTGGGGATCAACGCGTTAACTTTTTGCGATTTTGCATGGGGTGCAAATTGAAATATTTCAACCCCGACCCAGGACTCAAGGAGCATACGTTTTACTTTGAGTTGTAACAAATATTTCGCCGAACTAACGAACTTCAGAAACAGACCATAGCAGTAAATAGACAATGAGAGACATCACTTGAAAGATGTGTTGTTTAAAGAACCTAAAATGTTTATTGAATTAAATTGAAAAATGTTTTAATCTCATAATGCTAGTAACAATTCGCTGCCCATTTACTTGTATAACAATTAGTAATAAAAAAATATAATATATGAATTAATTCGCCTAAGTGATTGAGCTGAATGGAGTTCTAGTGATAAATAAGACGATCAGAATTCAAATCAGAGTCTGAATTATGGAGAGCAGAGATAAGTAGAACTCTTTCTTATTAGGGTTCGTCTGAAAGCGAAAATTCGTAGTTTAATAAATGTTCACACTAGCGCTCGCAAGCAATTCGGGGACGATCTGAAAAGGAAAATACAAATAGACATTGTAGGAAAACGAAAATTGACAAACGTGGCTTTTTTATTTCTTAAATTAATAAACGAAATGATTTGAAAATGACGCTTCTATCCTCCATAGAAATTCTTGAGCGTCATCTTAAGTTTCGCAATAGTCTGAACAACAAAAACTCTCTGCGTCACTTTTCGTATAGGCATGAGAAACCCACCGACAATATCCAATCTAGTACAGTCTCTAAAAAGATCTTCGAATCCGTAGCTAAATGAAGTTTTCTTCCATCTCTGGTATTCCTTCTGGTGAAAAATGTACATTTGCAAAAGTAGTTATACAACTATCGTTCTAGCCCAGTCAAATTTGTCTTTTTTTTTCTTTATCACATGATGACACAAGGCTTCGTTTCTCGGAAACTTATATAATAAGTATAAAATTACACCCTGTAAGATAATCAAAAGGTTCCACAGATATATTCAACAACTTCTTGCTAACATGCAGATTTCTTCATCGGTTGCACACGGCTCGATGCATTTATTAGTCCGTGGATCTATACAAAGAGACGTTTCAGCCTGAAAGGATAAAAAAGTTCGTTTATGTCTTATTAAAAATGTTTTTTTCAAGCCCGATAGAAACTTTAGTTGCCTCAAATCGCTTGTCGTTGAAAACCTATTCTCCATATCAACTTTTCCCCAAATACGTCGATGGTTGCGGTGGCATGGCCAGACATCCATATTTGAAAAAAAAATTTAATAAGCGGTTTTCATTTCCATACGCACCTTCCTTCGATGTGTTGGTGTTTTTGCCTTATTATTGCGTGAATTCATGATTTTCAAAGTAAATTGGTTGATTTTATAGCGTCGCTCAAAAGTCAATCTATTTACTAGAGTTTACTGATTAAAAATGTCCAAAAGTGAGCGCAGTATAAAGATAAATTTATACATTCTGACATTCGCGCCCGCGCTGACGCTCTCCTAGACGTAACGTTCGACTTCAAGTTGGTTAGGCGTTGGAATGCGAGCGCGGGCGTTTGCTTTTATAAATATAACTTTGTAATGTGTTGTTTATATGTTAAACGCGAACGAGGACTTCAACGCAGGCGCGAGCGACTTATTGTAAGTTCTATTGGGCTTAAAAAACATCCACTTTATGACCGTTTTCTCTCTCATAGTTATTTAGTTATCTTCAGTTAACAGATAACGGAAACCATTCGATTTTAAATATATTTTTATTTTAAAGTGATACCCCACAAACACACATGTTCTCTCTACAACGAAACAAACTGAATTTGGTTTTCATTTAATTTTATTAATTTGAATGTCATCTACAGAATTCATCAAAAAAAAACGCGCGTACGGTGTACAACGTATAATCAAACACTAGATTGGCCGTTCACACTATTCCAGTAGCACATAGATCTTTTGGGTCGTAGTGTATATGGTACCCCAAAATCCATATATACATACATACATTCCAGTAGCACTAGAATGGGACAACTGGAATAGAAAATAGACCGTCACGTCATTCTAGTCAACTGGACTGGATTGATGGTGCATTCCAATGCAGGTTCAAATTATTCAAGTAGCATTCAAGCGCTGAACTGGAATGATGTAAACCAGGAATAACAATAGGTTTAAAAGTCAGTAAATACAAATTAATACGAACCATACAAAAAACCACCAACATAAAAAGAACGAATTAAAATTTAAGTAAACAATACAATTGGGACATTATGTGATGACAATAACATAACCTCAAAATGCGAAACTACTTGGGATAAACATAAGAGTTTATAATGAAACAGAAAAAATCGAAATGTATTGACAGGTATAATTGTAAATGAATCAATACCTGACATTTATCTCCTGTAATCGACGTGTTGTGCTTCGTACCATTCTTTGTAGTTACAGTTTGTTTACTACCGGTGCAGCAATGACCTGTTTAACAAAAAGAAATTTCATTAGAGTAGAAAAGAAATTTGAGCTTAGAATAAAATATTGAAAAATCATTACTGGTTCCCATACATAAGTAATAAACTAAGGTTTACATTCAATTCATTAATCTATCCCACATTATCTGATCCATATAAGTGATAATACAAATTTTCACTCCATAACCACATTTTGCTTGTTTTCTCTTTTTTTAAAGTAAATTTAAGATTATTTTATTAATTTTTTTGTCCTCGAGCTCAAGCCCGAGAAACTTTTCTTTTTTCTTAAAACAACATACGACAGACATTTCACCTTTCGTATTTTGTTTTAATTAGAAATATAAACAATTTTACTTGAAATGTCTGTATAATTCTAAGATGGGCATGGATCTATTAATGCAAAAAAAACGCGACATATCAACTAATGAACTTACCTTTGCTTTTGTCAGTATATTTAGATTTGCTATTTCTATGGCCAACACCATTAAAGTACATAGAACTATACGATAAAGTCGTGCAAACTGATTGTCTCCCTACTGCTGATCTAAAAAATGTAAAAATGAATACTTCGAAATATACTAACCGCCAAAAACAACTAACTATAACTAATTATAGATTTTTAGGTATTTTTTTTTACATAATCAGTTAATATAGTTTCTTAGTTATTAGGCAATGAGATTAAAATCCACAAACCTTAAAAACTTTTCTCGACAAGGAAAACAAATTCCAAATACTCTATGCGTAGCTAAATAGCTTAAAATATTGAAGATGTGTGGTTTCAGCTCAGTTTTAACTTCTCCATTCATGAAACAGTAGAGCACAGCGACAAATAATCCCTAGAAATATGACATGACGTCAATAAAAATATTAATCTGTTTGATGATCATGATAATGTTTCTGGTTTTTCACGAGATAACAGAAAGATATTCCAATAGAATACAGGGAAAATTAGTATGTTCTTGATAAATTACGTGCTGATCATAAAAACGTATACATTTGAAGACTATCTTCTGATAAACAATAATATGTAGTTATCAAATCCAAAAATAAATTGTTATAACCATAGAGGATTCTTATGGAAAATTGAATGCTGAAAGTATATGCTTTATAGTGACTTTAGAAGTGAAAATGGGAAGAGATATTTTAATGAAAAATGTAGGATATCACAGACATTTTACGAGGATTGCTACTTAGCTTTTGAATTAGACAAATAAAAACAAATATTTATAATTGGATATGACTTTATTGTTTTCCAAAATATTCTCCATTAAGATAAATACACTTTTGCATGCGTTTAAACCAATTGTCGATTCCATTCCGATCGAGATACCTCCAAAACATATGATTTGAACGCATCCACCGTTTCTTCAGGTGTAGGAAAAAGTTGACTTTGCAATTTTAAATGTGCGGGAATAAGAAGAAATCATTTGATGACATTCAAAGACTGTATGGCGGATTTGTGAGAGCTCGAGTTGTCGTGATGGAGAATGATTTGTCTTCTGCGATTGGTTTCTGTTCTGGCAAATAAATGCTGATTTACTATTCATAATCAACCCTCCTACTTTGCTCTAATGGAACGGTGGCGACATGTCCAGTTATTCCGAAAAAAGGCCACCGTTTACTTCGAGTGCAAACAAATTATTGTTGAACTTAACTCGTCTTGAAATACAAATACAGTCGATTGTTGTTTAGTTTTGTGTTCATATAGTACAGATAAAATAGGATTAAGTCCGAAATTCAATTGGGCGCCTCTGATTCTATAGATACTCAGAGGTTTTCGGTTACTGAATAAGCCTAGCAACTCTTAACAAAATTATGAGCATGGGTTTTCGAAATTTTGGAACTTGTAATTAAAAAAAAAATTGAAACGCGAATTACTCGAAAACTACGAGAACTTCGAAAAAAAGTGCTTGAACAAAAATGTACAGCACGAAATTCTCTACAGATTTGTCTTTAAGAATTTTTTCCTAACCTCAAAATTTTCACCGTAAAAAGGGGTTCATGTGCTAAAAAATATTTTGAAACGCGAATAACTTGATGAATTAGGAAAAAATTGCATGAACAAAAAATGTAGGGCACAAAATTTTCTACAAAAAAGGTTTCCAGTCATTTTTTCGTTGGAGTCACTATTTCCCTTAATCTCCCTTAAACGCCAAAAGCCGGAACATCCGCTCGCGAATACCCACCAGTGCGAATTCAAGCCAATTTGTCAGATTTGCAATATTTACATCAGTGTTGTCATATCTCAAAACTTAAGTAGCAGCCCATGTTGAGGTTCAGTAAACATAAAAAAAATTTTTGGCAGTAGATTGAGAGCCTCGAGATCGAACAATAATGTTATTGATATACCTGAAAACTTCCAAAAAGTGAATCGCAAATTAACCATATATCCGTTTTTCCAGTAAAATAGAAGATTAACAATATAGCATAATGTACTCCAAACAAGGGTACTAATACCAAAGTGGATCTAGCCCATCTCTGGTATCTTTTCGTGTCTTCGCAAATAGGTGAACGTAGCTTTGTGAAAAGTACTATGGAGATCACTATAAATAGGGCAAAGTTTATCTGAAACAAAAGAAAATGTTATGAAAAAAGATTTGTTTGTTACAAATAATATGTTAGAAGAAATATTTGACAAACAATATATTACCACGTCTTTGGTTTCATAATCCTTAATATACATTTGACCCTTGCAACCCAAATATTTATATCAGATTATATATGTTAAAATCTGTCGATTTTAAAGGATATTTGTCGAAATTAAAATGATGTTAAAGACATATTTCTACTATAAAATTTAACTCTTAAGTGTTATTTGTGAATAGTATAAAAATCTCTAAATGTCCTTCAACGTTATGACCACGGTCTTACATACAGGTCATGAAACGAGGGTATTTCATTTTTTAGTTATCTCACTTTGTGGTGGCCAGGTCGGCTTGTGGTCGAGGAATGAATAATAAGCGTATGCTAAATGCATCTTAGCGGTACCAAATTCTGTTAACCTAATAATAGTAACAGTTAAATGACTATGGGAAATATTTGAATACTTACCAGTACTGCTACAATTGTGGGAATTACAATAATTAAATACGCTTTCAAATTATCATTTGTGGTCCAACACATGGTGTCATCAAGAAATATTCTAGCTATTATCCAAGGTATAATTACAGCGATAGGCAAACCTGAAAAATTGTGAGATTTCAATTTTTTAAGCAATAATATTAACGATTATATATATTCAATTCTATAATTCCAAGTCTTTGGTGGACATGATAATGTTGATAACTTTTTTAAATAAACATACTCTCACACATTACAGATCATTTCTTCCAATTTTTTGTTTCACCGGATACCGTTGTTGCCATAGGCGTTGACAGGTTAATTTTGTATATTATTTAAAATAAAAAGTTTTTAGTCTCTTTCAATCAGAATACTTTAAATTTCTCGAATTTTCTAATTTGTATTTATAATCATATAAAATAATCGCATTGGTCCGCTTTGCGAGTTTTTTCTGTAAACATTTTTTTGTAATTTTTTTTGTAAGCTTGTGTACTCACCCCATCCAATACAAATGTAATAAACTAGATTCCTACTTGAATCTGTAAATAATGCTCTCCAAATCAAATTATTCAAATACAGTCCTTCCATTAATATCCACGAATAATTTGCTGTGGTAAAATATTGTACTAAAGATGTAAGTAATTTACATTGATAGTTATTATCCTAGAAATAACAAATCATCTTAAAGTTGTTAAGTTATAATTGTATCTATTTACCGTTATATCTGTTTTGAAATACAAGTCTCCGTTTTTCTCACTAAAATCAATTGACAATCCTACTCCGGCAACAAATAACAATTCCTTTAAAATGTGAAAAAATGCACGAAAAATAAATGAAGCGAAGAGATTCATGTGGAGGATGTTTCGTGCACAATGTAGCTTTCTACAAGAAAAGTGAAGTATTTTGTATATGATTGACTAAATAGTATATTTATAATTTAAAATTATGGTTGCTTAATTCAATATTTTTTAAGAGTAATGCTGAAATTTTTAATCCACTACTAAATAAGAAAACTTATTTGATAGATTATAATCAGTATTAAATTAGTAAAACTATATTTTCCTTACTTTATTGAAGACATTATTATAAACGCTGCAATTAATGTTACTAATGATACAGCATATCCTGTTTGTGAAAGTATTTTGATGATTGGTACCAAAGTTTTGTACCTTTCGGAGAGATCAGATTCATGATGTGCCAGATTGGTGAAAATTGTAGTGATTTTACCTTCTGAACAATGCGTATAATCTCCCCACGGTTCATGAGTCACATTATTTACAAACCACGTTCCATTTTCTGTACAAGTTCTTGTTGCATTATAATTCTACAATAAATGTCTCAAATAAAAAATTAGATTCATAAATATTTTATTTATATGAATTAAAATGCAAGCATATGAATAGGTAATTCTCTGCACGATAATTTAATTAGGTTACATTTAAATCTCGAGCGTTTTGTAATTTGAAACTTTTTTGGTAAAAATATTTAGTCCGGCCCTGTCTTTCTCCCATTGATTTCTTAGAATAAATACGCATGTGTAAAAAACGAAACGTTTGACCTTCTAGTAGCTCTAATGAGCCAACAGATTCACAATTTTATTTGTAATCATTACGCTAAGCTATATGTTATTCAGCAATTTCATTTAAAATTCATGCTACGAATATCACTATAGATTTGTGCGTATTATATAGATTCCAAAATAGAAATTTGATCGTTAAAAATCTCCTTACTTTTTGACATTTGTATTTTGACAGGCTAGCAAAATCCACGTGCTTGTTAACCTGTAAATAACGTGGAGTAAACTTTCAACAAAATGCCAAAATCGAAGAGGGATAAAAAAAGTAAGTATATAAATATACAAACCTTAAAATACTTATTTATATTAAATCTGATTCCAGTATCTTTAACGAAGACCGACAAAAAAGGTCTTGCATTGAAGCAAAAAATTGTGGAAGATGTGCGAAATTGTGTGGAGAAATATAAAAGTATCTACGTTTTTAAGTACAAAAATATGAGAAACGAAACTATGAAAGCTGTTCGACAGGAATGGAAACCTAGTAGATTTTTCTTTGGAAAAAATAAAGTTATAGCAATAGGATTAGGTAGAACTCTTGAAGAGGAGGTTGAAGATGATTTACATAAGGTACATATGATTTATATTTCTTGTAGAAACTTAAACACCTATCATTTAAATATATTCTTGTGAGATATCTCGTGATAGTTTAATTGCTACATTTTGTCTTTAGACTATTTATGTTTTAGTCTATTTATTGAGTAGGAATTAAATATTCTTTGTATTGTACAGTTAGCAGGTAGCATGAAAGGACAGTGTGGGCTACTTTTTACTGATTGCAAAAAGAAAGAAGTTGTAGAATGGTTTGATAGTTACTCTGTTGATGAATATGCAAGATCAGGCTTTAAAACAACAACATCTATAAAACTAGAGGAAGGACCTTTAAAACAATTTTCACACTCTATTGAACCATATTTGAGGCAATTGGGAATGCCCACAAAGCTGGACAAAGGTGTTTTTATTTATAAAATTTTTTGATTCATAAATTTATATAATTTTGCTGGAATTTACTTAAGAACATTCACTTTGGTTCAATTTTATTTTCAAATTTTATATTTTTTTTGTTATTTTAGGTGTTGTTACTTTGATTAAAGACTTTGATGTATGCAAGGCAGGTACTGTCTTAACTCCTGAACAAGCAAAAATTTTAGAATTATTAGATCACAGACTGGCTACTTTTAAATTAGTTTTAATTGCAAAATGGACAAAAGGCAAAGGCTTTGAGAAGTTTGACATTGAAGATGAAGAAGATGGAGCAGTTGATGAAGATCAAGATGAAGAAATGGGAGATGAGAGTTAGTGATTTGAATTTAGGTTTAAATATGTGTAAATATTTATTTTTCAATTAAAACCATTGTTAATAAAGATTTTTTATAACATATAACTTGTTGCATTTTTATTATTATTCTTTCCTCATAAAAATTGTTGCTCTACATAATAAATGGATTTTCAAAGGATTCTTTAAATTTAAAGAATAAAAGTTGGGAAATGTAAAACTTATATTATACAGGGACTTAAAAAATTGAAAAAGAAACAGTTTAGATTCCAATTTTCAGCTTAAAATTGGAGATAAAACCGAATGAAAAGATGTAGTTCATTGATCAAGTTTACTTGTCCATGTTCGTAACACTACCTGACCTATTTGTTATGTTTACATTTCATTTTTAATTTGTATTTAATAGAAAAAAGTAGTAATTTCTTTTTAATACATTTAGTATGACTTTGAATTTTTTAAGATAAATTTTTGGAGTTTCAAAAACAATACAAAAATCCAAAAGTTAAAATTAATATAGTAAATGATAAAAAGACAAAGGTAGGCAGAGAAGATTCGGGCTCATGACAAGGGGTAAAAGTAATCACCATGATAACAATGAAAAGGGGAAGATGGTCGTCAGTTTGATCTATCTGAAGTTTCTATTAGTGATGAGTTTATTTTTTTCCCTTTTCATTCAGTTTCGTTGTTACTGTGTTTTCTATATCCTTTCCAATTTTTTCCTCTTCAGTGTGTTCATACTACCGTTTGTTTTTTTGATGTTTGTCACCTCCTGCTTCATTTTAGTTATAACCATAACATTATAATAGTCTACATCTGCCCTCTTAAAACTTTGGACATCTTTTATTGTTTTTTCGCGAATTCTCTCAATAAACACACGACCTATTTGATTTTTAGTTTTTTCCATCAGACAATACCCCAATATTTTGTGTATTTCCTTGTGGTTAAAGCCCATGCTTTTGATTTTCATTTTATTTTATTTAGTCAGACTGATGGCTATCTTAAGGTGAGGGGTAAAAATATTTTTTTTAGTATTTTAATTGTTCGTCAACAGTTGTTTATGGTTCGATTGAAAAATATTGTTCGTTTAAAAAAACATTTTGAACCTCAAGTTGCCGCAAACTTGATTTTCTGTTTTTTATTTTTTTTTCAATACTTTTTAACTATATTCTTTGTGGGATCAAAACAATTTCATAATGATCTCCAAGCAACTATTATATTTAAATTGACATCTATTTTTACGTTGAGAGATAAATATATGTTGAAATATTGATAAATGTAATTAAAATAGTTTTTCTGAGAAGAAATCAATTGTTATTCGAGTTATTTAGGGTGACCAAATCATTTTCAGAAAAAACCGGGACTCCGCCTATAATGTAAACCAACCCCCCGGTCCCATATATCCAGGAAAAAATAACAAGAATCGCCTCGTAACTATGAATTTTATTTAATAAAAATAAAAACACAAAATGTTCGGTTTTCTTAACAATCACTGCCAATAGATGGAGTGGTTCTATCTCTTATCTCTCTATATCTTGAAGGAAAAGGTATATCGTACTGCTTCTGGCCTTCCTAATCATTTCTTTTTCTTTCAAAACATAATTATAGAACTCTACACAGTCCATTTTATAGTTGTAGAGAATTTGTAAGATTGACTCAAGGGATTCCACTTCCATTTCTTTCATCAGTCCATTGTATAGTCATGAAAGAAAAAATTCTTTCTACGTTTGCGTTGTGGGCTGGTATTGCAAACAAAAATTGTACAATTTTTACAATCTCGGAGTATAGGTGAGGATAGTCACAATATTTAAAAACACTCACCAATTCCTCATGACATTGCAATGGGGATTCCTTTTCGTCATTCCACTTTTCCAGGTTATCTTCAGTGAAATTTTTTAGTATTCCAAACTGATCAAATAGAATGGAATCGTCAATTTCCATTTGCTCCTCTTTCAAATAAGCAACTGTATTTTCAAGACTTTCCCATTTCAGCACTTTTTTCAATAACATCCAATCGAAAACTAACAATCGTGAAAATGAAATGCTCCACTTGCTTAAATATTCCATACAGGTGCCATAAAACTTTGTTCAACTGATTGTGATACTTCTGCTTTTTTAAGAACTGATTTAATATTAAAACAGATGAAATTCTCCTCTTTTTTTCTGGTAACAGTTTCAAGAACATTTTTCAGGACTATCTCTATTACGTGCTCCCTTCAATTTTCTTTTTTCCATGCTGGAACGTGCTAAGTTGGCTGTGAATAAACCATAAATGAGCTTCACTGATAGGATTGCTAAAAAATTGAACCAATATGTTTGGGGCTTTTTTTTCATTTAGGAAAAATTCTTTTAGGGGTTCAAACAGCTTGATGACCCGTTCAACTGCTGGAAATAGAGATAACCAGTCTGTACGCAATTTTGTAAAATATGTGCAGGGCAGCCTATTCCCTCAATATTTTGTTGCAATGCTGCCTTTAATTTAATAAATACGTTACTTTCGCCTTTTCTTTCTAGACCACCGAAATTGATGTTTTTCAAGAGCTAAACTTTTCATAGGTACTTAAAAAAATGCTGAAATTTCATCAGATGTCTCATTTGTTCGGGAATTCACCCTCAACAGTTTGGACTGAATTCCTTCAGTAATATCGAAAAACTGAACAACGAATGGAAATATTTTTGCAGCACTATGGTTGCTGGCATCAGTGGAAATTCCGTAAAAAGCAGATTTTTTGATACTATCAAGAATTTTCTTTAAACTCTGGGGAATCATAACTCTGTTTACTAAAGCTGTTACTCTAGTTCTTGCCGAACTAAACGTTTTTGCAATAGATGAATCTTCAAACATGACGCTATTAAGCTATTAGTACAATCACTAGATCTGAAACTTTGTTGATGTTTTACCGTGTGGTAGGCTAATGTAAGCTTGGCTACTCGAACTTTTGTATCTTACTGCTGCTCGGAGCACTAAATCTGTTAATATGTTTTTTTGACTTGATGTGATCAACTATGTCCGAACGCCCACCATGACTAATACTAATAAAAGAGTTACACACAGAACACTCTGCTTCATAATCGAAACGACCTCTCTTAATAAACTTCCACTCCTTAGAATAATTGTTACTGAATTTGCACGCACGTTTTGGCATTGCGATGAATCACTATTAATAAAAAAGAAAAACCGGTATTGGTATTACTTTTACCTGACACTTGACTGCACTGGCATAACCTCAACCACTGCTGAACAACGTTGTCAGTCGTAACGTCACACACTATTCTTTTGGCTGTAACAGCTATTACAGTGATCGGTAGCGCGACACGCGGACCATTCGCTGAATACTAGGATAGTGGGCGTTGTTAGTTCACATGATTGCCAGCAGGTGTAGTGATTGTAGCACCGCAGCCAATCAACTGCAGATGTGAGTCAAAAGTAACCAAGCAAAATCTTTTGAAAACATTTATAATTTTGAAAACTTATTTCAAAATTGAAATCCGGGATTTTTGTGCGCCCGGTATATTTTTTCGGGACACCTTATGTTTTTATGACAAACCGGGAAGATCCTGGTTTTCGGGACGTTTGGTCACCCCAGAGTTATTACAATGCTATATCTACTCTTACACATCATTATTTACTCGTGTAGCAAGTGAATTTCTGCTATTTAATTTAATGGTGTTGTCGTCTAAAAAAAACTCAGTTAACACCGAAAATGCTTTTAATAATTAACTTTATCCCAAGAGAACCAAAAGTTTTTTTTTCTGTCACTTGACAACGCACTGAACAAACTTTCAAAATTTAAAAGTTACTAATAAAACATCGGTATTGTAGATTATCTGAAGGAACTAATTGTATACAACCATTAATACACGTTATGATATTCTGCTTTTAACAGTGGCGGCGAGAATAAAATTAATCTGTTACACTCGTACTTTTTATTAATCCACCTGGCTTTAGGGTTATTCACCCTTTTTTATAATTCATATTTTACGTTCACGGGGTGCGAACGCATCAAGAGCCTTCTAACAAAACGACGGTTTGGAATTACAAAGTTTTCTATTAAGACTTTGAATTGTAACAGATTTTTTGAGTCTTCATGTGTTTTTCTGTTGAATGCGTTCTGAAATTATCTATCTAATAGTGTTGAAATGCTAATAATAGGAAAAAACGGAATTATTTGGTTTACGACTTGATACAACATTTGTTTATATTTTACTATAAAGTCTGGCAATGTTGTGTAATTTGTGAAGTCAGAAGACAGTCTGACCTATTATTTGTGAAATAATCCTTGCTTGTTACCCTCCATATTTCCAGATATTCTATTTGGATACGCAACTAGCATTCTAACTTTTGTTATAAATAGGAATAAATCAGCAGATAGCTATTTTATGGCAAAAAGTTACCGGAATCATTTCGTTCCAGTAAATAGCAACTGAAAAATAATTTTCTTTTCTTTCACGACTTCCTTATATAGTTTTGTCAAAAGCTTTGTGGTTAGTAGTCCAGATTTTTTTTTGAAATCAATGTATACTAATAAATATAAAAATTCTCATTTACCTCTCTGAAGCCTGTAAAGTATGAAGGGCATGGTAAAATAGCTGTTTCTCCTGCAGGTGTGTAAGGCCAACATAAAATGGAATCCCAAAAAGGTTGACACATCACATCTGAAATAAAAATTCTTATTTATACGGATCATTTTCTAATTTTTCAAAGCAATCATTTTTTTTCTAAGCACTGCAAGAAAATATTTAATTGCAGTTGAAAACTGAACCGAATTTTGATAAAGATGATTTTCTTGTAAAGTGTTAAGTAGACGATAATATTTTGAGTGAGTTACTATTAAAATTAACGACACTAGACCATTGAACCTATTAGTACAGAAGGAATCGGCGTATTAATACCAAAAAGTATTCCACCTTAATGTTTTCATGAGATCCTCTTCAAAATGAATGCATGTTGCCATGAGGCAACCTCGTGTCATATTGTTTAAACCGAAATTGCTTGAACAATTGGAAGGAATCCTCCGGGACTATATGTTAATTAATGTTATCATAGATAATCGCAGTGAAGCTAAAATGAGCAATAAGATAATGAAATTTTTGAAGTTCATTGAATATAATGAGAGAATTTGATGTCATAAATGTTATAATATATAATAATCAACTTCCAATGATCCTCAAAGTCTGTTTGGTATACGACAATATGGTACTTCACTCTTTAAGGTTATGAAGGTATAATAATAATATGAAACCATTGGAGTTTCCAACCAACGGTTACTCAAATTACACACTAACAACTGAGCACCATTAAATCAATTAACGACCTGGTAATGTCTTGTATTGAAACCAATTTGAAAGTTACAACGAATTGGGAATCGCTCATAAGGATGAACCATTCTACTCAAATTTGTTTTTAAGAATTGTAGATTCAATATTAGAAATCTTTCTATTATCCCCAATATGTACCTGATATTATTTTTTTTTATATCTTCTAACAACTATTTATTTTCCGAATACTATTTTTAGTTTTCAAATTGAGTCCTTTATCTTAGAACAATTATTATTTATTTGAAATATCGATTCAAAATGAAAAATCAAGATAGATGTTTGACAAATCTGGTTGTTATCTAATGTATAATATCTTCATAAATTAATAAATCACTAATATTGAATTATTTCGTAAATCTCAAACTCTCACCATAAACTTTATTTTTGAAAGCAATAATCATATTATTTTATAGTTTATAGAATGATTCAGTGTGGAATAAACTTATTTGTCGATTGATTTTAAGTTTTGGGGTTACTTTGCTATTCATATCCATTGTCGTATGTGATTCTTTCGTGCTCAACTCAACAAATTTTAAAACATGATCTACAAGAATTTTTGATTTTTATCATTATTTTTTGGCGTGTTAATTCCAGCATGATATTTATTAAGTTGTATAATAGATCCTTCATAATTGTTATTTAACAGCAGATATCAACGGCTTATCCTTCACACAGATTTTGCAGTTAAGTTTAATACTAATAAGCTGTTTCCATGCTAAAATGCCAAAAAGTATGGAAACTGCAAATCTCAGTAACCTATCAAAGACAGCTCATGAGAATCAATTGTAGACAGCCCTTTAAGGGAAAAAAATAATTTTTAAAGCTCAAGAAACCCCAACAGATCAATCAAAAACCACCTAATTGGGTGAACATATCGTATGACTACAACCCGATTAACTCCATCAGTTTTCGAACAACAATGAATGTGGTCCCGGTTAGTTTTTGAACATTCAGATCAAGATCAGATTAATTAGATTATGGTTTTCAAAAAAATTTAACTTAACCTTATGTATTTCAAGCAATTTAGTGTAAAATTTGAACGAACGTCTCAATTTTTCTCGTTGAGTACTTGACTTATTAGAATTGAAAGAAATTAGTACCAAAACAAGTGTACAACGAATTCACGAAAATACGTTTCAAGCAATGATTTATTAAATTGAAACTTTTATTGAATATAGGCATGTACAAGAAAAAAAGTGCCTACTTTTAGATGATCACAAGAACAGACTTGGAGTTTGCGGTGGTAGAGACAGTTTCCGTAAAATCATACTAGTGATGAAGCAAAATAACATTAGGAAATTGAGGACAATGATTTTAACATGAATAAAATTATAGTCGGTTTCCGTTCTTTATTTTCTCACAGTTAAAATGAATTTATAAAAGTTGGAAACGTTATTAGTTCAGCTTCACATTGGAGAAACTGAATATTTGTTTAGTTTATCCATTACAAAAGAAAACAGAACAAAATATGTTATCTTTGTAATGTTAGTGTAGTGTAGACACATTTTAATTAAAACTAAAAACGTGATCCAGTTAAACAGGAATGCATTTTTAAGATCCTGACAATAATCGTTAAACTAGAAAAATAATTAAATTTTAATTTTTTTAAAAGGAAAGCTTGATATCAAAAAGTTAATTTAAAATTGTAGTTTTATTTTATTTTTCAAAGCTAGTAGATAGAAGCACAAATTAAAAATTAAAGTTGATTCCTGCATAGTATCCCTGATTATTTTACAAAAATAACATTTTAATTTAAATTCAAGCTGCCGGGGAGCCATTATATCAGATTAAGCGTTGTATATTAAGTGAAATGAAACTATGTTCAAAGCAATAATCTAATATCTTTAGAATCGTTTCTCAAACAATGGCATAATGTCCTTAATTCATTAAAGGGAAGTTATTAGGTTTATTCAGATAATTTCTTTTCTCCACAACTTGAATGAAAAATTGCATTAAAAATCGAATCTTGAAACTATTCATATACTAAGTATTTGACATTGGATGGGTAATCATAAATATCATATTGCAATAAATTCATAATATATTGCGTTTTTCTGATAGCTATAGATAAAATATAGTATTACATTCACTTGTAATGGTTAGTACGCGCTTATTGAATAATATACTATAGCAACATAACACAGTCGACCCATGTAATTCGAGGGAGTCTTAAAATGTATAACGAATTATAGAAACGGACTCAAAAGTTTAGAGGTACATTCGTGTAATTACATGTATTCATATTGTGAATTAATTAATCTGTCGAAAGAACTCTGTTATACTGGTATGCTTCAAAGCATATTGCTGCTGCTCAACAATTTTTTAAGAAAAAAAGTGTCTAAAATGCTTTTTTATCACTATTGTAGTCAGAAGCTTTTCGAATGAGGATCTTGCTTCCTTAATTGACACCTGCCAAAGGTTCAGATGTATCGTCCACATCTTCATCGTTACTTTTTTCATTCGTATCTATAACAGATAAAATTTCGCCATCAGTTAGTGAATCTGAGATCTTCATTCATTTGAACAAAGTCAGAAAAACTCACACCGTTGATGTCAACTAATGGTTCTATTGGTGGTTCTTCATCATTCATAAGTATTGGGTGGTCTTCTTTTAAGAAACCGGATTTTTTGAAGTAGTTAAGAATCGTTAGGAGTGTTACAGCTCTTCATACCTTGTAAATCAGTAAAATAGCTGTTAGAACCGTGATATTTACAGTTAGCTGCTTGTCAAGATATTCTAAAATGAGCTTGATAATTTCTTTGTGACAGAACGTCTTAAAATTATGGATGTTCTCTTGATCCAATGGTTGCAATTTGGAAGTTGTGTGAAAGAAGTAGAGTTCCACGTTGGACAATGTAGGAGGATTGTTGTGGACAGTGAAATTGTCTAAAAATAGTAAAATTTGTCGTTTTTGTCCCCATTAACTGTTAAAAGCCAATTGTTAAAAAGCTCTGTCGTTATCCAAGCTTTTTTGTTGGAACGATAAACAGTAGGAAACGATTTCACTGTTTTGGAACATCGCGGTTTCATTGCTTTTCTTATCACTAAGGTCTCAAGTTTTTCCTATCCGTCCATATTTACTGCAAGTAAAACTGTCAACATCTCTTTACTATATTTTTCCCTATGACAGTTTTCATCTTAAAAAGCAAGAGTCTTGTTCGGTAAACATTTGAAAAATAGGCCAGTTTCATCAGTATCAAAAATGAGTCGGACATCATAGCTTCTAATCAAGGTCCTCAATTTACAATTTAAGCAAAACGGAATCATCAACACTTCCACTTTCCTCACAAACTTTTTTAAACACAATTCCATTTTTTTTTAATTTGTAAGCCACCCTCACTTTCCGCCAAGTTTTTGTTGACGCGAATTCTTTTGCTTTTTCCTTCAACAAGTTTCCGCTAATAAACATTTTTTGTCCTCTACACTGTCTTAGCCAAATGACCAGACGAGGAAATTCACCTTTAGTAGTTCTTTTCCGTTCTCCTGCAGTTTAAGCAGCATTAATTTCCTCCTTGTGCTTTATTATGGTATTATTCGATTGACTTGTTCTTTTCAGCAATTATCAAACATTTATAATTTCTAGAGCTCTTCCTCTCTGCAACTTTGAATTGTCGAGTGATGGATGCATATGAGTTCGAATTAATGCGTCGTTTTGTTATATATCAATGACTTTTTCATTAGAATTACCAAGTGCATCAAAATTATAGATTTAGTTCGAAATATGAAGAGATTTTGTAGGGATCTCGTGATAACTTGGAATTATAGAGAGGTTCGAATTATCGCAGGTTTGAATTAATGAGAGTCGACTGTATATGAATATTTATAACAGTTTTTGAGGTTAAATCATAAAAAGGTTACTTATAAACGCATTGAGAAGTTTTGTCGGCATATTAGTTGGTATAAGAATAAAAATTAAATCACTACAACATAAACAATTCACGACATATTAAAATAAAAAATTTTTAATACTATGTTTCAATCATACTCAAACTCAAAGTCACGTTCCAATTGGCTGAAGTCGTTCTTTTTTTAGATAAACGTATCTTTTTTAGATCAGTTACGTTAAATTAAGATCCCAATCGATCGTAAAGTCTCCAAAATAAACATCCAGTTAGTGTCCTTCATAAAACACCGATTCCTGTGTTACTTAATGGAAGTATTATTTTTTTTTGTCCAAATGTGTTTCTCGTAACTATCTCTATTTTTCGGCCAATCTTTATTGTCAAAACCTTGATCCCAACCCTACTAACTGATGTTAAGGATAATAGACTCATGTTGGTAAATAGTAACCCTAATAAACTTCAAATATTTGACGTTAAATGAATATTGTGTTTCTCAGCTCATGACTGTTTTTTCTCTTTATAAGATTGTAATAAATTTTGTTCCTTTAGTTTTATTACCACAAACCAACATGTACCATAACGCAGATAATTTAAAAACTAGATAATAACTAAATTATATAACAAAGTTATTTGGTTAAAGCAATATATAATATGTATGGAAAAACCTCAATTTATGAATAATATTACGTATGTAAAATGATATATCGGGTGCCCCACTTAAAATTTGCTACCCTAAATATTTCCACAAGTTTTTGATTCCTACAACCTCTTAAGAAACTTTCAATGGTAAGTCGTATAATTTTGGACCTACATTTTATTGTGTATTCAGTTCTGTTATTTCTTTATTTTTAATGGTTTTCCTTTGCAAAATATAAATTCTTTCGAAATTATTTCAATCTATGAAACTGTCCCTTAAAAATGATTGAAATCCCAATTTGTACATCAAATAGAGTTGAGTAAGTAAATCTGGTGACCTTGGTGCCAATGTACTGCACCATCCAAGAAATAGTTCATTTAGTTCACCATTAATTGTTTGATTTGCGTGAGTAGGCGCACCATCACGTAAAAACCATATCCTTTGACTTTTGACAAGTGGTACTTCTTCCAATGAAAGAGGTAATTGGTTTACTATGAAATATAAACACATCCAAACGACCATCTAGATTGACTGTGTGTCAATTTGTTTAATGGATCAGTTGATGAAGAAGAAGAAGTTTTGTCTGTTTAGAAAACAATTTTTATTAATCGTAGCTTTATCTCCAAATGGAACATAGTCGAAAAAGTCTGTTGATTAACTTTTCGTAGGGTTGCAAGTAAATGTAAGGGTCAATTTTGTTTTTATGAAGTCTTTGCGCAACCGTAGTAGGTCAGTTCTTATTCGTTGGAACTTATAGCAAAACATTGATTTTCTTCTATCACAGAATATTTTAATAGTTCATGCTTTTCATAATTAACTGAATCTGTGCTATTGATCCGGTACATCAATCTCTCCAAGCTTTTTATTGCATTCTAACAATATCCAAATCATATCAATCATTTTATCACATATTGCAAATTTTTCAAAACACAAAGAAATGAATCAAACGGCTAATTCAAAAAAAATAATGTATTATCATGTTATGTCATTGTCAAATATCAGTTTTTGGTTATATCTTTTTAAATGCCCTGTATCTTTGATATTACACAGCATCCTGGAACACCCTGTAAGATTGTAAATAATTTTAAAATGTGAAGACTAATGATGGGCTATAATCTTTCAAATTGACATTTCAAAGAACAAAGGAGGCACTGAACTTTATCACACTAATATAAATTGAATAGTCAAGAAAAAACTTTACATTGCGATTTTTAGACTGTATTTTGAATTTCGAATTATATATATTTCGGGTTTCGAAATATATTTTTAAAAAACTTTATTTTTGAATATTTATATGAATACAATTAATCTCAAGATCGAACTAATTATAAACATTAAATATCATCGAATTGTTTACAAACATCTTATTTATAGTAAAATAGTGCTGATACATGTTTACGTTATTTGATACAAAAATAGAATAAATGCTGATACATGTTTGTGATATTTGATACAATGGTATTGTTTTAAAAATGTCCTTCAGAAATTCTTCGTATGTAACTCCTCCATCCCTAAGAATGAAAAATGACGGAGGTATTTTTCATCCTATGTTGTCTTTCCTCTTCTAAGTCGATGTCTTCTTTCTTCATTTCTTCTATTTTCTGTTTTCTTATAAACTTATATTTATATTTACGAATTATCCAAAATATCATTAAAATTATACAAATTATTATTATTACAGTAAATAGTCCTATCGATACATGACTTTGTGGATTATAAATTTCATGAATTGGTTTTATATTCTTAGCGATGTTATTAATTTCATACAATTTATTAAAATCTATATTAGTTAAATTAGGGGATTTATAAATTTGATTATTCAAAAATTTAAAGTTTAATTTCGGTAGTATTATTGATTTCCCTTTTTTAATTTGTACATTAGTTGAGAAAATTTCACTTCCTACTTGAATATTACAATTTTTTGGAATTTTTATAAGTGATGGATACATTAATTTAAAATAGCGGTCTGATACACATTTAGAAATCACATCAGTTTCAAAATTTGGAATCACTAAAAGTTCATCGTTTGTTACTTGTTCCAATATTGTTTCTTGAAGATTAATTTCACTAATGACACAATTTTTACCGGAATGTCCATTTAAAAGTTCAACAGTACAATTATCTTGTAATTTTAAAGTTTCTTTACAATAATATTTTCCTTCTAATTCAGGGCATTCTTCTTTGATGAAAGTAACTTCTTTTTGACTTCTGGCCAAGTAAGGTTGCGGAGGGATAAATATTGTATGGTTTTGAATTACGGGGTATAAATGAAAAAATTCGTAGGTTTTAGGTTTTAGGATAGGAACATGGGTAGCAAATATTATTTTGGATTTAGAAAAGGTTACTTGTGAACCAAGAAAGAGATAATATGTCAAAATATTATTAAATTTTGGTATTTGTTCTTCATTGTAAATAGTACTTAAATATTTTATCATTTCTAAAATTTCTTGACTTGATATAACTGAACTGTGAATTGTATTTAATTTAGAAAAAGTTATTGCATTTTCGATATTATCAATTAGCGTAATTAAACTCTGACAATCCAGATTAATCTGTGAAATTGTACTTTGGAATGTTATAAAATTATTTAAAGTTATTATTTTATTTTCAATTGAAATATGAAATTTCTCTATATTATCAAAAAGTTTCCGTTGATTATCCCATAGAGTCGTAATCGATTTGTTATAATGATCAATTAATTTTTTATGTAGTGATATTTGTAAATTAACTTCGTGAATTATTTGTTTCTGGTTTTGTTGTAGGACATTTATAGCGTTATTATATCTTTCTTCATCGTCCGAATCTAAAGTTCCAAAAAGCCATTTATCTATTTTGCCTACAGCATTTATTAGTCCTCTTTTCCATCTTAAATGTGGGTAAATATTTTCTGATTTTTTATCTAATGTTTTAATTAAAATTTCTGTTCTACTCAATGATTGTTCAGCTAAGTTATGGTATGAAATAGGATTTGTTGCGTTCGCTTGAGATAAATTATTTCTTAGGTCATAATAATATTGTTTTAAATTATTGATTTGTTTATGAATGAATTCTAAATCTATATAATATATGAAAGTATGTTTACTATGTATAAGATTACTAGTTCCTAGATTGATAGGTAATAATAAATTATTTACGTTCGTAACTGTTATGTCTTCTGTTTTGGTCGCCTTGTAAATAGTAAATAGTAACGTTAATACTATTGTCAGCTTCATTATCTGTAACAATTTTTTGTTTTAGTTTTTTGGTTTTCTAATTATATTTTTATGATATGTTCCTTTGTTTGTTTCTAATAATATGCCAGAATCTTTTATAACTTCGGCTTTTTTGAATTTAGGTAGTTTCTTGTCTCGAAATTTTGTTTTTATGTAGGCTATGTTTTGGTTTTCATAGGATGGGGGATCGTTTCTGTTTTCATTTCTCTTATTAATTATTTTTTCTTTAATGTTAGCATTTCTATCTTTAATTTTTTCATACAATAATTTGGAGGTTTCTTTGTGATTTTGTATGTAATTAGATATTATTAAATGATCGTCTAAATCGAATGGATCAGGGTTATTTATATGGCCTTTAATAATTTCAAATGGTGTAAATTGTGTTACCGAATGAATTGAATTATTATATGCTAATATTGAGTGTTTTATCAATTGATCGGGAGTCAAATCATTATTATTTTCTTTTATGCACCTAAAATGTTCGATTAAACTGGAATGAAAACGTTCAACAGGTGAATTAGAATTGCTATTTTTTGACGTGGTATAATGTAACTCAATTTTGTGTAATTCGCAAAAATCTTGTAGGTCATTATTTTTAAATTCTGAACCACAGTCAGCTGTTATTTTATAAGGTAACCCATGATGAGTAACGTAATTTAATATGTTATCTACAACTGAAGTTCCATTCACACTTGACATTGAATAAGCTTGACCGTATCTAGAAAAAGCATCTATTATGGTTAAATATGATTGGTTTGCTATTTTAAAGGTGTCAATGTGAATGTGTTCAAATGGTCTACTAGCTGTTGGAGTTAAATTGAATTTTATTATCGGTGGATTTCTATCATATTTATTCTTTTGACATGTTTCACAATTATTAACGAAATTTTCTATATCTTGTATCATTTTAGGCCAGTAATATTTTTCGGTTAATGATTTTTTTAATTCATTGATCCCTCTATGTCCTTTCTTATATATATGATAATATTCTAATTTTTCTTTTTGTTCTTCTTCAGTTAAAATATCTTTTACTACATTTATACAATGAATAAATTTGAATGATGCGTTTTTGAAATATTTTTGTACAGTGGCTATAAATTGTTCTGGTTTTAGAGGTTCTCTAAAATATAATGCATAGAGTAATTTTGGGTCGATATATTCTTTAACAAATTGAATTATGTTGCTTTCTTCCTCGTTCATATGACTAGTTCGAATCAGTTTACTGATATCTATTTTATTTTTTTGCTGATCATGAGTTTCGTGCCAATTATAATTTTCGTTAATTAGTTTTTATCTTCTTTTGAATAATTAAAATTGTGAATTTCGTATTGATTTATTTCAAATGGTTGAGCTTTAAGGGGTTCATTTAAAGTTATAGGTATTGTTTTAAATGATTCATTTATAATCTCAACTATAGCATAACCATTTCGAGCTATTGTTAGTGTTTCATTTGTGTTATACTGATTATAATTTGAATTTTCTTTTTCCATTAGTTGAATAAACAAAGTTATGAATTATATTATTAAATTTCTTATATATATATATTCTTATTAATAATAACTTTTTATTATTATAGTTTCTAAAAGTTTACTAATATTTAATTTTTATGTTTCACTTATTTTTTATCCATTAATTCTAAATCTTATCTATTCTTAGAACATAATAATAAAAAGAAAGAAAAGTCTTTGTATAAAAATCCATTTTATAATTTCTTGAATTGCGTACCATTTTAATGAATGATAATATTTATTTTTCCAAAATAGTTCTTCTATTATCTTTTCATTTAATATCGCATTTAATTTTCTATTGAAATATTTTGAACTTATTTCATTATTGTTTCTATCAAATTCTTTGTTAATTGTTTCATAATTAATAACCATTTTCTCATTTTCATTATTCATTTTTGTTTCGTTGAACACATTATTTCGCAATATATTTGTACTTAATTCGGGTTTTATAATATAATATTCGTTTTCTAATATATCATTATTTATTTTTATAACATCATTTATTATATCTTTTCCATTCATTGTCATATCATTATTTATTTCATTTATTTCTCTGTTTAATTCTATTACATTTTCTTTTACTTCACTTTCATTATCATTTTCATTCATTTTTAATTCATCTAATCCTTTATATTTTAATCCTACGTTTAATTCCACTTTATCAAATAATTCTACTTCTCCTTTTGTATCATTATTCATTTGTTCTACCATTATAATATTTTGTTCTGAATTCTTTTCTGTTATATTTAATTTATCTTTTTCTTCTTCATCAAATAATTTACTAAGATCTAGTTCTACTTGTTCATTTGTTTCTATACAATGATTTAATTCTGATTCTTTGATTTTTATTAATTTTTGAATTTTTGGTGATGAATTATTAGATGTAAAATTTATTTCAATTATTTGTTCACTGGGTTTTGATTCGTTAGATTCTATAAAATTTTCAAAATATGTTAATGCATCATTAGGAGTAAAATTTATTTCTTCTATGTTTGATTCTTTTTCCGAGGCTCTTTCCGAAAATTTACGATTCGATCATTATCTTCGTCGCGTTCAAATAAATTTTGCAAGTCAATTATTTCTTCTTCTTCTTCTTCGTTTTTGTAATTATTATTATATAGTTCTTCAGAAGTAAAATTCGGTTCATTTCGTGATTTAAAATATTTGTTATTATTTGTATTATTATTATTATAATTTTCGCGTCTACTTGGTCTGTCAGAAAAATTTCTTGATGTCGTAGACATCGGTTCAGGTCTAGGTAAACGATTTACAGGTATTTGGTTCGGGCGGAAAACATTTTTCCTAGGACCAAATACTTGCGCATTCGTTGGGTAGTTTTGTCTTCTTTGCGGTATTGGATTTACGTTTATTGGTTGACTAGGGAAATTATTGTTATTATTATTATTGCATCTTTCATTATAATAGTTATTATTATTTCTATCATAATTATTATATCTATTATAATTGTTATTATTAGGTTGTCGGTAGAAAGAATTATAATTGTTATGTTGATTGTTTCTATTATTTCTTGATGGATTCATTTGAACATTAGTATTATTATTATTATATTTAACTTTAGGTTCGTAAAATTGACCATAGAGTTTTTCGAAATTTATTTAATGTATTTTTGTTTCCATCATAAGGTTTAATATTCTCTAACTTTAATTTAAATAATTCCCAATTTAGGGTTTTTGGATTTGACGTTGCCATTTTTATATATTCTGGATTATCTTTTAAGTTTAACTCACTAAATGTATTTAATACTTTATCAAAATCGTTCATAGAATAATATTTTTAAAATTATTAAATTATCTCTTCCCTATTCAAAGTTTTGATAAGGATGGATAATAAAGGAATCAAAATAATAAGGAGACTTGGCACTTACAGCTTGTCTGAAGTCCTGTCCCTCGTTGAGTACGTAGATCTAGTGCTGAGGTACTGGAGTACTTAGCCGGAACTTTATCGCACTTTGCGTAAACTCGCGACCGCACTAATCCGAATGACTGCGCCAATTATATATTTCGGGTTTCGAAATATATTTTTAAAAAACTTTATTTTTGAATATTTATATGAATACAATTAATCTCAAGATCGAACTAATTATAAACATTAAATATCATCGAATTGTTTACAAACATCTTATTTATAGTAAAATAGTGCTGATACATGTTTACGTTATTTGATACAAAAATAGAATAAATGCTGATACATGTTTGTGATATTTGATACAATGGTATTGTTTTAAAAATGTCCTTCAGAAATTCTTCGTATGTAACTTTCGAACCTTTTTTTCCTCGATAATTTGTCTCTATTATAATTGTTATTATTGATAAATTGAATGATTTTAATAAAAAATTTCATCTCTTTTATCAAGAATATGTTTACAAAAGAAGATATAATTATATAATAAACTCACTTACTTCTTGTTGTTTTGTTGAAAAAAGGAGACTGATGTTTGTTTTTAACATCTAAACCATATAAAACTGTACAATTTTGTTCCGCCAGAAGTAATTCTCTATCTTGTTGTTCCAAAATTATTTGAATGTGGCGATTAGGCATGATATAATCTGTAACAGAAGAAGATACAGATTTTAACTATAACGATGACTAACGCAATCAAAAGAAGTTGAAGGAGAAAAACAAAAATACTTTGGTTTATCATCATTATATATAATACATGAACAAAAATAGTTGATTACAATAAAGTAAATTAACCTTTGAAAAATAGATCTAATATGACACTTAGGTGTGGTCACTTATACAGTGAGTAGGAATTCAATTATGAACTTTTACACTGTCATATAGTCATTATTAGATTGTGAATGTGTATAATAAACAATAAGTTTTGAAAGATTGATAAGAAATTAACGTTTCGACTTCAGTCTTCATCAAAATATGATATTGACAATTTGCGTATTTATATTAATATCATATTTTGATAGAGACTGAAGTTAAGTCGAAACGTCAATTTCTTATTAATATCTCAAAAATTATTAAAAAAAAACTAATTTTAAAACAGAAGAGACCTAAAATTAATAAACCATATGTGTAGAAGATTAAAATATTATTATTTATTGAATATGTGTACGGTTGGATATAGATTTGAGATTTTAGTTTATTATCTCAAAAAATTAGGCCCATCATGTGTAAACATTCGATTATAATTCGTTTATAATACAGTCCTGTAATTTATTAAGATGTTATAGAAGATTATTATTATTTTTATAACATCTATTCGAATCACATAAAAATTGCAATAAAAAGTTCTTTGGATTGTCTAATACTTAATTGCATTTTTTTCTAACTTCACACAAACATTTAAAATTCATTTCTTTTCACGTTATGCAGTTTTTCTACTAGCTCAATTCACTCAAAGTTGCTCTTATTATTGCGTTTCATTATGTATTTCACCACATCTTAATATAATTGAAATTTAGGATGTTGAAATGTCAATATTGTTACTTTCATAGCTGTACTCTCAGCACCAGTAACAACGTTTATGTTAATACAGATATAACCCCTATCCCAAGCCGTCTAAATGACCTACAAGCCCACTACGTGATTTGTACCATCAAATCAAATAACTCCGCTGCCAAAGAAATACTTATTTCCACCGGCTCAACAATATACGGCTCCTCGGCTCAAAGCAACTAGCAGCTAGCAACACCGTACGAAGACCTCCCTGAAATCTACCTCAACCCTCCCATATCCATAACATAAAACCTCTATCTTACCACTTCGTCGATCGTCGGTGTTTCTTACAGGTTTCTGCGGTTTCTAGTGAACCGGTTCATCAGCCAAATGGCTGACGATAGAATAATGCAGTCTCAGCTGTACCCACCCGCTTCCCTTTCAAAATTTTTCAAAGAAAAATACATAAATTTTCAAAAAATAAACTCACAAAAAACTTGTTAGCTTTTCATCTTTTCCAGCCAGAACAGCAAACACAACCCCACGCAATCTTTACAACCCCAGACATGCAGAAGAGCAACTCCTATATCAGGACCAATTCCAACAAACCCTCCTCCTGTAACAAATTTTCCTTATCCTACCAAAAAATTTTGTCCAACGAATTTCCCTCTCTCTCTAGCATATATTATTTAAGCTGCGACTCAGAATATATGACAATTAAGCATAGGAAGTATTACATAGAAAATAAAATTGAGAGTTATCTTTTTGATGTCATCATATTTGTTATATTTTCATAAAAAACACAACAATATGGATACCATCAATACTCGCCAAAATAAAATACCTTTATTGCTTTTTTGTTATAATTTAGACGTGATATATCCAGAAATCACTCTGTAACTATATATTGATAGGATGGAAAGATACCAAATCCTTATAGTAAATAATAGATAGAAACTGATAGGTAAATAAAACAGATGGTTCTCGCGATAATGAGATTAATGTACAAAGTGAGTGAATGTTAGACGAGAACTACTCTCTATATTTTGAGATACAAAGAAACTAGTGGAGTTACAGCTGGCAAGACTACATTTCTAAGTATTACCAATAAACTTTGATTGCACAAGAGAACATTTGTGCACTATGATCTCATAATATAATTTGAGGGTCGGTTGAAATAACGGAAGCACCGCGCATTTGGTGATGATAGTTGTTTGAGGAGTTTATCTCACATGCTCTTATATTGTTTTTTTTTCCGGTTTTCCATCGCTTATGGTGTCCGTAAATCATAAACGATTCTTGGTGCAGTTTTTTAGTGGTTTAGTGGCTTCAAGCTTGTTTAGTTCGTTGGCAATTTCATTGTACTTTAATAGATAAAAGTTAACACTTCGATGTTTCATAAACTGTAATCTCACGATGATGGTGTTTTTTATTAACTCACTCTGTATCTAAAAAGATTACACTAGTTTAGCATTAAGACATTAGACTTAATTATATGTTGTTGTGCCTATAAAAAGATATTTTGAGACAATAGTTATCGGTTTTGATAAGAGAACCGTTACCTGTATTTGTATTAATTTAATCTATCGTCGATAAATAAAATTGGTTTGTTCAAGATAATATTTTCACGAGATGCTTCAACATATGGTATGGGTTATGCTTCTTTGGCGTCTAATAATTTTTCTAAACGACTGTGAGCAGCTATTTTAACATTGGTAAAAATGACAATTGGCACTCGTAATTTGATATATTTCATACTTATTGTTAGTGATAGAGAAACCAGAACACTCAGTCAAAATGATTTTATTTTAAAGTTTGGCATGAATATCAAAGAGTTCGTGATACGTTGATGATTAACATCAAATTCTAATCAAGTGAGCTTTAAGGCGTTGGGTCCCAAATAAAATTGATAAACTTTCCCCTGGACCCAAAAATTCTTTTTGCTTTTTACACTGCTTATGGGGTTTCGATCCAAGGAAAAATTTATTTAAATGAAAAAGTACGACAAAATGATGTTCTTTTTGTGCGGCGAAAATGCTCTCTATGGGCCCAAGATAAAGTACTAAATCAAGGGCATAGAGGACCATACACAAAAAACATCATTTTTGTACTTTTTATTCGAAATAAATCTTTTCATTACCTATTTGCAGAATGGAAAAACAAAATTTTGTTTGCTTTTTTATCCTTTGAACGACGAATTATACATTTATGTGTACAAAAATATATGATTTGTTTAGAAAAATCTTATATAAGATCAAGGTAATGTAAAGGTAGCACAAAAAAAATTTAAGCAAATATTATTTGATTTATGTTGAGAGAACAAAAAAAAATATGGAAAGTAAGTGTACTTGAAGATGATGACGATCCAGGACGGTCTAATAAAACTGTGAAAATATTTAAATACGGTCCTTTGGGTCGTGGAGTAGGTAGGACCGCTCTGTGCTGTGGGGAGAGTTTTGATGCGAGTCTATGAACCGCACCGGGCTCAAGGTGTTAAAAGCGAGAATTAGGTAACGATCATAGTTGGTGAATAAGGTAAACTTGAGGTATAAAATTAGTGCGTATTCTACCACTGAAACAATAAAATTGACGAATCATAGGTTACGTCGTATTAATCAAATCTTGCATGTGACTGATTAATTTCATTCGTAGTTTGTTACATTATAAGTACATTTAGCAACTAAGAACTGCGATTAGTTAGTGGAATTGTAACATTGTTTTTTGCCGTCTAAAGGGTGCCAACAGATGTAAACAAATTTCTTTTGGTGAAAAAATTAGATCTACAGTTTCAGGATTTTTCGCATAATGTACAACTTCCTCGGGAAAAAATGCTAATGGGTCATTCCTATGTATAAAAGATGAATAATTTATATGAAAATAGAAGTATCTCGTGTACGAAACGTAACGGAAATCGGTCAGTTTAAAAAAATATATGTATTATTCATTTTCCGATTTAATATACTCACGGCAGAAAAAAAATAATGGGAAAGATGAGAACTAAAAGTGTCGTTTTTAAATAATTTGTTTACACAATTTGAAAGAAAACAACTCATCTATTATTCATCAAAAAAAGTTTTGGGTCATAGACATAGTCTTCCAAATAATAAATAATTCACACTTTTCTATGTAATTTCACAATAATAAAAATCGTCATACGAACGGTAGTTGGGCTTTTTTAGTCGAAAAAAATAACTTGATGCAGATAATGTTCCTTCTTTTAGCAAATTTTACTTCTTTGTAACGTTGAGAAACAACGTTCGTCCTCTGATATCGATAGCAAATTATCTGGATATTTTGTGTCATAATTAGCAAACTTCACTAAATTACGCTACCTAAATTAGTAACAACCAGGGGTCCAGATTGGATGTGTGATTTTGCGAGAAATTGTCAACCAAGAAATAATGTCAACTTAATTGAAATCTCTATCATTTAATTCGTTAGCGATACGTGTCTTAATTGGGGATTACACCTATTCCGTAACAATCATGGTTATTACTATTTTACAAAGTATGTAAGTTCTTCGAGAGGATGTTGAGAGAACAGGAAAAACTCCTGATAAGTGTGCAAAAAAACAGATTTATTGATGTTGATGATGCAGATATCAAATTAACATGGTCTATACAACAATGTATAAATTTATGTTGCTAAATCTTCTTGATTTTAGATCTCTTCTGTTTCAAAATTAGTTTTTTTAAATAACTTTTGAAAGATAGATAAAATTGATGTTTCGACTTTTCTTCAAGTCTTTATCAAAATATGATATTGACACTGATAATTTGCGTATTTACATTGATCAATAGATCACCTCCATCGTGAATATCAAAATGGGAATAGAATCAGACTGGAAGTTTGTTCTAGTAAGAAGGATTGATTTTTCCCTAGTCCTTACATCTCCTTATTAGTACAAAATTCTAGTTTGATTTTATTCTTATTCTGATGAAGGTGATCTATTAATCAATAAAAATACGCAAATCGTCAGTGTCAATATCATATTTTGATAAATACTTAAGGAAAAGTCGAATCGTCAACAGAAGAGAACTAAAATCAAGAAGATTTAGAAACATAAACATATCAAAAGGTCCAAGAAATAAGAAATTAAAGAAAACAACGTATATATTTAGCATCTATTTTTCCCAATATTTACTAACATTATTTATATCTTTTTCGATTTTTCATGGGCACGTCTGGAATGTTTTATGCTAATTTTGGTCTACATTACTTCGCAAATAAACGAAATACACGGAAGAAACTTGAAAAATACTTTTTCAATGAATTTAAAGTTCAATTCTTGATGGAGACAAAGTGAAGTCACATTTCAAAGTTGAACATTCATTCTAATAATTATTAATAAACTCAAGGGAAGCCATCTCTATTATTAAAGTGTGTGCCGGACCAGCATTTAACTGGTACCACCGATCGTCTCATACCGAAGCTAAATACACCTCTAAAGATCCCGCCGATACGCATAAACTCAATGTAATTCGTGCAAACTCCGAGAGGGCTTGAGCGCAATTTATTTTCCCCGCTCATAACAGAAAACGAAGTATCTTTGTGTATAGAAAAAGAAAGACTTTTGTAAATTATTCACAACTATTAACAAGTACATAGTAGTAGAACGACATATATGATGAACGAGTGAAGGAGTACAGACTGAAGATAAAACAAAGGCTGATAGAAGGAAAGTTGATTATAGAAAATGAGAAAAGTGTGAAACTAGACGAAGAAACAGACATATAATATTGAATATTCCAAATTTGTTTGGGTATTACCTTCTAATAGAATATTGTTATAAACGCATTGCCAAAGGCGATGAAAATTCTCAAAATCTTCTCTCTAATCTTCCAGAAAAAATTTTACAATATAAATATTTGACTAGATAGTTTGGCAATAGATTGTAGCTGCCACTACGACGAAGGAGGACGAAAATTATGAGCAGTGAAAATAAATTAGTTCGATATAGAGTGCTTATTTATTTCATACTATCGGGTTGAATTAAAATTATAAAATAAGAAAACATCACACTATTCTAGACACGTTTCCCGTATTTTATCGAAGGGATGTTCCAATGAAAAGGTACTACAATCTGGATATAATGAGTCTTTATTGAAAAGTAGTTCCCGCAGGCTTAAGCACAACTCTACCACTGTTTACCAAGCCGAAGAATTCGCCGCTTCCAGAATTCCTGTGGCTCTGACAAATGCTACTCGTCTACTGTCTCCATCAGTTTTAGTTGAAAACCACTACCTTTAAAATGGCGGATTCTTAAGCTAGTCCAACTTGAATTTAACCAATACATTTTGTATGACCTTGGAGACGTGTGGATGAACATTTGGTGGAGTAGAATCACTCCCTCCGTGAGCTAACAGGAAATGTGCTTCTGATGGACTGGCGTAGGCTATGGAGTATATCACATTTCAGAAATCTCGTTATTCCTCAATCGTGGAATTTTGCAATATGATCGTTATAATGTCCTCACACGTACTGTCGTACAACAATTAGACGGGTCCCACATCTTCTCCTGGACTATTTACACTCTCACAACTACATCAACACTCACAATTACACAATGTAACGCGCATTTGGATAATTAATTATAGTCTTTAGAAACTGAAGGTAAATTAAAATTTTATATTTATAAATTTATATATTTTATAAAATCACTCTATTGTTTTACGTTTCACGAGCTACCCAAACAGAGTTAGGAGAAGATAATTCAATAAATACGTTAAGTAAGGTAAGGGAAATAAGAAGTGAACTTTTGAGTGAAATTTGTACAAGTGAATTTTGTTTCAAGAAGTTGCTGAATGTATTAAGACAGAAGCACTCGAACAATTATGGGCAAATTAAGGCTTTCAGTGCTATTGTCAATGTGAGTTGATAAAACAACGCAAGAGGCAAAATACATAACGAAATTGCAAGTTTAGATTATAACAATCCTATAATCAATTCTCGTAATTTATTTGGAAACATCACGAAATAGAAACGATGTTACGATCCACCCGGCCATATCCTGAGTTTTCCAGCCATATCGCGATATGTCCAATTGAATAATAGAGGCAATTGACAAATAGGTTACTCCACTCATGAAATAATCGACTATACGCCGGTACATCGTGATGTAAACAGGTAAATCTCGATCGGTTCAGTTAAATGATATCCGTAAAAAATTGTGTGCAATTCATTTTATTATCATAATTGTTATAATTTGTATTTGTTTTATAGCAAATATACGTAATTTCTAGTATAATGGAAGTATGTTTACATTGTATTTGAGTTCATTATCAAATTGATATAAAAAATTTGTATCACTTAGTTTATATTTCGTGACGGATCTGTATTTTACGGATGGACTCGTCACAAAAGTAAAACTTTCACTCTTAATGAAACAATTTCCTATATTTCTTGGGATATATAAGTAAACATAATCTTGTGAAGCTGGAAAAGAAAACGTTTTTTTTAACTTCATATTGGAAAAAATAAATTTGAACCGAAAATCTTTGTCTGTCTCGGTTTGAAAAAAGCACGTATTCACAACAACAATACACAAACAGTGTTTGTCAAAGAAATCATTTTTTAGGGATGAAAAATTGTTAAATTTTAATAACAATGAAATCTAAGACGATGAAAATGTTGGAAGCACATTCGCCCAACACCACGAAATTAATAGTTAAGAACATGTAGTCCAGGCGCTAGATGGAGTTGAGTATGCAAAATGTGAGGACGGGCAACTATGCCCAAATTCTTTTACATGAGACCCTAAATAATAGAAAATCACATGTTGCCGGCAGCTGTGCTGGTCCGTTTCCCTTTTCCCCTTCCCCTTCGCCCTGCTCGGCACGTTGCTCAGTCATAGCGTTTGGAGTAGTCAGTAGAAAAGAATTTATAGTCCATAACGGTTTATTTTTGCGTATTTAAGTAATAATATTTAAGTTTTTTCGCAGTCGATTGTTTTATTAGTGTTATTTATTTAAATAAAAGCGCGGACAATGTCACTCCAAGTGATAAATGTGAAGAAGCGAAAGATAAATGAATTGTCGTCTTTGTTTTGTGATAAAACGAGTGATTTAGTGAAGAATCCAAAACCACAAACGTTTATTAGTATTAAAAAAGCAGCGAATCGCAGAAAAGATGATATTAGTAAAAAATAGAAATTGATATAGACTTTACTGCACACAATTGTTCCTGGCATCGAGCTTGTATTGCAACTTATATTAGTGAAGAGAAAATAAGGCGTCGAGAATTATCTTTACTAAAGCAGGAGAATGCCTCTACTTCCTCCTCTACAGAAGCAAATGTTTCAGGTAGCCAACGTGTTCGTCGGTCATCAAGAAGTGGATTAAAACTTGATACGAAACAGAAATGTTTAATCTGTGGAAAACAAACAAAAAATAAGAACAAAACTCTTTTTTTATGTTCTGAAATTTCAGCAGCGGAACAAATTTTAAATACTGCCCGAAAAAAAGATGATGTTTTCACAAAAATTGGCACTTGCGAACAACCAGCTGATTTATTAGCAATGGAAGTGAGGTATCATAAACATTGTTATCATGATTATCTGCGACTACCAAGAAATTCTGACAATCCAGCATTCAGACCTTCAATTAAAATAACACATGACATACTAATAGAGGCATTTGAAAAGCTGATTGGTGAACTGAAACATCAATTAACATCTCACTCTTTTGAAGTGTCATTCTTGGCCAAGCGACTAGCTGAACTCACTGAAATCACTGCTCATTAATAAGTATGGTGAAAATGTTTTATTTTCATATCCCAGTGACAGATCAAAATAATCATTGGTGTTTATGGGCAATATACCGCTGGATGACGTCATTGCGTACCGTAAATTCAAGAAACTACACTGTTCAAGTAGCTAAACAACTCCGAAAAGAAATATTAAATACTAAAGTAATACCAGATGGATATTTATGGGATGAAATTTTAATTGAACAATTTTTACAAAATGGTCAATTACCGAATACTTGGAAAATGTTTATGCAAGCATTATTCAGTGCAAAGAATAATAAATTAAGTGAGAATTACCATCGACGAGCGTTATCAGTGTTTTATAATGTGTATTACACAGACTCCAAAGCATATAGCTTTAGCTCAATTTGTACATCATTTGACTCGATCGAAACAATTAATCATTATATTGAGTAAATGTGGGCATTGCACCAATTACAAAGCATTAAAAAACTTCGATAACGAAGTAACAACGTCAATTGTGTGTGAATATATAGACAAAAAATTGCTTATTCCTAAAAATATAGTTCGAGATTCATTGTCAGAATAAAAAAGATGATAATTATCATTTTTTCATTTATAACATATGAAAATTTGATTTTCCTTCATTTTCCTGTTGTTTTTTCACTTGACTAGCTGTAAGTATCTTTAATCATAAAAATCAATTGGATATTCTCACTAAAACAGTCGTTATAATGATATCAAAGTATGTGTTCAGTCCATTTACTAGATGTCTAAGTGGATGGAAAAAAAATTGACCCATATGGCTCCTGGCAACATCCAGAATCATAATCTGCATGCTTTTCTGAGTTCAAAACCATACACCGAATGCGGTCCTCACATTTTGCATACTCAACTCCATCCAACGCTCGGTCTAATGAGCATAGATGGAAAAAATGAAATTGAATCTTCAGAACGTCAATATAAATTTGAAATCTATAAAAACTTAAATCATCATCAGTAGACAAATTTCAAAGAAAAATAAATGTCGATACAAAATAATCGAACTAATTAAAAGAAATAAAATAAATAATAACAGAAAAAAGTATGTTTTAGTATATCTAAAGGGATTGTTCTGAATCAGAGGGAAACTACTTTAATCATAGCATGATGATCCGCATCAAACTTTTTGTCTAAGTTATTTGGACGAATATATAAATTTCGAAGGGCGATATGGATGTAATTTGTGATGAGATCAACATGGGACATACCAAAAGATTCAGGCGTACTTGGGCATTAGTTCCCCTTCCATATAGCATGGACATTTGGCTGTCAAAAAGATTTGACAATCGCTCAAAAAACGCTCGTGTCGATTGGTGCAAAGAATTGTTGAGAAAATTCAATTGCAATGATTCAAAAAATGTCTGGATCTATGCTTATTAATGAATACAAAATTAAACAACAATCAATTGTATGGGTTTTTCAAGATCAGCCAAATCCAACAAAAGTTGTTCGCGCACGAAGCAAATAGTCGCCTGTTTTTTCAGAATAAATGTGGTCACCTTTCCATTAGAACGGTTAATTCTGATTGGTACATCAGTATTTGCCAGAAGTTTTCGAAAAAATCAGGCAAACCAATCGCATAAGACAAATCATTCTTCATCACATCAATTCTGGCTCAGTTCAAACGAAAACGTTTTTGAACAATCAAAATCAGAAATAAATTCGTTTACACCTGAAAAAGTGGTTGATGCGTTCAAATCAAATGTTTTGGGAATGGAGAAAATGCTTCGACAATTAGTTCAAACGCTTGAAAAGTGTATTGATCATGGAGAATATTTTGATGATGTCTCTCAACTAGCTATGTTTGTTGAGATGCATACTTGATTTATTATAAATTTCCGTCTGAATCTTAATTCAGAGAACGCAGAGCGATTCCAATATATTTATGAGATGATTTTCAAATTAATTGAAATAAACACATGTTAATTTATGTTTATTTCTTTAGCCCTTTCTTAAATAAGCAATATTTCTTGACCTACATTAATTAAACTCTATTATCTTATTCTAATCAATCAAAATTGACACTTGTGACAATGACATTTGTGACATTCATGACAGATCTATCATAGACATCACAACCCACAGATAAATAAAGTGAAACAAATTAAAACTAAAGAAATACTATTTCTTTACATTTCCCCAACCTCCAAGTGAGGCAGATCTGAATATAACTTTTTCTTCCCCTCTTCACATGTTATCAACTTTTCTTTTATAACTTTCATAACTTTTGTTATTAGTGTATCTATCTCTGATTTTTGAATTTTGCTTAAATGTTCCATTTTTACGTCAAAATCATCTTCTTTTATGTGCTCATTAAAGTTCACTTTGTATTCTTCTGTATTATTTTGTTCTTTTTTTATATTCAACAGTTTTTCTTCTTTGCAACATAACTTTTGAGTTATCTGAAGATCTTCGTTCTGAGTTAAATTAAATTTTTTTATTAAATCCAATCCAATTAGAAAATCATATTTGAAATTCTGTTCATCCATCACATATACATCTACCGATTTTTCAATATCAAATATTTTCATACTATATATTTTATGAAAGAATTTTAGATTTTGTACAATGAAACAACTTACTTGTCTAATAATACAAATTTAAAAATTGCGCCAACAGAAAGTTGAGTAATACAAACAACCACTAAACCACAACAAATAAAAATTATTTGTACGCAACGATTCTCGATATAACAAAATTGAAGTGATCCTTAATAATTAGATCATTTGCGATAATCTAAATTGTAAACATTACCGAGTCAAGATATAAAACTGAAATAATTACTGGGACCTATCACGATATATATCCAAATAAATCTTGAAGTTTAATCCCTGTTTTGAGTACAGGGTGTTCAAATAAAAATATTGTTACACATCAAGATTCAATGAAATATCAAGAATTAACAGAAACCAAGTATGATATCTTTTGCTGTTTATGAAATTTCTATCTATATATGTCTATTAAGTTCTACCTTCGATTGTTTGCTGCTTTCAATAGACCTAGAATATGATTATGATTTGCCTAACAGTTGCACTAGAAGTATATCTTCCACTTTCCCATATAATATTAGGGAGCTTCGCAGAAATGTTCAGAGAAGAAGCCACCAAGGAAATACCATTCTCAAAAAATAAATCTGGGTCATGCCTCAGGATGAGATACCGAAAAATTTAGCTTTGAGAAAAAATGTACCTCAAAACTAAGCGAATGCTATCAAATGATATGCGAATTGCTCCAAAACAGCACATAGAACTGGAATAGGAGTGAACGACCTTGAACTAAACACTCTGAAAGCCTGAAAATGCAAGTATTTCTACAGAAATATGTGCAATGTAAAGATGTGTTCAGTCAATCTAGAAAGGAATTCTGGCAAACAGTAGATCATCATTTTGGTCGATAGCCAATCGGCCATTACAGCTTTAAGCTCCAATGTCATAAACTCCAAATTGGTTCGGAAATACCTGGACAAGCTTAATGAGCTTGGAATCCTCCAATGGATTCACCGGAGTGGAGAAGAGCGATATAGCTGGTAAACTTGATAAATAGGAAACAAACAAACCCTTCATAGAACTTCAACCCTTTTGTGGCATCGGCTACAAAATAATAGGAAAAAGCACTGGAAAAGAAGAAGCAAAACGAATTATTGGGACAACCTACATGGGCTAAGACAGACAAAGACATTCCGGGGTAACTATTACCAAGGAAAATCTATTGAATGATTCAACCTAGGAAATAACAGAAGACTTGTCGGAGTAGTGTCGCCTCATGGGACACGATAGGATTAGCAGAGATTAGCAGAGAGAGAGGACGAACCCCCTGTCCACATTGTATAGGACTCTATGGAACTCCAGAACTATATACCTGGGAGCATTTGAAATAGAAGACCAAAACTTTCTATGTGGAGGAGGATCAGTAGATCAAGTGTAAACACTGAGGATACCTAGTGTCACAGCAAGAAAATGGGACACAATAGATCATTTGGGCCACAGTGCACATATAAGTTCTTTAGATCCATTTAAGAACAATTGAGAGCACTCAAGAACTCTCAATAGCTGCATAATCACATAAGCAAAGGCAAAGTCCCAAGGAAAAGGAAAATAATCTACCCAGCCTTTTCCTCAGAATAACTCCTCCTGAATTGAGTGTACACCATTATTACAGAGTCTGATCATTTGTTGTATACATCTATTACATACCGTTACCTTAAATCGCCTGTAATACGGTTCCCAGCACTAGAATATCATCATCATCATTTATCCTAAGAGAACAAAACCAACCGATCCACATCATGCAATGTATTGCATCAAAGGCACCGTTTCTGATACCTTTTGTTTGTTTGGTGGACTATACGTGAAATTGGCCATTTTGAAGTGCTGAAACCTGAAAAAACTGTTAACGGATAGTTTTATCGCCTCCATATTTATATATTTATTATTTTGATATAAGTCAGATATAGTTAAATGGCTTAAAAACGTTCATATCGCTAAAATATATTCAGAAATGTATGAAACGGATACTGAAGATGAGGTCTAGATATGCGTGGCATCACCAAGATAGTAAATGATGCTAAAAATATCATCTAAAATTTATTGCGAAATAAATCCAAGGAACATACGCTTATAAACATTTAATAGAATATTCAGGAAGCATAATAAGACCAATAAAAACATAATATACATAAAACAAGCAACTCAATAAATGAAACGGTGTTTAGAAAGATAAAACTAGATAATACTAAAAGTATTGTTTGTGGTTCATTAAGTTTATAATAAGTATACACTTATATGAAACAAAGTCTTCTTTTTATTTGTTTTTGAGCTCATAATTTGGGCTTATTACTTAAGTACTTATTAGATAGATTTTTTATTAAAAGTAGTATCGGTTCCGTCGAAGTTTATAACAAATGATTTAATTAAATTTTACACTTATACTAATTAATATTGAGTAATTTGTAGTACCAGTTACAGGACTTGAGGCCCACCTAATTTTTTTGTGCGTTTAAGAACTTATTCTCATTTCCTGATAACAATATAACTAAACGAAAAAAACGTATGGTGATATTCTGTTTTTTCAAGAACCCTACATATGACATATTTTTGTATTTATAGGTGGGTCCACAAATCTGTGCCGGAAAACAAATAATGAAAAAATATATATTATTGCGTCAAGCACTTCTAATTGATAACATTATTGAGACTTCGTTATTTTAATCACATACAGTTTCTTCATCCAGCACCGTCTCCTCGTGAGACGATAAATAACGCCGAGGGATGCTGCACAAAATCATTCCCTTGTAACAGAATAACGTAAAAACAACATTAGCTTAGGTACACTTCGAATTGATCGATCGACCGTCTTAATAACCAGACTTGACCTCCAGCGATTACCATCGATTCCCAAATTTTAGTACTAGATGATTTTCTTCTGGTAATGGAATCGTATGTGTGGTAAATCAGTGGTTTGCCGAGGTTAAACAATGTTTCTTTCGAGGAGCTTTAGAAATGCTAGAACATCAATAGCAAAAAAGTGTTAACCTCAAATATTGAAAAATAATGATGATATATTTCTTATTGTGTGGGTCAAAAGCAGAGCAAACGGATCAAACCTAGTTTGTCACGAAATCTACAGAGGTTGGTTAACAATATTTTCCAAAATATTTCAATAAGTTTTTGCAAAGAATCCGTTCAATTCTGGTGTTTTATTTTCAGATATTCATTTCCAAATGGCTACTAAAACTGTGACTCATATTTTCATTTAGATAAATTTAGAAGATCCCGAAGGTAAAGTGGGGATAATACTTTCTGCATCTGTCTCACGAATGAAGTTGGAGGATTTTCTTGTCAAAAACTAAATATTATTTTCCATATCCTGGTGCGTCTTCCTTGGGTCACCTAAAGATAGGTTGCTTTCAGAATTCAGTATTGAAAATGTTGCGTTTCTTATAGTTTTAAAATTTTGGGAAAATATTAATTTATACTTGTGTACTAAACACCATTGGTGAAATGAGTGATCAAATGTAGACTATTACACAATTGTTTTGTAGTATCTTATCTCTGTTTAATAAGTCACTCATAAATCATTCAACCTAATCAGATTGTTCTTTATGGGTTAATTATAAATTATCGATTAAGGGGATTAATATTTTTTTTTGTAAATATCTTGATAGGGCCTAGTTTTTATGTGTTGAAGTATTAGCCCTTTTTTATTCAAATCTGTTCTACCTACTCGATCTTTCTTTAGTAAATTCTACCTGTGTTTCAGTTCCCTTCTTTATTTTATTTTTTTTTGGTTGTAGCCCTCAACTGAATTTCCTGCTGTTGGAGTGGAATTGAGTTTGTTGTTTGTGATGCATCGGTTGACCTTCCAACCTGGCAGCTGTAGAACTGCGGAAAAAAAGTAACAAGCCGAATGGCATGTTATACAGTAATGAAAGTACTGCCCTAAGTTTACTGACTAATCCTCCTGAAATACTTTTATGAAGTAGAAATTACTCATTGAATGAGTTTCTCTTTGACCTTATTTACGAACATCTTCAGGATTCCATTCGATTATACGCTATTAAAACTGGATGTACAAAGTGATTTATGCGTCAAGGATAATTGTTGACTGTTATAATCAAATCATTGCCGCTGCATCAAAGTAAACAAACAGCTGTATCAACAGTTGTCTTGATAAAAGAACCTCTTGTATCGAATAGAGATTTATTCAGATCATTCGTAGAACGGACATTGGATGCTTCCCAAACATAAATAAGACTTGATATATAGCCAAAAATATAACAGAATAAAGTGTAATTTTATTTTCCCCTTTTTATCCAATGAAGCTTTTGATGAATTTATTGCGATCTAGACATATTCTCTCCATAGTACAACTTTTGAGATATTTCCCAGTAGAGGGACAAGATGAAAACTTAGTATTCCCAAGGAAGATAAAAACTAAACTTTTCTTCTGGGAAATATATATCGAACAGTTTGACAACTATTCTGAAAACGTTTGTTGTTTGAAAAAACAATCCCTTTTTATTGGTTTCAAAAAATATCCTTTCATTCATCTTGATCGCAGTATTCGGTGTTATTGTCGTACATTAATAGTTATAAGTGGAAAATATCCACTTTCTATGATTTCAGCAGGCTTAAAAGGTTGACATATATTCCAAATTAAAGAACAAAGTTTTCATACTTACAAGTTTATTGCTTAAGAAATGTATATGTTTAGTTTCGAATTCAATAAATATTAGTAACTAAAGCGGAGTTTTCATAGAAATAGAAGACACAGTGAATTTACGAATTAACGTAAAAGAAGCTTATGAAAACAACTAAATCACAAAGGAAAGAAACAACCAAAAGGACAAAAACCCAAGATAAGCATGTGCAGTCATTTTATTTCACTGTAGCTAAGGATGAGGTGATACTCTATTTTAGTATCAGCGTACAACTTTAATCGTATTAATTCATCGAAAATTAAGCTCAGCATTATTAGGGACAAATGTGATTTTTAACACAGGTAAAAATTTGACGTTTAGACTTGTTGCGGTCTTTATCAATATATTACTTATACTGACCTTTCTTTTTCAGTTGTTATTTGTTAATGTTAAGTAATATTTTGATAATAACCACAACAGATCGAAAGTCTAATTTTTCATGGAAAATTCCTTTTATAAATTAACGATTTTTTTAATATTTATCAATTGTTAATAGTGAAAAATGCACTATAGTTTCGACGACATATTTACTTGCTTATTGCAACTTGACTTCAAAATTGGAGTTTTTTTAACAATATATATTAGTATTATAATAATTACATTTTTAATTTATTGTATTTGAAATTCTAATAACTATGGTCGCCAAGAAATATTATTGAGTCCGTGAAACGCCTTCTTTAAATTTTGACTATCAGCCCAATCAGAATTCAAATAATTGTCGTCGTCATCTTTATCAAGTTTTTTCAGTTCTTCTTGCCTTCTATAAGCGTGGAGCATGAGTTGTTTTCTATCTTCTTCACTCATTACAGGTTCTCTTGCAGGTGCTCCCGAACCTCTTTTTGATATTTTCATTATTACTCTGCATTTTTCGATTTTACCAACGTAATCACCCACAGTTTTATTGTCCCTTAAATAAAAACAATTGTTAAGAAAATTTTCACATTCTTATCCTTGCTGAGAAACAGAACATGTTTTATTTCATTTAATACTAAGAAGCTAGAGTTCAAATAAATGATTATCTTGTGATCAAATGTGATCTAGAGTAAGCAAAAAAAAAATGTTTACGTATTTCGGTACAAATCTTTATTTCAGTCTTCAAACAAGGCTCTTTGCGAGTTAATACCAGCATGCCACTTGATCCAATTTCCATACATGTGTTGTAAGTCTCCATTGGGATGACTAACAGAACCATAAGCGAATTACTTTTTATTGCTTTAGACTTATGGCACGATCCTGGAGTGGATTTTTGAGTTTCGATAAGAGCAAAAAGCACAAGGAGCCAAACCTTGGCGAAAACGTTGAATGAGCGCTAACTCTGGTTTGGTGCTTGGCCAAAAAAACTATCAAAGTAATAACGGAATGTGACAGCGCATTATCTAGGTGAAAAATACAAAAATATCTTCTCACACATCAGGTCATTTACGACAAATTGCTTCAAATCGGCGGATTAATATATTTTATGGACCGTTTCACACTCTTAAATTAATAAACGATAATCGATGAAAACCATGAGCATCAAATCGATTTTCAACCGATTTTAACATGGTTTTTTAGACATCAGCTTATTTTAGCTAGATTGTTGAGCAGTTTTAACGTTATATTCATAAACGTCTGGTCACCAGTAAAGCTGCGTTGATTTAGACAAGAAAATGTTACCGAAATGGCTTCAAAATAAAAACTATTTCTAAATCTATCGACAAACATTTGGAATAACGTCTAATGAAATAAACTACCTGTACATCTCTTTTCCACAAAACCAGAGTTGAGCAGTAACTGGATCTATAACATCCAACGATGCTTGTGTGCCTGAGAGATCTTCTATATTTTCAAACTCCATCCGAATCACATCGTGAGGTGGCAATTTCATGGGATAAACTATAGTTACAGCCCCCTTCAAAATATTTATAGCTTCCTGTACGGTTTTCAGAGTTAAACATTTGTCTAAAATGAAAATGATCGAGAATTACGTATTTCCATCGTTTTAGGTAGATAACCCCAGAGAAATGGATGAAAAAAGTTTACCTTGTAGTACCAACTTTTTTGTTACCATATCTCTAGCTTCTGCAATGGCCTTTTTAAGTACTTCTTGCATATTTTTCTTAGGCTGTTTTCCGTTTCTTCTACCTATGGGATCTTTATTCGTATCGTAACCGCCACTAGGTATACATTTTTCTCCCCAAGTATCAATCAATTTCATTTCTTCAACTTGATCTTCCGTCAAACCTAATATTTCCGGGGGATACAGAGTTCCGTGTTTCTAGAGTAACGAATTTTGGATATTATATATATATATATATATATATATATATATATATATATATATATATATATCAAAAATTTCGTGTAAGTATTTAAAATTGTTTATATATTTATATTTACCGATAATTCTTCCATTTCTCCACAAATTCTTTCTATTTTGAGTCGTCCATTATAAATTGCTACTATGGACGTAACCAGATCCTCCACTTTAGTGTTTAATGTAGTTTCATAGAGAAATTGGCTCTCATCTTTATGTTTCAAATGAATTATAACCATTTTTAATCTGAATATCTGCTTGTAAATATTATACTACTAGTAACTGTCAAGGTATTCAGAAATGTTACGTTGTCAAGACACAGTTTTGTCATTAATTGTTGCCATGGAATCACTTTAAGTCAATATTCACAAAAATAATAATTGTCTTTTTTCTTTAAGCGATAATAATAGCTATAGTATTTTCGGCAACACAGATCGTAGAAATAACCTATTCTTTTACATATCCGCTTGAAGAAAAAATAGTATGTCACTCAGAGCAGAAGACCCATTATAAAATTTCGCCCATTTTGCACAGCCTCGCAGTGCAAGAAATCCTTATTTCGGTTTTTATTTGCTTTGTTTAAAGTCCATGATCCCGCTGCGAATTGAACATAGCCTACCGATAATGGGCTTTAAAATCAAATAGTCTTTCGCTTATTCTAATTTCCTTTCCTTCCAAATTCTCTGATTTTTTCTTGGTTATCCTACAGTCCAGCATTCAGTATCATATGTTGTTTGAGTTTTATTGATTATTGATTAAAATCAGCTTGTTCTTATTCCCTACTAAATTTTTTCTTCAATTTTTTACCAATATATTTGCACCATGTCACTCTGATTTTTCAGTTGCTCGACGTGTCTTCTCACAGCGCTTCTAATATAATATTGTTACGTTTTTCGTCTTTCTTTTCGTGGGGCGAATTAATAAACTGTCTCTTACGTTCTTAATTTATTTACACACTATACAATACACTTAACTTATAATAATTTACTTATAAATATCACTTACTTTTACTAATTAATTCTTTTCACTACGACTATTTATTTAAAACTAAATGGCGCTACATAACCTTATTCATATACCACAAATAGAATTCTACAAGGTTGTATGACAAAAAGAAACACAAGAAATAAATAAATAGACTTTCCTAGAAATTATTTGAAATAAATACTGTAATAAACCGCCTTCTATAATAAAAAGTCGTTCGTCATTTATAAAACACAGATTAAAGGCGCCAGGCGAGTTCGCCCAATTTTATTATTCCACTGCAGCTCTATAGAGCCGGCCTAAGGACCCATTTTGCGAGCTTGTTTGTAACAATATATTTCAGTATCAGTGATAATCAGTCATAGTCTTTCTTTTTGCTTCTATTTATTACTAAAGGATATTTTGAATTCATTTTAACGATGAAGATGAACTTATATTTGGTTTATTTTCTATGCTTTGATTATCGCAATAGTTAAAGAGACATAGTATAATATCTTTTCGGAAAAATTATCCATATTATCTCAATTCGTAAGTTGTTTTTCCTTCCTCTTGAAATTGGGATTATTTATAATATTGTTAGTATTATAATGAATTTTCTTGTTTGCAGTTGTTGGCTCCCAGTCTGATGTTATCTAACTTTTCTTTTGTCTTACAAGTAATTTGTTCCTAACATCGATTATGTGTTCCGGATTATTTTGTATTTAATTTTTCTAAAAGAGCAGTCGAAACGACTTTCGAAGTAGTTTATTAGTTCCATATCATTTGGAAATCTTCCCGTTTCAAAAGAGTAGATTGTCTTTTATCGTAAACGTATTCAGTTCTTATTTTATAACCATGTTTTGCTTGTTTTTGTTTCGTATATTGTAATAGAATATAAAATATTTCCTATGAAATTTCCCTCTCTGAAAGCACTACTTCAAAAAACACGTATTTTGTTCTTATATTGATCAGTTTTTTATTGTTTGGAAACTGGCTCGTTCACAAAGCTGAAAGAGAATAAGCACAATGTATAGGTTTTCATAGATATTAAAATTATATCGGATTATGTTAATGAGTAGTGTGTTTTCATTTTTCAGCCTTAATCTGTTCAGTTTCCCGTACCGTGCTGTTTTGTATTATTATTCATTTGGAAAGTGCGTGGAGTGATAAATCATAATCTCATTTATAAGGACAAACTTTTTTAACCAGTATAAAAACACTAGAAGATTTCAAATACTTAACACTCGACTATAAACCACGAGTATATCTAATTCATGGTATCATTTGTGTTGAGCGGGCGAAAAGGATTAAGTACATAGTTCTCAGTTTAGATTCACTGTGATATTACAACCAAATCATCAACTTATTAAAGGATTTAGAATCTACTTTGTGTATAAAGATAAATTGAAACAGGTTGATATTAATTTTTACGATCTCTCATGTGAAAATTAGAAATGTTTGTCGATTGAATCGTTTAGTTCAAACTCTCCAATATTAGTTATGAAAGATTTCATGTCATCGTCGATTCCAACATTTCATACCTTAAATCTTTCATCTTAAATGTACTATTTCTTCTAACGACCCCAAATTGAATCTATTGGACTCAATTCAGAGTGATAAGTGGGAAAAGTGATTCTGTGTGTTATGAAAGTGCAGGTATTTTATCTACAATAACTTACTCCACAGCTTTATTAGATTTAACTGAAATCGCATCAATTTTCAAAAAAATTTTTTTTAGGCTTATTGAAACGCCCGACCTTTAGCGGACGGATATTATGGGCCAGTGCTAAGTCCTCCCATGTGGGAGTCCTTGCCTACCAATATTTAAATAAGAAGTTTTCAGGCTGTCATTCCGTTTCTTGCCTTTTGTTATAAAAAATATAATACAAGAATATTTCCGCTTTTTGAGAGTAGGAAAGATATAACATCGTGTCATCCTCATCATAGTTAAAATCATGAATATAAAGATGTTTTTCAAGTTTCCCACTAACCCATGTAGGAGCCCCCAGACCTCTTATCAGAGAACCTATCAATTTAGGATAAGAAGGATAACACTTTGAGGTCACCTTTAGTCCTTATAAGCCATCTAAAAATTTAGAATAGAAACTGTTACCGGGATGCATTGTTCTTTACGTGTGTGAGGGTTCATGAAAAAGTACTGGGGATTTGTACTCCTTTGGTGAAGGGCGGAAACTACATGTCAATAAATTGTGATAAATTTTCATAGCCTTGAATCTAACCTACCCTAACCTAACCAAAACGAGCAAAGCCAATATTTATATTTTGACTTAATCTTAATAATTTAGATTCAGCATTTTCTGTGTGGAAAGTTTGTACGTTCTTGTACTTGAGTTACATTCGTCATTTTTTTTTACTTCAAATTGAAATTGCCCTTCTGAATATAATTAAAGTATTTTTGAGATTGTCTTATATTCAGTAGACATGTTTATTCTATAATATTACTTTATTATTATTAAATTGTCATTTCTGTCTTCGTCGAGTCGTAGACATTACTGAAATAAAAATAAATTCATTTAAACACGAGAAATGTGAGAAGTCAGTCTTTTCTAGGCGAGCTTAAATTGTTCCAGAAGTTTCTGAAGGAAATTTGCTGCTGTTGATTTATCGTAGTTGTTATTAGATTATTATTTTATATGAGGATATAATAGAATGAAAAAAGACGTTGAAAACTTCTATGATCCAATCAAATCAGAGAATCAAGTTCATGGAATACAGTTCAATGATGCGAGAAAGCTGTTCAAGTATTTATTTATTTTATTGGATTTCATTCTATTCGATTCCTTCTTCGAGACTGTCTGGGAACATTGGATTAGTCAGAGGTAGTAGAATTTCATATTTAAAGCCACAGACGAAGATGCGGAGAAGATATATACAAGGGAGGATGGAATTTTCGTAGTATAAGCAATTTTACTGTTTTAGTGCGCTGTATAAGTAACTATAACTTACCTTATTACTAATTACAATTAATTTATGGATAATTACTTTCTACTGCATTGTAATAATGTTACAATTTGTGAAAAGTGAATTAAATAAGGCTGTTCAAAAATAAAAGTACAGCCTGTGTACGATAAGGAAGTGCAGGTACTTAGGACGATTGAAATTTAAATTGATTTTCAAAGGCAAAGAATATGTCAGTCATATCGCGAAGAAATCTAATCGTAGTCCTATTTTTTAACCAGTTTGACTTGTTGCAGCATTTAATGAAGCTAAAGGGCAAAACATCAAAAAGCAACACGAATCACGTTGAAAAATTAATCAAAACGATTGACAGGTGAATTACCATGCGTACTTACCGTGTAGTTTTTGATGTGTTCTGGTTTTCATATATGCTCAATGGATTTCCTGTGCATTATCTGATAAGCAGACAGCTCCACGATTGATATGAAGTTTCACATTTCCTCGATACGATAAGGGCTACAAATTTCAACAACGAAGAAATTGAAGATTACATCATCTGCCACTAAAGTTCTTGCAACCATGGCTAGACCATCAATACAAATCGTTTACAAGATTTTGTGAATCAATAAGATATAGTTGGCCGATAGGAAGAGAACAAATTTCTGCATGAAAATTCTAGACCCCATAATGTTAAAGCAAGTATAGTTATTATTGCTTTTTTCTGAAGTTGGAGTAAAAATGATACGATATACGGTTATACGATAACTTGGTTATCGAAACGCGCGTCAGTCGATGTAATTTTGTGTGTTGGTTAGTAGTAGTATAAACAGTATGTTCAGTATGAATATCACCAACAGTTTTAAAAATTCCACCTCACCTAGATTTCACTCAATACACTCAAGTATTGCGAGAGGACAAACCATCATAACGAAAACATTATTATTGAATTTAATATGCCATCTGCTATAGAGAATCGTTAATAAAGACATAACATAATATTTGGTTTATTATCAATAGTATCGAATGAAAATAATTATATAAATTAATGATATGTGAAATGATATTACACATAAAGTCAATTTGAAAAGGTGTGATCACCCTTTAAGCTTTGGTCCATATAGAAATTTTAAACGTATATCCTGCCTGATCTATGAAATAAGAGACTATTTGAAATATGATTAACAAAATTTATTTCTTCGAGCGAAACATATCTAGGTAAATAAACAATGTTTTGAATCTGGACACTTTGCATTATATGGAACTACTCTCTTCGAAATGAATGGTACAGACAATATCTAAAATAATAAATAAATAAGGGGTATATAAATATTTACAACCAGAAATTGTTTTAGTTCAGTATTCTACAAGTGAAACGACGACAACATGAAATAAGTATAATTATTGGAAAAAATAGGATTTGTGTGTGTTATTTTGAGATTTACGACATTCGTTCACCACATTTTAAATTAATTTCATCCTCTCGACCACAGGGTTTTATCCACTGCTTCGCCAAGTCTTTTTTTTGGAAAATAAAGTATTTAATACCCATTTCTCTGGTATTTCGATTAGTGTCTCTGCAAGTACCGACGGCATTATGATCTCATAATAAAAAGTACAATCTTTTAAAAGAAAACAAAAAAATCTATTAAATACGTACAACTCCAAACTAATCTTAATGGCCAAGAAATTCTAATTCCAGTGTGACGTCATGCGCGAGGCGTATAAAATTTGTGTGCGTGCTTTGCGTGTGTATCGTGATTTAAACTTAATAAAGTTCTTTTCAAGCAAATGGAAAGTCGAATTACAAACAGCATCACAAATACTTTTCACAGCTACTTATATTCAGCCTGTTCTTCAAAATGATTTGATAATTTCAAGTCGACTATCCGCATTTTTGCAAATACTCACCTTTATTCAATTCGGTTGACAGCGAACTGAATAGACTTTTAGAGCATTCAATTTTCCAATACCTAATATCGTGAAACGAGTTTGAGTTTTCAATTAATTGTCATATTCACGTTAATGGACATTCTAATTTGAATCTGACAACTTTGTCTTTCTATGCTTAAAGTTTTAATTTGATTGAACTGGAGTTTTTTTTACCATCAAAGATTAGTCAAATCTAATAATTATAGAGGGGTATTCAATGATAACATATTTTTATTGTACGATGAATTTTCACTTAATAAAAAGTAGTTGTTGAAAAAATTGTTTTAATTTTCAGACTTCTAGCTATATTTGTTTCAGAGGCTAAAATTTTGGGAATCAAAAACTACTTTCTTATTTATTGATGTTATTCTGGAATATTTACAAATCTACACTTCAATTTAAAGGTAACAGGGAACTATGTTCTATTTAAAAATAATGATCAGCTATAAGGACAAGATATTATATTTAACTGTACCTGTAAATAGGTTCTGAAAAACACTGTGGATATTAAAATGCCAAATTAAACAACAAAAGTTCTTGCCTTGATATTGAAAGAACTATTGACTTTGTAGAAATACTTTCAGTCCTAATTTGCATAGAAATCTGCAAATTTTGAATTAACCCTTTGGAAATACTTTGTGTGTAATCCTTCCCTTTAATTGAAAGTTAACATTATCAACCATTTACGAATTCTTGGATAAGCTATAGACGACAAAAAAGAGGTATCTGATTATCATTGAAGACATGTTAACTTATAACTATTCTCTTATGCATAAACTCCGTGACTTCCATCCCCCTACATGCTATTAGTATACGCAGTCACAAAGTGTCTTCCACCGCAAGAGTCTTTCGAAAGATGTAATATAGAACAGGGCAGTTCCTATCCAGCTCCTTATGTCAAAGGGATAGTCAGAAGGTCGCGAAGATGAAAACATCAAGCATCTATCTCCGGAGGAAGAAGAGACTTGAAGGATTGAAAGAAAGTGCTAAAGAGGCTCTGCACTCAACTTAAAAATCAATCAAATGATTTACTTAAAACGATTAGATGATTAAGAGAGTAGAAAATTTCACCTGAATCTTAAGTCCTTATCATGAGCCATGCTACAAAAAGTGGGCCCTTCGTATTCTAGTCGTAATCTGCGGAAGGGGTGCTTAAATTCAGGAGTTCGTTAGGTAAAAATGTACTTTCAGTATGTAAAATGATAATCCGTTTTCCAAAAGATGGTACATTCAGAGCATACTTTGTGAAGCTTTATTTTAATAACATGTGTCTCATACCATATTTCGATATATAATCTTACGTCTTTCTATTCTGGATTTTCTAATTTAATTTATATAGTCAAATTTTTACAAGCGATCACTTGCAATAACCTATTGATCGACAATTTAATAGTGGAAACCAATACTTTGCTAATAATTGATATCTACCTGTTGACAACAAAGTTTCCCATGATTGATTCATTTTGTTTCTATAAATAGTATATGATCTCCAGTCCCAGTATATCAACAATCTTTACGAAGTTTGCAACGAATATCGTTTCAATAATCTTTGGTTAACGTTGTTTACTATTTTGTTTGGAATAAGGGGACAAATTATGCTTTGTTCTTAAAGTTCTCGGTCTCTGACCTAAAGTTTCAGATAGTTCTGCGTCTGGGGTATCATAAGAAACCAGCGCGTTTGTATTATGTTATTTTCGAACACATGCTCTTATAAACACGTTTCGTATCACGGTACAATTTCGTTTAAATTCTAACTCAAAAAATAACATTATTAATTTGATATTCGAAATTAAAACTCCCATCTTAATAATGGCTATTTTATATAATGGTTTTCTATAAGAGCGTTTTGATAAACATTATTCTTAGAATCTGGAAATTAATATTCTGTTAAATAGCTATATTACATTATTAAGATTAAGCTATAAACTATGCACTTTTCCGAAATACTTGCAGCTGTTTATTTTACCAATAAGTATAATAGGGAAGATATAGAATTATTTGAGTAAGTGGTTTATACATACAAGTAGTTACTGAATCTCACGCACTGAAACGTTCTAAGAAAAATCTTCTACGTCTGACCTGGATGCAGAGACAACCCCGCTGTTTTGAAATGATTTTTACTATGATTTCTCGGTACTTATTTAGGAATTGTCCGATTTCGTGGATGACTTTCCATATAACTTTAGACGGGTACTACAGTCTTAGTATAATAAAGTAGATATATCTCTGTGTTAAACCAATGATTATTGATCTCTTCTACCAAGAGAACAGTTTAATTAATTACTTTTCTTATTGTCAGGTTATTGAAATATAACTAACAAGTGAAAATAAAGGTAAAATTTAATTTAATATGTTCCTAAACAAAGAAGTTTCCATGATAGTAATTTTACGAGAAACTAGCTTTGATTTATAATAATTTGTTTACAGTATCTCATAAACACATCATGGAAACTGATCCCATGAATAAATTGCAATGGAACAAATTCGTCAAATGTAGGCAACTCAAGAAGTTTGATATTTTAAATCCATTTTAATATAACTTAACGACAAATAACTCTTGGGGCTACAGTAAACATCAAATCGGCAAATTTTGGAATTATAACGAGATTATATCGAATTGTTTCTTGCTGACAATTTCTCATTATTATCTCAAACTTTTCGATTCCAATAGCCCAATACAGCCAAATGAAGGTAAAACAAATACATAAAATTAATTAGTATTTGATCTATATCAATGAAATTCAGTCGTAAAGTGCACTCAGTTTATTATACAAAGTGTAATTTGATTGGAGTAAAATGTGACTAACGAGAATTAAAAGCGTCATATTGACTCGGAAAGAGATTACGACACGTTAAGTGTTTATGATAGAATTCGATATAAACGTTATCAGAATTCTTCATTAATTGGATAATATATTAACGTTGCCTGACATCCGAGTAGAATATTAAATTTTCAATTATATCAAACCAAATTTGATTAGATCATGTTTGTTACCTTTTTATTGGTTAGTGATCAATCACTAGAAACTGACAGCAAACATGTAGGTAGCAGAGAAAAAAATTGTTTGGTGCTAAAATACCAGTTCAGCTGATCTAATATTCTCATTCTATAAGTTAATTACTCTATATCCTGAAGTATCACAATGATATTCTTATGAAACTAGCAACACTGCATTTTGAACTACCACCATGCTTTCGATTCGATTCGATTTACTGTCTCTGAATTTGTCTAGAAAAGACGTGTGCATTATCATCTACTGTCATATAAGGTTTAGCTTGGTGATGAGGCACTTGCAGGTAGGCTCTGTCCTCCAGTTACTGTTAGAAACATTGGGAAAATAAAACGTAATAACGATGAAGCTCTAAGACGTATTTATCAAGCGTCAAGTTTTAAAGTAACAGAGAATAAAACATACATACCTCTTGATGATATTTCTAGAGCTGTGTGGGGATTCGCAAAGATTTAGCAACTTACAGTTATAGCAAACTGGTACACAACAAATTTTGATCTGTAGCTCTTGAGTTAGTTAATACGAGGGCCGTTTTTTTTCAAAATTCGATCGCTCCGCGCTGACTCTACGCGGGCAGAAGAAAGCGGTCATGCGCTGTAGGAGATTGCGAGGCTCTCGTACTACACACTCCGCCATTGTTGAGATTCATTCGTCAGTCGGCGTTGAGCTACAGCCACGTAAATATGTCTGACATTATTGATGCTCCCGCCAAGTGTGAATTTTGATTCGTCATTTACAGGCCGAAGGCCATCGGAGAATGAATCGTGTGTATGGGTAATACTTCATGAGTGATGGTGTCGAAAGTTTAAAGATGGCCGTAATGATGTGCCTGATGAAGGGGGCCAAGAACGCAAATCTGTCGTTTGAGATGACCTGATTCAACGAGTTAACAGAATGGTTAAAGAAAACCGCAGATTCACCATTACTGCTTTGTCTACAGAATTTCCAGAAGTTTCAACGTCGGTTTTGTAGTTTAGTGTACTGAACGGTTAGGCTACATTGGTGGCAACAAGATAATATTGAAATGCTTGTCCACAAATATGATAAATATCTCAATCTCTTCGGTGATTATGTCGAAAAGTAACTGTAAGTGTACCAATCTTTAGGTAATAAAATTATTGTTTTATATGAACTTGTCTTTTATTTATAGCCTATCGGAAAGAAAACAGTTGATTTTTTCTATTGCCTGATTTGGTCATGTGTGATATCTGTTTGTTTCTTAACACAAAGAAACATTCACGTGGTCGAAGTATCATAGTAAGACTGAGGTATTCATAAAGCTTTTGTCAGCGTTCCAACATATGAATGGATTCAAGATTTTAAGATGTGGGCTCAACTAAAAATTGCCCCATACTGGCCGATCAAAAATCGTAATTATAAAGAAATCCTTGTACATTCATTCGAATTATTGCATTTTATCTTGGTGTGAATGAAGAATTTGTAATACTATTGAAAAAAGAAAGTTCTATCTTCAGTTAGTACAAGAATAATTTGAAGATGATCGTGACTACAGGATTGAATTCTGTGAAAACACTGATCCTCATTTTGTAAGTAAGATAAATTTTTTCTGATGTATTCATGCTTAAGTTGGATGATAGTTAAGTTAGTAAGTGAATTAGTAGAGTTAATCGCTACAATTTTAGAAAATAGAGTGATACTAATCCTATACGTACTCGGGAACACGTGGTGTGGGCAGGTATTATCGGCAAAACTATAAGAAGTACAATACGATATGCAGAGGCTTTCAAAATCAATGAAATTCAATTTCAGGTATTAGAGTTCCTGTCAAAATTACTCAAATAAAGTTTTCGAAACCGGGGGTTTACAACAAGGGTATAATGTAAGGTCTTCCTGTATGTCATCACCCAGACTATTTTTTCTAGGGATATCTAAAAAATATTATTATCCAGACGAAATCTGATAATCGGGATAATCCGTGAAATGAAATACGATATTAGCTCGTGAAATAACGAATCAACAAATGTGTAATTCCATTCCGACATTTCGTAATAGATTTGGTTAACCCGATCATGATCTGAATTTTCCGGATGTGAACCGGATCACGTTTCACGATTGTTCGGTAACCGAACGAAATAATTGGGTCATATCCATATAGTAGTATACTTCTTACTCTATTTTGTGGGTAAATGCGATCAGCTGACAGATTGTCTCGATATTGTTTTTTTTTAAACTGTAAAAGGGATTGATTCTTATGAGCAGCATAAAGGTCCCAGGTAACTCATCTGTTTATTATAATTAAACTTAATGTGACAATTTTGACGCATCCAGTGGTCGGTCGTCGAGATTCAGATTACTGGTTTCGATAATGCCGTCCAGTTCAAAACTGCTCTAGCTCAAAATAAAATGAGTAGTATACTTCTTACTCTATTTTGTGGGTAAATGCGATCAGCTGACAGGTTGTCTCGATATTGTTTTTTTTTAAACTGTAAAAGGGATTGATTCTTATGAGCAGCATAAAGGTCCCAGGTAACTCATCTGTTTATTATAATTAAACTTAATCTGACAATTTTGACGCATCCAGTGGTCGGTTGTCGAGATTCAGATTACTGGTTTCGATAATGCCGTCCAGTTCAAAACTGCTCTAACTCAAAATAAAATGATTTCAAGTTTTTTGGATGTATTACCTTCAAACTTAGTGGATCATCCGTAGATGAAGGGCAAGTTTTGGATTTATGGAGGGTGTTCGTACAAGAATTAATCATTTCAGTTTTGATCCTTGTCATTCATGGAGACAGTGAGTCTCTATTGTGCAATAGTAAGTTATTATGTTAGCTCAAGACCAGCAGTGAATGAGTTAGTATGAACGGTGTTATCGATGGTAAGCATATTGTTTTTATTTCCATGTTAATCATTTTATTTCTCTTTTGTTGTAACTTATTATTTCCTCGGTGAAATTCCTAGGAGTAGGCAGATTGAGTTTTTGGATGATCTTTGGGTGATTCGTTCCGTGGAGCTAGCAGATTGAGACCACGGAATCAAATCACTTCTTACCAATGAACGAATAACCATCCTATGTCCACTCTTTTCTTGATAATGGCTTCAAAGTTGGAGCCGAAACGTCAAGAATTTTCAAAATTCTAACGTGGTCAACATCACGTAATTACCCACTATTGTACAATAGAGACACACTTACTTGCGCTCCATTATTCTTACTAAGTACTTGAAGGTGTCGACTTCTTCAAAGGTGAGGTCATTTATCTTTGTGAACTTTCTTCTTTCTTTCAATTTTCATATATTTTGTATTTTTCTCATTTATTTTCAATCCTCTCCTTACAATTGTTTCTAATGTGACTTTTTCGGTCTCTTTACTTTAATGTTTAATCTTCTAGTATCTGAACTAAATGTGTTTCTAAAGCTCATTTCACTACAAAGTTGCCAAAAGTTTTGATATAATCGTAAAAATGTATCTTGAAAAGGGTGAATTTTTCATTGAGCAGACCAGTGGAGCCCCTTTTCTTGAAAAACTACACGACAGATTACAGTTATTAAGTTTTTTCACAGTCCATTCTGACATTTTCTAACAATCTATAACAATGGGTTGTAGATTCGCATTTCGATCATCCAGACAATTGGAAAAGTTTTTACTGCAAATGTGTGTGAGACATCATTTCTTACTCTAAAAGATTGCGCTATAAATCGCTTTTATGAAATACCGAATCAAAATTTCATAGTTGTGTAGCGTGGAAAAAAGTATGAAAATATATTACATTTTGTGCGCCCATTCTTTTGATAAAAATTTTTGGAGCAGCGTTCTCAGTGAACAATCTTACTGTTATGTATTAAAGATTCCAATATCATAAATATTTCCATCTCTAAAATTGGATTATATTTGTGAAAATTTTGGAGTAGAGTGATTGAATATATACATGGTGATTCAATGACGATAAGAAATATTTTATACAAAACTACAGGTTGAACTTTGAATACCTAAATCAAAACATATCAATATTTGGTAATCGATTTAGGTATGTGAATATAAATTAAGTTTAGTGAGTTGTAGGATCAGCCCCGTACCAAAGGAGTACGGAATATCCAGGAGGGGATGCTTTCATTCCTACATTCTACACCATTGGCAAAATATTCACTAAAGAAATTTCTGAAATATTTGATAAAATAGTTTGAATTAATGAACTTATTTTTATGATAAAACAATATATATTCAACAGATGATCATGACATAAAGACATCAACATTTTTTATGAATAACTATTATTATTCACATTATTTCATCCCCTTGTCAAGAGTAAATTATACTCCGCAACCATCTGTAACACAGAACAAATAGAGATTTTCTGGTTTATAAGCAAAGTTTGAATTATTCACAGATATAATGTAGACGTAAGTAAGTTTGAGAATAATATTATCCCAATACTTTCTTTATTATAAAAAGGAAATTGAAAATCGAATTATAATTGTAAAACCGACGTCGTATTATCAATACGACCGTGAAACTTTCTAATATGACTTGAATGGGGAAACTTTTTTGTGAAAATGAAGATAGAGGAATTGGAAATTAGCGTGGTATTGAAAATATAAGTAACGTCATAGATAAAGTACAAAAAGAAGTAGGTGAAACAAATGCAAATAAAAGATAATTAGATAGGTAAACGATTGTTGTTCTGAACGTTTTTCTACAATATTTTAGTTCTATAGAAATTAATTTTATGCCCATTTTAAACATGATGCTACCTCACACATTTCGAATCCGCTCAAATTTCAATAAACAATTCCAAATAGACTGATTTAGTCCAAATACAGAGCGACATAGAAATATCCTAAATTTTCAAATAGGTTTTAAATTTTCCTTTATTATCCAAGTGTACGAGTAGATCTGATGTGTATATTATTTTAGATGCTTATTGAATTGTAATTTTTCATAAAATATAATACATAGTTTAATTTTTTTCTAATTATATCAATACCTTGCTTGTTCCGACTAAAGATCTTTTTTGGAATTGGAAAGGCCTCTGCTGTAAGGGCTATTCGAATGGTTTTAATTAGAAATTTTCAATTAGCCTGGGATTTATGTGTAGAGATGAATATTTTTACACTTACAGATGATCGGAAATTCCCTACTCTATCAAATATTATTTGGTTGACTTTATTTACAGCTTTCGAAACTTGTACTTGTAAATTTGATTAATGAATCTACGATTTCATCCTGAAACTTATAGATTGAATATTTAAACGTAAAATTGCTTTCATTTCACATAATATCGAATGTTCTAATTAGAAGAATGGAGAAGGATGTTGTAACATATAAATTAGTCTCATACAGCTATCGGTTGATTAAAGAAAAAAGTTGCAGAAAAGAGACCACGATGTCTCTTGAAAACAAGAGCTAATGCAATGTGTTAAGCAATATTTCTGGTTCACTCAATAGAGACCGACATCATTTACCGATGTAGTGTGGATTTCTGGCCGTATTCTGTCTTTTTTCCCATTAATAACAATCATAGCTTGTTTTGAGCATTAGTATGATACATCTCCACAATTTTTTTGGTTTTTTCGAGTCACGTAATCATATTTATGTTTATTATTTCTGACAAGAAATAATTTTCTTCATCTGATAAATGTAAGATATGAAGATATTGTATATTAGCATTATATGTATACCAGTTATAGAAAATTTGCGTTAGATGTTGTTTCTCATCACATGGACATGAATTCGAAAATGTAAATAATCCATCTAAGCTATAGTTTTACTATAATGGCAGAATAACGTCTGAAAGTTTTTCCAATATTTACAAGGCCATTAACATTTAAATATAATTGGAGGAAAGAATATATGAGGTAATGGCAGGTAGCTGACAATTAGATCCATAATTTAACAATATACGTTTTAAAGATTGTGTCAGATTGATGAAATTAATGACTTTTCATTTGATTTTGGTTTCATTATTACTAAAAAACTGTTCTTTCAAAGATAGTTTGGTTGCTAATATTTACAATAATTATATTCAAACATGAAAATTTCCTTATAACATCTAAAAGCTTATTATTATTTGTTTGAAAAGTTGAAAGTATAGAATCAAATTTTTAATAAAGCGATTTTACCAACAAATAAGAGTGGGTAAAACAAGCATAATATATCGAGTAAAAGTTTATTATTGAATGAGCAGGTAATAGTCATTTCTCGCGAATAGATTACTATAATTTATCTGTAACTGCTACGAAAATTACACAATATATTATTAATTTTTGCCAACATAATAATTATAATTAATGGTTTTTCGAGTAGTAGTTGTATTTCTAATATTGTTAATACTGTGTTGTTATTCCGTCAATTACTTACAAAATTTGTCTTCCTCGTTCTAAATTGTTATTTGTTATCGTCGATGTAGTCTACGGCAACTGCTGTTTTTTCACAGCCGTGATGTTATCACTCCTGTTCATACACCCGTATAAAGTTCTGGATCTTTCAGTTCTAGAAACACACTAATTTGTTTGTCCATAGCTGTCAACTCGTTTATCCCAAATTGTTTTATGGTGCATTTACCTTTCTGGTAATCAAACAATTAATATATAATCGAAAAGTCTTCATTTTGGTCACAAGTATATTGACTGAACTCCGATGTATACTTTGGCAAATACAAGAATGAATGTGCGTTACTAAATGATGGTAGTAGGGATTAGTACGGTCCCTCCAGCAGATATATTTGACTACTATTGTCAGTTGTATTGTGTCTATTAGATAGTGAAGAGCACTACGCATTGTTTTTACCAGATACCGAGATAGAATATATATTTTATTCTGTGATACAGAATTTAGTACTCTGATTATTCACCGTACTTATTCACCAAGCATATATTACCCTCTTTGTCATCCGAATACTTTCTCTTTTTAACTTCGTGCCCCTCGTACGTTTCTCGACATTCACTCCTGTATTTGCCAAACTGTAATCTTTTATATCTTGGCTTTGTTTGATAAGAAGCCTTTGGACTAGTGTTTTAGAAGCGCTTGCAGTTTCATATAATTTTTCAGCTGTTATGGTGGATATTCCGGGTACTTTTTATATCGAGTAAAATACCGATAGTAAGGAAGACTTATACTTCTTGTTTAATTGCGTAAAATACACCAGGAAGAAAAAGAGTTTTTTTCCGTAAAATTCTGGCTTTACTTCCCCTTTGATGTTGCAGCAGATTTTATGTTTGGCTAGCCACTACCTCTAATAATTAGGATTTCTTGATTGTAATCGAAGGAATTTTGTTTATTAAGAGTAGTACTTTACTGACCTTGACTAGGAGAAATTCTCTCCTATATCTAAAGGTGTTATGCAATCCCAATATGTTTGATTTATAAACTTTCGTACTAGTCGTACGAAAACATATAGAACTCATAACAAAAAAGTTTTTCGTCATGGCTACAGCACCCTAACACATTATTTAATTTTAAAGCCACTTTTGATGATAATTGAGTAATATTTTTCCAACTTGGAAGAGTGAGCTCTGTCATTACTTGTAGTATTCTCCTAGAAATTCATAGATTACGTGTTGGTTGTAAATAAAAAAAATATTATATTGAAAAAACATAACTACATTGTTTTATATTTTCTTATTGCCAGACTACTTTATATAGTGACCTCGTTGTTCAAATGTGACCTCATACTCGCTTCATTATGTACTTCAATTTTTCACTATATGAACCGTATTTGTGTTGAATAATATCAGGTTCAATATCTGAATACTTTTTTCGCATCTACATATCTAATTTGCATAACGAAATATTTGGAATACATATTACGTTCAATGATTTTATTCCAATACGGTCTTATGAACCTTTATCATATTTCAAATTTTCAACAAAAAGTGAGATAAATCAATAATGTATAATCAAGAAATCTCAATCTACCGCATCTCTGTTCAATTTACATTTTCAAGGTATTCTCTCGAACTAAGACCAGTTTGACTTATTAGATTATTAATGTTTAACCACAACGCTTCCCTTCCGTACTGATGAAATTAGATCGTGGTTTTCCATTTATATACCGCTAAACACAATAACAAATTGTCTAAGTATTTCGTCTGCTATAGGTTTTGGTAAATATTTTAAGATTAATAAATAGTGGTTGTAACCGCTTCCTATATTTATACTATTTCGTTTGGTTAATTTTTTTGGCGTATAAGCTTCTGGTAATATTGCTTGCAGCGGAAGTATTTTTTTCGACAACCATTTTCAAGCATATAAACTTCATGTCCCTCTTCTCACATCTGGACATACTGGTAAATACCACTGAATCTGGAGTTACATTCCCTGATTTGCGATTCGACGACAAAATTATTTTGTTCTTTCGCTCTGTTTAATTTTTTCACAGGGAATCAGAAGTACCGCCGTCGAATACTGAAAATAGTAATATATTGTACCCCTTTTTAAATAGTGCCTCACATGATAGTTTCACAGAAAAAACAAAAAACAATTCTAATTTCAGTACTTACGCTTACGAAAGTCGGTATTAATTTAGATTGAAAATGTTTCTATTCAGAAATGATGTTAATTTAAGATAATTGTTTAACTTTATCCATCATTGATTGGACTAACCAAATCGGTTAACTAATGAAACTGCTTTCTCCAAAATACTCTTTCGAATTTAATTGAATATAATATGACATTGCGATTGAGATTGGAACATTGGTTTATGCATGATGGAGTATCACCTCATATTGAGGACAATGTAAAAGATATTCTAGATCGACAATATCCAAATGAGTATATTATTATAATTATATTATAATTGTCCTCTAGAGTGGCCTCCCCGCTCATAGAACCTCAATAAATGTAATCAATTTCTTTGGGGGGCGTTACAGGGTCTATTTATTCTCCTCCACTTGATTTCCGAGAAGAATTGTGGATTCTTATTTCTAAAAAACGTTATCTAAGGAACAATGATCATCAGCTACTGGCAAGTGTATCCTCAATTTTCGACGAAGAAGGATTTTGTGTCTAACATAAAAAGGTGACCATTTTCAGCGTTTTTATCAATTTTTGTTTCTCTTAAATTGTTATTATTGAAAAGAATCTATAATAAAAGTTGTTTTTTTAAATCAACTAAAATTGTTGCAGAATTAAATTATCCATGATATGAAAATAACATTTTCTAAATCAACTGACACATAAAAAAACTGAAATTTAAAAGTTAGATTCGATCTTCGACCTTTTACTTACCATTACTCAATGTACTTAATACATAATTAATTTGGTATCTTTGAGTTGAGTTTAAGAACTTAATTGAAATACAATAGAAGTACATTGCCCCAAATTATCATATTTTGGGCTCCCCTATACTCTGCAATGTGTTGGTTTTTATCTGGAACGCCCTGTATAAGTTGTTATATATTTACCGCAAAAATCACGCTCGGATTTCCATTGATTCAATTAGATAATTTTCACATAAAATTATGGACAGCATTGTTACTTCATCGTTCAACGTTAAGCTAACAGTTTATTACCAAAAATTGAAAGAAACTGAAATTATTGATTGTTGTAACAACCAGATGGATACAATACAACCAGTTGCAGCTGCTGGAAAAATCGAGAAATATATGATATACTCTAAGAAATGGTGCCAAATAAACACTGGTTAGGTTGGAAGAAAACTAGAAAATTGAAGGCATTTCCTATATAGTCTTCCTTCAGTCTCTGAAGACGATAACTTGATTATCGAAACGCGCGTCAGAGAGTGTTGTTGTGAGTGTTGATGTTATGGTAGTGTAAACGGCATTTTCTATGTTTTTATTTGAAACTTAGTGAATATAACAATAATAGTTAGTTTATTGAATCATAATTAAATTTATTATCAGCATATATCATTTAAATTATTCTTGAAAACAAATTGTACCAAAATTCACGCCGAAATCTTCATTTTCTATTATTTCGTATGTTGGTGTCAAAACATCTTATGCAAATCGCGTCTATTTTATGATTCACCCATTAACTTTCCAATTATTTCTGAAATGATTGTCTTAGTAATTGAGTTCAACCTCAGCATATCTTTATCCGTTTCTACGATTCTACGAATTAATACTTTTCTTGATTACCATAATATTACGATATTTTCAAAAACGATCGATATCATCCGGCCTAACGACAATGCGTTTGACATAAAAATAGATGGGGTAGAAAAGATTTTTTTCATACTAACAACTCAAAAACATTTATGTTTGATATTCTGAGACCTCACTGTCATATTCACCGACCACAACATATTTTTATATATATATATATATATATATATATATATATATATATATATATATATATATATATATGTTGTGGTCGGTATATGTATATGGAACGTTTTAACTGATGAATAAAAAATTAGAAAATATTGGAAATAGGTAAAAATTTGTTGAATATTTTGAATAAAATATGAATAAACGTAGTTTTTTGTTTGTTATGACTCAAATATATTTGAAATTGTATAAGCCTAAAATCCTATGTTATGTGAAAACAAATTAATATTGTAATATAAGTAATGGAGAAGCTGATCAATTGGAGTTTGTTATAACTTATAATAAAACGACATTAACAACAAAATGTACAAATCCTCGTTGATACCCTGGCAAACCGCTACATGATTCGTTTTCTCGATTTCGATAAACCAGACGCTATTTTCCAAAAACCACTACATAATGACCGTGTGACAGTATGGTGTGTAGTGTCAGCATACGTTATGATTGAGTATGATAATAGTAAACCTGTTACTGTTGAAAATTATAGAAACTCGTTAGGGATATCATTTGTCTCAGAAGGAACATTCGGATGGAAAACCAGTTCTTTCAGTAGACCAGTGAGACCAGTCACACTCCTTGACAATCACTAGAATTGTTGCAGCAAGACGAAACGTGATTTCCGGAGGTCTTATCTCATTTATCCATCACATTATCCTGATCTTACATCACCGGGTGCCTATCTTCAGTGGTACAGACTTACCCAGAACTATCAATAATTTACGTGGGAAGCTTTTTACGTTTTTGAAAATAACCTTTTTTCGAATATTTTTGAAAATCTGGATGATCGTTATGAATAGTGAGTTATTAGATATTTGAATTATCAGACTAACATACAGTTGAGATATGTGTTGAGAGGAAGTCTTTATAGTAACTGGGCTTGAAATTATTTGAAATTGGACCAATATATGTAATGTAGAAAAACTCTTATTCCTGGTAGAAGATAGTTAAGCTTTGTTCATTATGGTGGTACGTTTTTTTTTATTTAGTATAGGCTGAACATAAACGTAAAAGTAGCCAATCTATATATAAAAAATATATATATTTATATATATAAAAAAATGTACATTTTAATAAAAAATAACAGTAAACTCTTAAATTTTTTCGCATACTGACGGCTTAGGTCGTAGATACAGTTAAGTGTGTTAGTTTAGATTGTAGATCATCATAAAAAGAAGTCTGTTTGAGAGCGGGTGATCAATGAGGCTATTCTACTATTCTCTTTTATCAAAATCTATGAATTAGTATTTGGGGATACGAAAATGAATATAAATCTTTACTTTCTGTCTAATTTGACGTGGGTCAGTCAATTGGCATCATAGCTGAGTTAACCGATCTTCTTGCTCATTCCGTTCGACGTGTTTCCAAAATCAATCATTATTCGAGGATTATTTATAATGTGAGAATTAAAACAATGAAAGATCTAATTGCTTTCAACATCACTGCTTAATAACACATCAAATCAAATTAATCTACCCTGTACTAAATAAGTGTACAGCGAGTGTCATTTCCACAACAAACAAGTCTGATAAACTCCGATTAATTTTATTACTGCATAATAATTATTTGTATTTATGTGACACTTTAGATTTCAGTGTCCTCATTTATATTTCCTGTTGGATACATCGATCTGTAACATTATTAGAGCTGCAGCTCTAATAAAGTTACAGATCCATAAATGCGTACAACAAAAATACACGCACAAATGAGCTGTTTATTGGTTCACTACATGAAAAACTAGTTCAAATTGTGATAGATTGTACCACTACCATCAATTTTTTGCATATTCATTTAGATGATATATCGTAGTTATAATATACATTGAAGACTTCAAGAGTTACTTAAGTGTAGCATAAGTTACCAAGCTGGTCGTTGTTTTTGCTCTCTCTGAATTTATATTCTCTTAATATGGTTACAACGTAATTTTCACATCGTGCAACTCGTTAACCCTTAACCTTATCAGGGAGGATGATATCCTGATCCTAATGAATATACTTCATTAATGATGGGAGGATAGCAGTGCTCACACGTGTTAGAGTTTGTGAATAAGTAGAATTTCATTTATTTATATCTGCTCTCTAGAAAATTATTTGTTGATTTTGCGCATTTGACTCTGTGGAACATGGGTTATTAAGGGAAAAACTATTCGATGTTGGAGTACTAAAATTATGAGGAGACTGAAACTTATTTACGACTCGGCATCATTGTTAATTGATCAAAATTATTGAATCTCCGCAGATATTAGATTAATTAAAGGTGTTATACAAAAAGATTACTTCTATTTCTACTGTAGAAAATTCAACTTGAAATAAATCCTATTGAAATTAAAATGATTTTCGTAGAAATGTGAATATGGGTAGATAACCACAATTTCATTATGAAAAAGTCATTTACGAGCTATCTTCAAATTCAATGGAATACTTCCAATTTATCTAAGACAGCGTGAACAAAAATAAAAACTCGGGCGTATCATCACTCAAATAAATAGAGACTATGAATAAGAATATCATTTAATATACTCAACACAAATATATAAAACTCAGAAAAGTTTCTGGAAGAACCTCCTATTTCCTCAAAAACGTACAGCAGGCTATCATTAGGTATATGTGTAAAATGAGCTAATAAGAAAACAGGCTTTACAGTTCCTTCCAAGAATGGAGAATCAAAGCCTCAATAGTCGAAACGAAAAGAAGAAGGATGTCTGTCAATCTGTAATGGCAAGTTCTTGAATAAGAACAACTTTAGAAAGTGGATAAACACTTACTTACACTTATACCCCATCTAAAGGCTGCACAACCACATGAAAAAGAAAAGAAGTCGATAACCGGACTCTTAGATTGAATTCATGAAAGTTGGATGGGAAGCGGGTAGTAAAAACGTCAGATAAGATGAGTGATGGGAGGAAGCTCTCTCCGAAATGCAGCACTCTTTGAGTGGGGAATTTTGGAAGAGGCAGGTTGGGAATCCGTAGTGTCTAATACACCACTACTACTACAATTTCAAAACCAACCCTTGGGTTGCGATTTCAGTAATTTTTAGTGGTGGAAAAATTTCTGGAAGAACCTCTTATTTCTTCAAATGCGAATATCAGGCTATCATTAGGTGTATGTGTAAAATGAACTAATAAGAAAACAGGCTTCAGTATATTTCACTGGCCGATACACATTCCGACAAAAAATAGATTACAGTAAGTTAAGATGATTTCTTGTTATTTCCAGAGAACCCTAATTTTCCTAATGATAATATGAATACATTAGCTAGTGTGATGTTAAATCGACTAATAAGATTTATGTTATATAATTATACAGAACAACAACACCGTTCTGGTTCTTGTTTCAATAGTCAGAAATAAACGACACAAAATTTCCAAATTATAATAATTACACAACAGGAATGTAATTAGCAATAACCCAGAAAATTCCAACTGTCTAACAAAAACACCGCCGCTCTGTTGTTTCAAAAGGGTTGGATTATATCTCCGGTAGAAGGTGTTTATGTAACAAGGTTTTCGTAAAAAATTTATTAGCAGAGAATGGCTGAGTTAATTGAATTTTCTCTAGAGTAATTGAGTTTACTTTAATATTTCCAGGTTAACTCATTTTCCCCTAAGTCTAATTCTTTCGATAAATATTGAATTTAGTTTCTTCTGAGGTGATTAATTGAGATATATACTAATGTGTTAAGTGTTAAAAACGTTCGAAGGGAATACGAAGTACTTAATACACTCACAACTTGTGTTACTCACTTTATTTATTAGCAAGAAGCTTTAGAAATTTCAAACAATAAGTTCTGAATAAAAATGTTAGTTTCGAATTTGAAATTATTTGGTATTTATTTTTACTGGCAATAAATTAATTTTAATAATTTCTTTCTTCATCACTTAACATTTGATTTATGATTCAAGCCCACATCCACTTTCCATTTAAGTATTATGTTGGAATTTGAAAAAATTTTGCCTTATATTTGATTTGCGAGACATTTTTTTGAATTTTTTATAGTGAAAGGGGGAATGAGGGAATGACCCTGATATGGGAAAAAAGTTTCTCTGCAGGGCTGACACTAGAACGATTTCATTCGATGGACTTTACTTTGAGGCAGCGTTCGCTTACTGTGTATGCTCGATGTTTATCGAGAGTAGAAAAAAAACAAATGGCATGGAGAATTAAACTGTTGAGGTGGATGGACTAGTACATTGGGAATTGACAGCCCCCTTAAATGTTAAATTAACTAGCTTTTCATTACATAAAGTGGATTATTTCGAGTAGTAGCTGGTACAAGAAACTAGTACAATTACAAAACCAATGAAAACGCTACTTAAGGCATATGTAACCATTTAAATCCTTGTTTTTGGATGTTCCTATTGAATATAATCATTTTGTAGAAAGCTCTCATCTGTTATTCAGAAATATTGTTAATAGTATAAAATAACGAGAGAAGAGACAAATTCATTTTCATGAGAGTGGAATTGTTGTGAATGAGGCACTAGAATAGAAGTGAGGAAGTTACTCAATATAAAATTTTGAACGCAACAAACACTGATGAATTGCAATTATTTTTGTGAATATCGGCTTCCAATTTTTTACCAATTGATTTGAGTACTAGTGGAGAGAAAATTCAACGCTGATCCACGATTATATCACGTAATTCCTTTTTCCATTTTAGAATCACAAGTAATATTTGAGAGTACAACAATTTCAAATCGACACAAAGTATGTAAATTACCACTTGTTTTTCAAGAATTATGTCTTATTTGACTAAAATATGGGATAACGTTTATTGAATGGAAAAATCTCTATTCAGAATCACTTTATATGAGGTTTATTCGAGATTATGATGCAATTAACAATAGGAATTTAATTGACATCGACATGTCGGTGCATGATGAGGACAGGATCAATATTATACACATTCTGATTATAACGTGAAGGAATTAAAGGACTGATATGTTGTGCCAATCAGGCAATTGGAATTAAATTATATGCTAAGCTCTTCTTATTCATTCTACTATTACCTCGTCATGAAAAAATTGAAAAATCAAGATAATAATAGTCTTAATATATTGGTCTTGATGGCGTAGCTTTGTAAGTGAATGCTTTGTTTCGTAATCAATTTAGGATCGCTTTAACGCACATGCTTGCTTTTGAATCTACTTAGGATTTACCGCGGACTATGTACAACCGAAACGAATTTTTATTATCAAAAATCCAAGAACTAGTATAGCTGTATCGTAATCAATAATTGACGGAATCAATGTGACCTGCAAACATAGACATATTACTGAATCACTGAGATTTGAGGTAACCGCGAATGACAATTTTAAAAGTAAAAAATATAAAAATCTCCTATCCCTCAATATATTTTTAGGGGGTAATGAAAACAATTGACATATGTTTATTACCATTTGACTAACTAACTAACGCAGTTCTTAAACTTCTGCTCGTACGATGTATAATATTTTTTTAGCTGGTCGAAAGTAGGTACGCATTTATTTCGAGGTACGAAGATTGTTCCTTTTATAAACCTGCACATATTATAAAAGTAAACATTTCTAAATACATTCTGAAAGCATTTCAGAGCAGTTCAATTATTCTGATTATCATTTTTTTTATATGAAAAATACAATAATACTAATTTTACAATGAACAAAAAAATATTGGCTCTTAGATTTAGGTTTAAACGATATTTCAATATTAGATATATCAAAAGCGAAATTTTGAGCTTGATAATTTCAGGACATATGGACTAGAAAAATCATTTTGAATATCATGAATTCGTTGTGTTTTGTTCAGGAACCTACTACAGTTCAATTAGTTTACATAACATCAAACGTGAATTAGTACGACAAAAGTGTGATAATTAAGTTCAATACTACAGAACTGTAAAAGAATTGAATAAATTGGTGGATCAACCGCCGTATAGCTCTTGTTTGTCACCCAATGATTTCTGCTTATATCTGCAGATCAAAAATAAATTACGAAGCCAAGGTTAATATTTATGTATACTTAAAGAAGCGGTTGATGCTTCCAAATCATATTTTGGTTCAAATGCATGGTATTGATCCCAATGAAGAATATTTTAAAAAACAATAAAGCCATATTCAATTATAAATAATTGTTTATCTCAGAAATTAAATAGCAGCCCTCGTAGCAATAGTGAACCGAGTATCGAAAAGAAATGTCGAAATTGAGCACCCGAAGAAAAAATCAAGCAGAAATGTGCTCTAAAGACTTCGAGCCAGAACATAATATTGGTGGAATTGAGGTAGTTACCTTATATAGTACTTTGACAAAGAGAATGAGACGAGAGGAAGGAAACAAAATATATTGGACGATACAACAAAACGGGTCTACTATCGTATGTTTTTTCACTGAAAAGGAATTACCTACTGTAGAGAAAAGTATTTTATCTTCTCCTTCTACTGAAAATCTTGCAAAAATATCTAGATATGATGTGTTACGTACTTTGCGTGATATGAACTGCGAATATTTAAAGAGAAGAAGCAATACCAAACTTGTTGTAAAGAAGAAAATTATTACATATAAGTAATGGAAAATTCACCACCACCCAATTTTCCAAGTTTATATATGAATGCTAGTAATTCTATTTACTAGATTTATTTTGTAATTATAAAATTAATAACTCAATAAATCAGCACTTCACGTACCAAGAGAGTAATTGACAGTCGATTAGCAAGTTTATCCATAAAGCTGGTGAACTAAATTCACCTAGTTTATACCATCAAAGCCAGTAAAGTATGAAATTAAAGTTTAGTGAATATGCGAAGGAGAAAATTCACATCTCTTGAAAATTAAAATATAAACCGGTAAATTACTAATTGGCCTTGAAGTGAATAAAGGTTAGAAAATAAAAAAAATAGAAGAATATGCATTTGCTGATTGGTAAAAGAGCACAATATGAATAAAAACAAGGCGAGGCTTTATTTGAATGTGAAATTCTGATGAATATTCAACTCTATTTTCAAAAAAGTGTTATACTAGCAATAGAAAAGAGGAATCAGGAATTGCTTTATATCATAATACAAACGTTAGAGTCGAAGTGGATCAGATCTTGTATCGTTACTCACTAATCGATGACCTCTTGTAGTTTCTTTAACATTATTGATGTCGTTTGCGAGATACATGAATGATTGTGAAGAGAGAAACAAGCACTAATCATTTTAACAAAAATTAGGTGACCTCATTCGGCTTGCAATCGAAAATATTAACAGAAAACCAATAAATTCTATTAGCAGAGTAACAAAATCAAGTGAGATGGGCGCATCTCTAAAGAGAAAGATTCCACTAGAAAAAAATGTTGTAGGACTTAAAACAGGAATGTGATCTTTGTCTATCTCTTTTCCACTTGCCCTCTGGTATCTTCCATACAACTCATTTCAAGAGTTCGTCTTCGCCCATTTGTTCTAAGTGATCTTGTAATATTTTTGTCTTTATAAATGCTGATTTTTGGCTCATTGAAAAGTGTGAGAATTTCATGGTTTGATCTTCTTTCTCATTCCAATTCTCTCTGATTTCCTCCCAAAATTCTCAATATTAATGTCCCGAGTGCATCCTTTTCTTAAAATATAAAATTAAAACCAAATGATGTTTATTAATCCTAGACGAAAATTTGGCACTAGTGCAAATTATCGATAATTTGCACTAGTGCAGTATTATCGCTGAAATTTGATCGTTGCTAGGTAAACATAAAATATTACAGCTTTTTGGTTGGCTTAAATTTTTCGAAGGAAATAGTCTTTATTATTTTTCTCTCCCTAGATTTCTAATTTCTGTTAGGTTTTATTCTTCATTACCCAGGTTTTACACGCGTGGATCTTAAAATTTGCTTTATAATTTCGTATTTTCGTAGATCTGGATCTTCGTTGTTAATATTTTAAGTTTGCGTGCATAGCTTTTACTTTTGGCAATTCTTAGTTAGACTTCCTATTCTTCTTGACATTTATTACCTAGTAGTACACATAAATACAAGAAATCTTTTATTCTACTCGAAATCTATTAACGTCCCATCATGTTTATGTACCCTGAAATTGTTTTTTGTTTTGCTTCCACGATATGTTGTAAGATTATAACAAAATTTTGTGATTTGAGTAACTATGGAAACAATGAATGGATGGCGCTAGGTATGCCGTTTGTGTTTATGCTTGAGTCTAGAACACTTAAGCATCTTATTTTTTTAATAATTTTAGTTTTTGAATTGAAATTAATCATAACAAAATCACTCTACTTGAAACATAGGTAATAGCATGATAGAGAATGGTATTTTGTTAATTGTATTGTCAATAATAAAATACTCTGTTTTTCAAACTGAGTTTGAGTTAATGCCTATAAATATTTTATTTTAAATAAACTGAAACAGAAAAATTATTTTGAGACGATTTGAAAGACCACGAAATTGCACCTCGTGAATGTATAACTCATTATTGAAAATATATTCCAAACAAATCTAATCCTCGAGTTTATTGTGAGTTGTAACTGAATCTTCTTAAATTCAACAAGAAACGAGAAAACTTTAATAAGAATAATTTCACAAATTCCAGTACTTTTTTCCAGTTGAATTTCATTTAATTCAGAAGACCATTATGATGTGGCATCCTTCTCATCAGCTGTTCATTTTCAATCCGAAATGTAGATTAATAATTACTTTGTTATATTAATTTTGATATTATTATCCTTTAAGCAACGACAACCAGTTCCTCACAAAATAATTAGAACAGTTCTCGACACTATTATTTTGATACGGATCGATTTTTTTTTATTTTTATTATAAATCCAATGAAACATTTTATAGACATTTTTACTGACGCATTGGGAGTGAGTTGATTGAGATGTTTATTTATTTATATATTTTCCAGCATCATATATTAAATATGATAATTTCATCTTGAATTGGTTTATTTGCAGTATTAATATGTCTAAAATGATGTGAAATATTGAAGCGTTTAAATTAAAGAGGATGTAGCGGTCGTAAAATTTTGTTATGACCGGTGCGTTATTAACTAGTTCTCCTATGAAGAGTTTATGATATGAGAAAGTAATAAAAATGGAATTGAAAACATATATGCAGTTGTTCCAGTAATTGAACATTCAAAAAAATTATCGGATATGGGATCGCAAGGGTTCAAATATTGCTATAAAAATAAATGCAGCTTTTTATACCTCTCGACATACTTCTATACAACTGTTCCATTGAGATTCTGGAAGGTTAGGAATATTGGATTTGGATGCAAGTTAACGATTCAGAACGAAATAAGCTTGCAAGGCGTAGATATAATAATCCAAGAATTATGAAGATTCTTTCCTTTATTAAAATTTGAGTATTGGAAAAATTCAAAGGAATAAGATATTGCATTTGGAGAAAAGTGTTAACGTAAATAAATTATAGAATTACCTATTTTCACTTTCTGATCACAAAAAGAATATAGTGAATGAATAATTGTTATTTTCACTTTTTTGCAAACGGTTAAAAATTTCTATTTCAAATTTTTTTCTTCAAACAAAAAGTTTCAGTCTCAATGGATAGATAGGCGAATTATTTCTCAACACCCAAAACATCTGTTTCATTATAACATAAACTGCCTATTTTCTCTTACCTTGTGCCATGCCATCAGCGGATGTTTTTAGTCATATTAGCTATTATAATTTTATCATAATGTGACGTTTTTCTATTTTATTTACACTCTTTCTAGTCGTGGATTAAATTAATAAACACTGGCTCTTACGTTCTTAATTCATTTACACACTATACAACAAATTTAACTTATAATAATGTACCTATAAATATCACATAAATAACTTCTGGAATTACTTTTACTAATTCTTTCTTTTCTCTGCAACTATTTATTTAAAACTAACTTACTGCACTACATTAGTGCAGTAACCTATTTATATACCACAAATAGAATTCTACAAAGATCTCGAACCTAAATAAATAAATATAAATTAGATAGAAGATATACTGTGAATAACCCGCCCGTAATAATAAAAAGTTTTAAAAGTACACATCAAAGGTGCTTCCGCCATTTATAAAAAATATTGAAGACTTCTCGCGAATTCGCCGAATTTTAAAATTCTATTAGACAGGACCGGCCTAATGACCCATTTCCTCGAGCTTGTTGTATCTAGAACTATATCTAGAGGTAGTAGATCCAAGTGCAAACAGGTTTTATCTATCTTCTATTTTATCTCATATAATCAAGTGGAGGATATTTTCGCATTTTACGAGGTATGACTAATAGATAACTATAATAACTAACATATAAAAAGAGATACTCATGCACTGACTGCTGTAACCGTGAATATATTAGTGGAAAGTGTTTTTGAGACATTTACAACCTTGAGTTGGAAACAATGCTTGATTTGTTAACTTATTAACCATTATGAATTGATCCACACCGAAGTAACGTTTGCATATTATTGCGATTTTTTAACAAAATATTCTTTGTCTTAATTTGATAATCATTTCGTCCATTGTATAGAACAACTAATTCGAACAACAATGCATCGTTACTAGATCATATTCACAGTTAGGTACATCCCGTGAGATATATTCGAACAGTTCACTCTGAAGATGTAGTTTTTAGAGGAAAACATTGAAAAATATTCAAATCAATCAATTTGCCAACGTTTCCAGCAACTGGGGTTGTGTACCTCCACTTTATGAAATATGAAATATTTTGACTTTCATTGTGGATTAATTGAAGCTAATCGTATGCGCGAATGATGACTCACTCATGTGATTATCAAATAAAAACTAGTTTCTCAAAATGGATGAAATTTTAGTGAGAATCTCTCTACACATGCATCATCAGGTTGAAATCGGAGACTTTTCTGATAACACTCGTATACTAATTCCAATTGGACATCATATCGCAGTTCTATGTTTATAGAGATGTGTAGACGTATTTGTATTTACAATTAATATCAACATTTGAATCATGAAAATCACTCAACTTCAAGCTGGCTTTAAGGAAAATGTAGTAACTTGAAGCCTGCTTCGAAATTGAGTTAGTTTAAAGAAAAGGAGTGAGTTTAACTTAATTCCAATTTTAAGAGAAAAACAAAAGGAGTTTTATAAAGGAAAACATGATAAAAGGAATATTCAGCTAGAGACTTTTAACCAAGATTATTTTTGTTTTTTAAGAGAAGAAATTTCAATAGACTTTGAGTGTATGTTTCCCCAATACTTTTTTGGTATTGTTCTAAATATGAATATGCATATTAAGCTATTGTGTTTGATTTCTATATTACCAGATTTCAGAGCATCGATGTGGATGTGATTTCATTTCCATTCTATATTTTCAACGTTACGAATTTTTTTATTATAATAAAAATAAAGCCGAGAGAATTGAATTTAAAATAATGCTCGATATATATCAACTAGCACTATAAACAAATTTCTAAATTTATTAATCTGATTATTGATAAAAGTCATTCTATAGCAAACTGAATTGTTTATAGAAAATACATTTTTCATTTCTTTAAAACCCAAAATCATCCCAAAATTATGTTGAAATATATTTGCAAACAAAAGAAAAATAAAACTGGTGAGTATAATGAGTATTTCATTCAATTATAAGATCTTCATATAGGTAAACATGGAAACAATAACTGAAATGAAATAAAATGATGAATATCAATAAATAATACCTTATATATGGGTTTCTCCACTATCTTCTTTGTCTATCTGTATTTTTCTGATATTGCTTTTTGCTTCTACCACTCTTTCTGTAAGTTTTTTTTACTCTCAGTTCTTTCATTATTGGCTCTTGTTTTGTTATTTGTTCTATATCTTCATTTTTACATTTACTCCGTTATTCTTCTTAGGTGTTTCATGTCAATTGTGTTCACTTCCATAAGTTTTTATCGGCATCGTCATTGAATTGTGGATATTTCGTTGATTCATTCTCCCTATTTCTTATTTCTGTATTCATCTTCTCTGTCCTCCATCAATGTATCATCATTTAATTGATTAGTATCATTTTTTCGCATTTTATTTCATTTACGTTTGCATCTGTTATGTACCAGTACAATTTATGATCATAACTCAGGTGTAATCAGTTTTTTGTCTCATTTTTATGTTTCCTATATCTTCAATCAACGTAGTTACTAGTTTCTGGTATTTGTCATCGATACCACTTACTTCAACGATATAATATGTGCTTCTGAAAGCTCCTTTAGGACCCTTCAACTGTGTTGAAGGCTACTCTTGGTTGAAAGTTGAACTTTCGGCTTTATGAGTCATTCGAGGCGAAGTATACAGCAGCATGACGAGCAGGACCGAGGTTTCAAGTTTTGGTCCTTGCAGACAGTAAATTTCGACCTTGTGCGAAAGTATCTACTTTCAAAAAATAGTAAGCACTCCATGAGCCAAAAGTTGATATACCGGTTCTGCGCGTCTTGATGCCCGTGGTGAAGGCGAAATTTCAACTTTTGGCAATTTCATCTCTTGCATAGTTCCCTCTCAATTAAATTGATATTAATATATATTGTCATTAGTTTGTCAGTATTACCTTCCTATTTATATCTTTCTAATCTGTTTTCCACAATCATGGTGTACTTTAAATAACGAAAGATTGTCTTCTTTTAGTGTTTATTGCATATTTTTATGCCGATGGAAGAATAGGTTCAATATTTCTTTCGGATGGAAATTCTTCACTCAATATATTTGACACATTAATCAAAGTAATAGTCTTCAATTTTAGCTACCACTTTAGCTACCACAACTTCTTTTGTTTATTTAAAATCGATTGCGCAATTGCTCTCTGGGCTTTATAGACCGTTGACTTTTAAAAGATTTTAAGTTGTTTTGAATCTACAGTTACATTGTTTTTGAAACTACATCGGTCAAGGATTTTTCACAATATTTTTCAAGAATGTATTTGAAACTAGAATTATTTAATTAAGAGTCTAACATAAATCTAACTTGAAGGTGTTGACTTTATTTTTTGTAGAATTGGTTGACAAAGCCTCAAAGCATCAAAGTTTGCGAATTTCATGAGACCTATAACAAAATCGAATGTATAAGGCTCTTTATCAATGGAATTGTTATTTTATGAAAAAACTGTTGCATAATGCTTACTACTTACAGATTAATATCCAAGGAAACTTCCAGATTGGAACAAATCCATTCAATAATATTGAACATCAACACTTTTCCAAAGTTATATTTATGAAATAACTATGCAAAAAAATTTTAAATATACATAAAGAATATATCATTTGAATTCTAGCCGCAATTATAAATCATCATATTTCAGAAAGGATATTTTTGTTTACTTATTAAGAGGAGTCAACTCTGTAGTGGTGGAATATCAAACTTGATAATAGTTTGTAGTAGTTTCTCTTTGGGACTTTGAAGTTTCTCCTAAGTTGTACTAAGAGTAGCGGTCTACTCACTTAATCAGACACTCGGTACTATAGGAAATTCTGGAAATTCTACTATTCATCACAGTATTCGAAATTCAATGATTTCAATAGAATATTCACAGCGTTTACTTCTAAGGGTTCCTATTATATGGTAAAAATGTATTTATTCAGTCTGCTTGTCAATTTGCGTGGAGAATGTGAGTGAATAGAAATCCTTTAGATTCAAAGAACACGCGTTGTGTCCAATTTAGTTATAATGGCTGCACCGATTACACAGTATTGAATACAAACATAGAATAAATCCATTATTTCCATCACTGTAGATGTTTAGGAGTGTTTCAAAAAATTAACCACTCAATGTATGAGCAAAATGAATATTACAAAATATAGAGGTTGTCTTATAAATCACTTTCCATTGTTCACTTTAAATATTAAATAGTGGTACATAAAGAAAGCCTCGAAATTCGAAGTTTGGCTTTCAACTCAACGAAGAGCAAGCTATTTGAAAGAACCACTATTTGGGTGTGGACGCAAAAAAATGTCGTTCTTGATTTTCAACAATTTCTTAAAATGCACTACCATCTTCTTATTCTTCGTAAATTTCGCGGTGGATGGTTTAGCATTGCCTAGTTTCAAGTTAATTGAACCTGGAGATTACTCCCAAAAAACATCATACATTTACATCAGCTGACCACTATATACGTCGGCATTAATAGTTGGACCATCTGGAATTATTTAAAAATACACTAAAATTTGATAATTCCACTAGATACAACAAGACTTTCTACATCTCTTTGCGACGTATTCTTGTAATTGTCATTTGTCTAATTTCTTAACAAACAAATTAAATTCAACTCTAACAACTAGGAATTCAGTTGCAGCAAAATAGGAAGGAAACGGGAAGACAGATAAACATTACTAAGGAATGAGTAGGTGGAACAGATTTGAATAAAAAGGAGCTTATGCTCTAACATATAAGAAAACTGAATCCATATTTTTTTTGAAATATAAACAACAGGAATCTGTTTTATTCTATTTATTCTGTTTCCCAAATAAACGGAAATTTACATGAAAATTATTATACAAGGTATTAAAAAAAGTTGTGTTAAACGTTTCAACAGATATATGTGATATGCCAAATATTGTTTTGATGGATCGTGTTTTGTCTAATAAAAAATAGAAATTGAACATTTGTCGAACGAAGCTATGATCGAGTCAATCGTTTAAAGGGCACTGACTTGCCTCAAGATGTAATTACTTCATTCGAAATTGGAAAAGATTTGGAAAGATCATTGAATTCAACCAATTAATTAAAAACAAAACTATTGCATTTATAGGAGAACAAAACACGGAGCTCTACGTAAGTATTAACGTAAGTTGGAGTGATATATATTAATATGTTTCCTTGAAAATGCATCGGAATGCATGACTTTATGGAATGGCCACAAAGAACATCCTACATGGATCTTTCAGATATTTTATTGGAAAATATTGTTTATAAAACAAAACCAGTAATAAACCAACAATATCTGCCGGCATCTGTTGTAACCGCCTTTACTTTATTTTTTGTACAACATTCTAATTTGTTTATATCATTATTTCAGAAAATATTTTTTTGCGACAAAAGTTGTTTAGAACTTACCTTGTTATACGGTGTCATTAAGGGTCTAAAAAAGAAACATAAATTCACAGTAATCATTTTATATATAATTAACTTCGTTTACTATGTTTCGAGGAAAACGAACGACCTCACAATAATGTAAATACAGAAAGGACGACAGAAAACAGGCCACTCTGAAATAGCGGCATTCATTTGATTTTAAGGAAACGCATGTATTGTGAGTGTATTATGTCAATAAATTATAAGAAATACCGTGTGTTTAAATTTATCCAATCCCTCTGGTTAAATAGATAATCTAGAAAGTATTTTTATATTATGAACGTAAATGATGTTGCTGGAGATATTTCGAAAACCACTAGTCAAATTTCGATGCATATTCCATTGGTAAAATTTGGGTTCCGTTTTGTGAAAAGGGCTTTGTTAATTATTGTTTCTGTTGAAAGTTATGAACATTTTAAAAGTGTGAAATCATGGCGTGAATGCTGTAGCTTATCATATGTGTGTAATAGATTTCCGTGGTAGAAATTTGGTTGTGTTAGCTCCATCAGCCCTTCACTACCTCCCACTGAAAAAAATGATGAACAGTTTGAAATATTTTGGAAACGGCTGACTTTACAATATAACTTAATTTTATTGTGTGTCACATGAAGTGATTCCACGAAATTTAAATACCAAATCGAAAACTGTGATATTGTATGTATGGTTGTAGAGGCTGTAAAAGAAATAAATGAGATTGTGAAATCTGGTCAAATGATATAGTCCGAATGCTGTACACATTTTCACCTCAATAGTTTTAGTTGAGTAAATAGTTCTACAGGTAAGAAAGGACCCAATTCTATCAATTTAGCAAAATTTGTAGTTACTTATATGCAGTACTCACCTCACGAGTTTTTTAAGTAAATAAAAAACAGATAAGAAACAAATAATTTATTTAATGACCTACAACTGGATGAATTTTAGGAATGATAATTCAAATAAATTTCTGTCGCATGGTTGAAGTATAATTATAATAAGGGAACCGCGCACCCCTAGGGGTTCACCTGGACTACTTTGGGAAACACTTTGATTTGGACAGATGTGGACGGAGGGTGTAAGATATTTTCCTCGTTAAATATTTTTTCCATATTTATAGAGAAAATAAATTGGCCAATGAACTAATTGATATTATGGTAAAAACAAGCGTTGGCAACAAACAGAATCTAATTAAATTTTCAATTCAGTTCAAGTTTGCTTTGAACGTATCACCGCATCAGATTGTATAATCAATGGTCAATAATTCATCGTGTCCACACCAATAAAACTTATTTACATGTTTTGATATATTAAAAAAAAAGGTGGTTGATCAACAGAATAATAATGAGCTCTATTGGTAATTTTGTGATGAATATGCTAAATATATTTCTCATTCCCTAAAGCTTCGACCTATGAATAAATTCAATAATTTCCACAAACGATTCTTTAGTTAATTTTGACTAACTTGACAAATGAGATTAAAAGAGACTTGATTAAGTAAAGATGAGTTTAAAAATCCGTCACGATTCTAACACGCTTTCATTCATTAGCTTCAATTGTATTCGTGCGAGGCAACTTGGTTATTTAACAAATTCGTTTCCACCCATTATCAGTCATCTGAAAAATATGAAACTCGGCACACTACTATTAATAAAATGGTAAATTCTGAGATTAAAGATGTGACGTGCTATCTAACAAGGTTTTTAGTAGTGTCTATAGAACGGATTCTTTGAAACAAATTTCTATTCAATTCCAGAGATTTATTCTAATTGGAATTGTGAATACATGTTGGATGATTCATTAGTGTGATAAGGTTCAGTCCTTTGAGCTATCATTTTGAAAATTTGAGGGATTATAGCCATTATCAATCTTCATATTTTGGAAGTTGATGAATTATTAGAACTTCTCGAGAACAGAGTAAAGAAAATTCTTCATCTGCTGCACATTAAGAGTTGCGAAGTGTGATATGAATCCTAGTTGAGTTGTGTGTGAGTGACAGAGCCTTGAGAAACTTCTCACATAATTACCATTACCGAAAGCTGTGTGCTACTAGGAACCAAAAATTTACAGCGAGAGCTACAAACTAAAGCGAATAGTACCACATTTTACTTCTCATATTATATTAAAAAAACGAGGTAGACAGTCTCTGAGAGACTATTATTTCTGGACATGAGATTTATATTCTATATAATTCTAAATAGTGGTCACAGCAATGGATGCAAATGCGCTTTCCAACAAGTACAAAATATCTAAGTAGAATTTGATTAAGGAGAAAATGTTTACGGTGTTTTAGATTGGAAAAGTGACGTACATCTTGTACATACTTATAGTGCTAATGTGACAAAAGTTTGAGAAAAAAGCCATCCGTGTCACAGTCATGATATAGCACCTCTTTAGAAAACTGAAGACGTGGTTACGTGGTGAAACTACCAATAAAAAGAATATAGGAAATCTGGTATCTTATTACGACGAATGATTCAATCTTCCAGGTAACTTTCTGGTGATGAGATCAACTTGTTATTTCAATAAACCTCTTATTTATGATCTTCACAAAGAAACAACGTTGTAATTTAATCTAATTTGACTCGAACCATTTAAGATGTGTTAACCATTTATTAAGTTATACCTAATTTCTGTCTTACATTAATATGAATGAAAAGATTCATAAATCTACTTATTTAACTTCTACTTACTATTATATTCGTTAAAATTTATTGTAAATTGAACGTTTCCTGATGGAGCCAACGTCCTAAGTGTCTCTTAGACACTTGAAGTTCCATTTACTTTTCAAATTACCTACTCTTATTTTTGTATCTGTTGATGTGCCTCTAACGATCATAAATATTTTTAATTATATCTTTTGTATAATATAGGATTATTATTTATTGGAGTATATACACGCATAGTGTGTTCTTAATAGTCTTGACATCCAACGAGAACAGTCGTCAGACTGTAGTTCTTTAACTCGCGCGGAATCGAATCGGTAATTTTTTTTCTTAAATCACTACAACCTCTTTGATGTTCATGTGAAGTTTGAGCGCTATATCTTAAATAATGTGTGTAATAGTGTGTTTTTTAGCTGTTCGCTTACGAGGAGAGTTTTTTTGCAATATTGACTGTGAGAAAAAAAAGGTGAGCAACGAGTTTGTTTGAAATTTTATCTTTCCACTTATGGTTACAAAATTGTTGAAAATGATGCAGACGTGTTTTAAGAAATTTACTTTATCGCGAACGAAACTATTTGAGTGAGACAAAATATTCAGTAGAGGTCGTGAGGTCGTCAAAAAAACCTATAAGTCGCCCATTCACCTCTGACGAGAACGATAATATCAACAAATTTGAGAAAATCGTACTGTCGCATTCAAGATATATCAGAGGCTCGTTTAAAAAACCAGAATGTATATATGAATATGACATATGAACTGCACAAAAATCTAGCCAATGGTGGTCCAAAAATGAGCCTAAGCCTAATAAATCAAGGTGATGCTGATCGTTTACTTCGAATACCGTAGTGTAGTTCACTATAAATTCATTTTAGTGGATCAAAGTTATCATAAAGGACTGGATTTGTAGGCAGATATTTCACGGATTTTTCACGATAATGCATTCCTGGATGATTGTGACTGATTGTTTTGTCAAACACGAAACGAGAGTCAGAGCTATTTGTGATTTTTTCTTTTCTTGGAAACCTAATGTTCGCTAAGAGAAGCGTGCCATGAGTCCATTGAAGCCATAAAAGTAATTTGCTCACGGTACTCTTGGAGACACCAGAGGTTTACAAAAATAGTGTATGAAAAATTGAAGGTTGGCATGCTAGTATTGGCTGAAAAGAAGACTATTTTCAAGGCGATAGTAAAGATTTGTATTAGAATGCGGGAGAATGGTTTTTTCTTGGTCTTGTTTTGCATCCTTCCATTCATTTATTATTGGCACAGGACTACAATCTCCATGAGGAAATAGCGGTTTGTTTGTGTCTTTAATTAATTACTCAACACTTTTACGCATTCAGTATAATTATGCGGATAATCATTGTATATTTAATTCACTAGGGAATATTCGGTCGCTTCGAGCAATATCGATAAACGTTAGTCCATGTGTTTTATTAATTGTGACAGTTTTTATTGGTACAAGTATATTGAAGGCATTAACGAAGTAAACTAAAAAATGATTGATTTTAAATTAGTGGTAATAATATTCATGTACATCAACAACTCAAATATTTTCAAAGTTTGCTTATTATTTTAAGGTGAAGGGATAATAATATTGATAGAAATATATTATATCCAATGAATCATCATTATATAAACTAAAGTGCTTATAATAATTTTCATATTCCCACATTTATCTATATTGACTCAACTATAATTAGAATGTGTAGGATAAGTATACGTAAAAAATGTAAATAATAACGCAGGGTTAATTATATCCTCAGTAATCGATTTATCAGTAGCTCAATTTTTTTTATTCATACTACCTCTAATCTTGAAGGTTCAACATATGCTAATAGAAATTTTATATTTTATTTATTTCAGAATACACAGTATCAAAATTATGTCACAAATAATTCTGTTTTCTAACACGCAGCTTTAGGTAATAAATTATGGGAGAAAGTGAACAGCTGAGCAATATCCTAAAATCAATCAAATGAAGAAAAAAATGGATAAAACAGATTTCCATTAAAGTGCAATCAAAAATTAAAATTTTTGGCTCAAATCTTGTTTTGATTACCATAATAGATTTGGTAATTATTTAGTTTAGGTTGCATACGCCCGATTTCCTTGAAATTTTAGTATGTTGTGGAGAAAATTATGCTGACTAATTTAATATATATAGGGCGCGGAAATTATTCCTTCAAATACTGTTTCGTGGTTGAAAATTTAGATAGGTTAGGTTAGGTTAAGTTGATGAATATTGAGCAACTTTGGCGAGATATTCGTTATGGAAGACGTAGATCTCATTACCGTCAGTATTTTGGGGAATTTCTATTTGAAAGACATTATTCATATTCAAATAGAATTGAAGCATTTATTGAAGAAGTGTCATGAATGTATCCAATAGAAATTGATGATCATTTGTACGTGTAAATAAATGATTATTGTTATTTTTGTTTCTTTACATTAATCGTAACTAAGTATATTTAATGTTGGAGAGAATAGAAGGAGGGGAAGGACTGGCGTTAAAAGATAGTCTAAATTTTTAACAGACCCTCCCGCCCCTAATTGTCTCCAACATAAAGTATTTGCAAAATATCAACTATTCAAGATAGTGTACATTTCCCAATGTTCAAACCATAAAAACTATGTGAAGGAATGTTTTCCGCGCCCAGCATATATATATATATATATATATATATATATATATAATTTGTTTTCCAGCATAAAAAACTGTATAATATACTAAAATTTCGAGAAAGTCGGGCGTATGTAACCTAAACTAAATAATTACCATATATTTTAATGATGACAAAGTTAAAACAGTATATTGTGTACATATAGGTACATAAATGTAAAATAATGTTGGTCATATAGTCATATAGGTATAATTAGCTGAAAAATCCGCTATTGAGCAAGTTAAAATTCATTCCACTGCTCCCGAACTCAACGCGAACAATTTATGCTATTATGTTCATTCAATTTGACTAATTCTTACACATTACAATCATTGTTATCCATTTCCACTTTCTCACGTTTTTTTTATCTTCCATAACTGAATTTTAACTTTACTCAATAGCGGAATTATTAGAATATAATGGTTCCTATAACACCAACTTTCGTATCGATTTTGGTACCTATATATTAACATTATATTTTTCCAAATTCGTTATTATCAGAATCATAGAACCTAACATATTCATTACCATATAAAAATTTCTATATGAAAGTAAGAAAACATCAAAATTCCGATAAAAATAATTCCTCAAATTTAATAAAGTACCGCAAAAATCTCTAGAATTATACAAAGAAAATCATGTTATTACAATTCAATATCTGCTAACTCCGTATTCATTTTCAGTAATAGTTGTTTACTATTATTGGAAATAGTTTGATACTTTCATTATCACTCCCACTAGTAATCTCTAAGCATCAAATAATAAAGAAATGATAGAGCTTCTTTACCTTCAAAACGTCTTAAAAACTTGGAAACACTGTGATTGTACAACTTCATCAAATGAACGTTGGATATAGGTGCAAAAATCATTATTGGTATTGTTACAAATGAATTTCGACTATTTTATCTACAAATTATCTCACCACTCCTGAAGAGAACCATTAGGATCTGTTATTAGATTAGATTAGGATTTAATTTCTGTCTTATATTAATGTGACTGTGAAGAGTTCTAAATCCACCTAGTCAACTTCTACTCACTATTGTATTGGTTAAGATTCATTTCTTAGGGCAAATTGTACACTGACCACTCCTAATAGGAATTAACCTCATGGTTAAGTGATTCCAAGTGTCCCTTAAACACTTGAAGTTACATTAACGTATCAAATAACTTTATTTTATTTTAATGTGATTCTAACGACCATGAATATCCATTTCTTTAATTAGTTATACATTTTTTAGATGGTAGGATTTAGTATTTAAGACGGCTTGTACACGGATACTGGGTTCTTAGTAGTTTGTTAGCCATAAAGTACGTTAGTCGAATTATTGAAACAAAGTTTAATTAATTATTTTTTTGCTTAATAAATTGTTGTTGGAATTCAACTTAGGAATAATGATAGATGGGTCTCAAAATGCGACCTAGGTGTTTGAAGAAATTCATCTTTATATGGTGTTATTCTCAAATCTGATTCTGATTCTTTCAATGCTGTTGTTTCATTGTTATGTGCTATGTAATTTTTATAGTTTTTGTATAACTTGGCCTTATTGCTATTGTTTTTTCTAGAAATCAGTTGTTTCAGTTATCTGATGTTTTTTACAATTTAATTTTTTTTACAAAAGCATATGCACTGTTAAGATTGCTGTCATCGAAGCAATTATAAAATATAATATTTTTTCAACAAATAAAAGAAAATGTTATATATTAATGTGTATTTACGTAAAAATTTCGTTCGAATCCAAGATAACTTAGAGTAGATTTCCACTCATATTCGTAATAAGAAAATCAACTGAAATGGCAGACCTGGAGGTTATTTATATTTGGCACTTATCTCCGTTTTTAACCAATAAAAATATTTGGTCGTAATTTATGAAGATATTTTCATACTTCTTAATAAAACAGTTGTATATTTATAAACATATGGGTCACAGAAACATTTTTGATTTTAAAATTTCATTCATGCATTCAGCTCGAGTTTTAATTATATCCTAGGTCTGTAAATAAAATGTCTGGAACAACCTCACAACAATTTTTGAATGAAAGTATCAATAAATCAATAAACGACTCAATTAGAAAGTGTGTTGGTCTCATTTACATAATTACGTCATATTCCTCATTTAACCCTTATAAATGAAGTAGATATAGGAATTCAACAAATATTCATAAAAATACATTAGAAATTTTTTTAAAAAATAGTTTTTTGCAAGACAACTATTTACGTAAAAATTTGAATAATAAAAATACGAAAATGATAAAATTCGTTAAAATATGTATGTTTTCTCTTTAGTTACATTTCGTCTCAGAGAACTAAAGGACTCTTGGCTTCGTTTTAGAAGACTGCATTAATCTACCTGCAACCTTATTGGTTGGAGGATAACGAAATGACTTCGATGATTTTTTGTATGTATTGAATTCTGCGTAATGACTATGGCTATTGGAAATTTGGTATTTTGAGGTTTCCTGTGCTTGTCCAAGGCAAATTTTGTACGAGGGCTGAAATATGGCAACACTGATGTGAATATGTGAAATCTGACATTGCTATCTTAGAGCTTGATATTTTTAATGGTGAACGTACTCAGAACATCTTATCATACAAGTTCTATTTGAGTTATTTACAGATTCCCGAAATATTCATCTTGATCGAAAAATGGAATTTAGTCGCGAATATTTTCGTGCGATTATTTTCTATGATTTTCCATGTGCAGTAAACCAACCTCACCTAACCTAACCTAACCAACATCAATGTGTCAATAAAGTCACTTCGATTTTTGGTGGTAAAGCTCAATCCACCGCATTTCGCTGGTTTTACAAATTCAATCGTGGTCACACTTAGCTACAGGATGAATTTTGTAAAGGTTGACCAAAATCGGCGGTTTTGCTAGAAAACATCGATGCTGATTTTGCAAGATCGTCATGTGACATACCGTGAGATTGAGGTGTACTTGAGCATTAGTTCCACTCGCATACATTCAATATTGCATGAACATCTGGCTGTTAAAAAATTTGTTTCCGTTGGAAACCGCTCAATTTGAAAAAACTGAACAGTCAAAACATTGAATTGATGTATCATTCACCGTATAGTCTTGTTTGGCTCCCAATGATTTTTTCTCATTCTCGCAGATCAACAATAAATTACAAGGTCAACGTTTCTACACCTGAAGAAGCGGTTAAAGCGTTAAAATAACATTTTATAGTTCTATATAGTGAAGGGATACATCTTATATATAGATAATTGGTATACAAGCTTGTCGATTGTCACTTCATATCGATTAATATCTTCTGATGTCTATTGAGTTCGAATTACATAAATTCATATATGTGAATTCGGGTGAATTCTACTTTTATCAGACCTTGTCGATTAACAGTTCATTAAAGCCGATTCAAGTTGACTGTCATTTCTTGGTGTCTACTTTTGTCAGATCTTGTCAATGAACAGTCCATTAAAGCCGATTGAAGTTGACTGTCATTTCATGTCGATTAATGTCTTCTGATATCGATTGAGGTCGAATAACATAAATTCATGTATGTTCAGGTGAATTGATTGATTTAATTGATAAAGTCATATACAATTATAAATATTTGTTGTTATTTATTTCTCTCAAAACTCAGGTAGTAAACCTCGTATTCATCTGAAAAAAGTGAGATATGTTGACAAAAATATTCTTATAGCTTGAGATAGATTTCAGTGTTCTGTTATTTTACTGAAGAGATAATCTTTTATCTTAAACTTATATCTCGGTTTTTTCAATTCATGATTCAACTCTCTAGTTAGGTATAATGTTTATGAACTATTTTTATATAGTATTCATTTCCAATATATAACTTTGTACTATTTGAAAGTTTATTTATAATCAATCTTAACACTATGATTTACTAAAACATTCAGTGAATTAATGAACTGGTATTATTTATCAGTGATTCATAATTATAAATCTAAACCGTTTGTTTACACCATTTTAATTTTGTTCTAAGGTGTCGTTTGTAAGTTTGAAGACACTGTTTGGCTAAATTGCTTATAAATAAAAAGTAATTATTGTTAGAGGTTTATTTTGATTTTATTTCATATTTATTAAGGGTTATGACTCTAGTACTAGCTGTAAACAATGTATTCAGTAAGTATATCTCACTACTAATTTTGAGATCAACCGATGCGCAAAGAAGTTAAAAGAATCCCTAATATCCAAACTAATCGTCTTCTAAGTCTAACGCACATATTCTGATTGAGAATTGGAAGAGACATCACTGCATTGAATCGAAAAATTTTTTCATTTTATAACAGTGAAATTTATAGAGTGATTCAATATTGTTCAATTTATGATTCGTTGAATTTGGATTTTTTTTAAGTTACATTTCGTAAATTTAATGAAGTCAGGACAGTTTCTGAGCGATTTCAATGGAGTTCATGAAAAATATTTTCTTTATTACAAAATTCGCATCAACCATATCCTGGTTATTAGCTATTGAATTTTTTTAGTAGTACAAGTTAAATATTAGTATTTAATATATGATGATAGATGGACACTCTGCGATTATTTGTTTTATAGTTAATTTGCAATTGCAGTTGTCACATTTAGTTTCAGGTTTAGCATCAAATAAGTAGCGATGGATCAGACGCGTAAGGCTTAGATGGTGCCAGGGAATACGTGCAGTTTAAATCCAGTTATATTCGTAGTTTCACTTTTAGGTGATCATTCAAAATTGTTTGCGACGCCCCCCAAAAAACTTCTTTTTGATTAAAAGTCACTGGAAACATTTTTTTTCACTATAAAATAACACGTGACTCTATACGATCGAAGTTAACTTTTTGGTATCATCATTTTTTTGGAAATTTTTTAGGAAAAATACAATTTTATTCGGAATATAAAAAATTATAGAGCTCATATCAATAAAAATAACAATATTTGATCAAAATAACAATAAACATAAATTTTAATTCAAAACTTTGCTAAATTGATTTAGTCTATTGAATGAAAAAATAAAGATATTCAAATTGATATTTTAATTTTAGAATTACATCAGTATAAACTACTTTAATATTTAGATTTCGCCACTCAGAGCCTTAAGCAACCTTTCTTTCGTATTTTAATGCCTTTTCCTCTATAATCATCTAAGATTTGAATGGGATTGTTTCTGTTCTTCATCTTTTGTAAAAAAATCGTTGTAATCTTAAATTAGTTTAACGCCTCGATCTGTAACATCATTCAATACTGACAAGCTTTCAACAGTAGCTAAACAGTCTTGATAATTAGATTCTCCTAACCAGTTCTCATTATTTTTATATAACCAGCTTTTATTTAGTCCAAGTTTATGAAAAAATTGATAGAAGTTACATCAACAAACTGTTCTAACAATTTCTTGAGTAATTTTGGAGTATCTGCACCGTATACTACAGCCTTCCTAGAAACTCATTACCTAACGTAACCAGCGGATGCGCTTCTGATATTTTTTAAGGCATTATCATGAAAATAGCTCATACGAAATTCTTCACATACGTATAAAAAGCCCAAAAATAGACTAAAAATTGAAACATGAGCTTGAATGACGAAGTATATTAAGCTTCTCACAAAGTTCTTACGCGACTAATGTGAAGCGCTTTATAAATTTTTATATAAGAAAAGTAAAATTAATCTTTTTCAAAAACACGGCGTCAATATTAAATTCTTATTATTCTGTTTGTTTTTAATTATCCAGAAAATGGGAATTTTGAAAGTTGAGACATTTCCCACCGGTTCTTTTTAATTGCTGTTATCTCGAACGTACGAGCTTTTAAGAAGACGGAAATATCTTTGAAAAACTAGTCGAGCATATCTTCCACTCATTCGTTATTCCCTAAGGCCGACGAATTCAAGTGAAAACAGAATTTTCTAAAGAGCTTCGACTATTTCATTATATCTAAAAGTGTATACCTTCGAGATTTGTATGCGGTAACCATTTTTTATATAATTACGTCGTCACACTTTGGTAATGAGAAAGTTTCCTTTTTATCACAAAAGATGATAAGAATTCTTTATTGGATTACTGACCTTTCCGAGCTCTATGTCAATTTGTGAATTAAAGGGTTTTGAAATGGGTTAATGCTTATATATTCACTAATATAAAATTCTCTTCTACATTTTTCTTAGAATATTAGTAGTACAAGTAGTTATTTAATTTGGAAAAGGTCCAGTAGGATAGGGCTGAACAAGGTAAGTACAGCGAATATGGACAAAGAGTAATATTTCAAAAGTCAAAAGATTGCGAGTCAACAGAACGGTTCGTTATTATAATGGAAGAGAAAGTCTTCTTTCAGTTCCAGTTCTCTCTTGTAAAGGTCGGAGCTAAGAGCTTGAGGTGAAATCTGGCCGATAAAATAACGACTATTACCTTAATGTTCTAAGTACCATTTGCGAGGTCTCCAAAGTTACTACAGTATCACCATAGACAAATTTAAACATTTAGTAAGCTTGTTTGGCTCTTGATTTGTAACTTTATATTAAACTGACTACTAATGGGATACCTTTAATACATTCGTTAACAAAAAATCGACTCAAGTCGCACTCTCGTGTCAAAAACTAGAAACAAATTTGTGTCTCCCATTCCTTTTTTGATTTTGGCATCTCAAATCCCTTAGTTTTAGTTGTTATTGAGTTATTTCTCTATGTAAAGAAATAATAATGTTAATACTTCTGAATTACCTGAAGATTCGCGATGAAACTGGTGTAGGAAAACAAGTCATTTTCTAAAATTTCTTATATGTATAGGTTCGCCATTAACTCGGTGCACTGCGAAAATCTTTCCCAAGGTCGTAGACTCGTTCTCTTCTATCGGTACCATACAGGCAAATCGTAAACGGGCTGCTCCGTAGGCTCGGGTTATTTTGGAGCCAGACCCTTTTTGGCTTAAGGTTAGTTACCTTAAGCTTTCTTCTAACTGTCCAGCCACTTACAGCCATTTTTTGCGTTTGTCTGAGTTCTTGTTGAACTTGAACACCAGTGAGGGCCCGATTTCTTTGTTTAAAATGAAACGGTTATTTCTCTCGAATGTGCACTTTTTTCTTTCAGAACCGCGTTTAACTAATACAGCTTTTTGCCTGGCGATTGCTAGAGTGCCGTCTGAGTCGATTTTTTCCCACGAGTGTATTAACAATACACCAAAGTGGTCGAATTTGGTAAGGCGCCCTTTTCATATTGGAATATGAATTGGATAAATAACCAAAATATATTTCCAATATTCTTCAAATTTGGAATTTCACTGTTTTGTTTCGTATTCTGAACGATGAATAAGAATTTTCAATAAGCTTTTGAAACCTGCATTCTCTTTTTTATCTTATTAGATTTCTTGTGTCTGTTTTATTCGGAAAAATTTTCGCACCTGAATACTCACCGGCGATATTCGAGAGCATGGAATTTCATTTATGCCAATTATCCGCGAGACAAAAAATTTACATCTACATAGCTAGAATAAAAAATCACAAGATCGAATCTATCATTTCGAGATGACAATCGATAATTGAATGGCTTCAATCAGTTTTCACGTCATAAATAGTTTTTTTTTAAATTTGATAAGGGTAACGATATATCAAATATAAAATTATCAACATACGAGGTATAATAATACATGAAGTCATTTAATGAATGAAATATGAAGTACAACAATGCTGTAATTGACTTCTTCAAATTACTGTGCTGGACGACAATATGGATATTCTCAGATTAAATATAATAATGGGATCACTTATATAAGGCTTCTGTCAGAATGGCTTCCATTGTGGGCTTCTCAATGTGAGGAAAGTATGTTAAAAGTTGGGAAGAATCGAAAAAGTCGCATAGAGCTAAATCTGTTCCGCGAGGTAAATGTAGACAAACAGGAAAACTTCTGACAACCAAAAACTGACAAATTGAAAGTTAACTTTGGTACCCACTTGTTTCATGTGTTGAAGTACTTATTAAGAGACATGCGAGCTCTTAAGTTTTCCAAATTATAGAAGCATCAATCTAATACCGTTCAACAAGAGACCTAAAAGAAACGCAACTAAAGCTACCTAATAAAACTCACACAAACAAAGGAAACAATAAAATTCCTCAGTTATGTAAAGTCAAAATAAATATACAATGAGATGTTTTTGTAACTCACCTGCAACAAGTGTCTCAGCTACACATGCGAGATAAACTGGATTAAGTACATGATAAAAGATAATCTTCATATGCACAGTTTCAAATGGATCTAGCGCATCACAAAATTAAAAAAGTTAAGGTAAAAGAAACAATCAGAACAGAAATTGACACTTGACTTAAGCATTAACATATAGCCACATCAATTAGCTTGCATAGCATAATTTATTATCATTATTATACTAAAAAATAGAAAATTCACCCTATTATCATTAAGGTATACCTTGTGTGTCTTGTATACCAATTACATTCTCTGTTTTTCTTACTCTAACATACTTTTTGGTACTGGCAATGTTTCCTCTCAAGTTCTTGGTTATGTTTCTTCTTCCTAGGCTCTTCTATAATATACTCCTTGGTATTTTGATTATGGCTGTTTCCAAATTACTACCTAGCTTCATAGCAGCATGTTCCCATGAACATCTGGTCTCCTCTTTATTTTTTCTTCTGAGTTTAATGCATTTGGAGAAGGTATCAGTTATTGGTAAGCCGGATCACATGCTGTATTTCGATTCAAATATTTTTCTAAAGAACCGCTCACTTCGTTTTTAGTTATTTATCAAGATACTGATCGTTCTACATCCTCTGAAGCTTCAACAGAGTGTTATAAAACCTTTAAGTTCACATTGTTAAAGTAAAATTACCCACAACGGTAGAGAGTGCTGTTAATACTGTAGGGGCACTGCAGTGAAATATAATGAGTTTGGGAGTGATACCCATTATTTTCGTGGATTTTTTATAGGGATGAAACCGTTTTTGCATCAACTCATTACAGTTTCGTGAGCAACATTCATAGATTCAAAATCCACTGTTACCTTTAAACTGGAAAAAATTTACGTTCAAATTTACCGTGTTCGCCCCAACAAAACTTCGCAGTTAGTTACACAAGAGCCTCAATTACTTTCGACGTTGGTATCTAAGTTTTGCTTCCATCCAGATGATTAATGATATAACTTAGTACGTCTACATAAAAAGGGCGGCTTATTTAATCCTTTTGATGTAAGCGCTTCTTGATAGGGTTAATAGTCCGCAGTTTGTTTGATAAAGTTTAATAGTTTCCACAGCTAATTACACTAGTCCTTTCGGTACACTATAGTGTACGGAAAATGAAATATATCCTTTTACTTGATAATAATATTACAATACTTGTGATGCGTTTCATTTTAAGAACAGAACTGCTTTAATTATTATTTGTTTTGTTTTATTAAGTTATTTTTTTACAGATTACAAACTTGGCATAAGAATAAAATTACTGATGAGAAAATTAATGTCACTACTATAAAAGTGTGGCGTGGTTTCTATTTTGCACAAAGCACTCTATGCTTTTTATAATAGTGACATCCATGTTTTTATCAGTAATTTTATCTGTATGTCAAGAATTATTTTTCTGCTATTAGTTTGATTATTGCTTAAATTTTTATTCATTTGTAAAAATTAAACTATACACGTTTGAATATTAGACAAAATAGTTTACGTGATTCACTTTGGATAAATTTGATTATTGCCTTGTTTATCGAAAAGTATAAATATTGCAATGAACGAAAGTACAGCTTGAATTGAAATCGTTCCATCTGTCCGTGGACACATTTGTAGATGCTATAGAAGTTGTATGAGACTCAGTAGCTTGTACCGTCAAACCGAAAATCACTTGCTAACAAATATAGCGGACAACTCTGTTATTGGCGAGACAAAGAAAGATTTGTTGAGGAGAAATTTCCAAAACATATTTTGTGGATTACACTGGAAGAAAGAAAGGAGATACAGTGTTAAGTTTGACTCCTTATTTTTGCAAACTTAATTCTTTTAGAAGCGCAAACGCCTGTAAATTAAATTAGAAACGTGGGTGTCAATAAAAATTGTAGCAAGAATAAATTCGATACGTGGTTAACATTGAAAATGTTATTATCAAACCGACAGTACCTGTATGAAAAATTGGAAAAAGAAGCGGAAAAGTCAGCGAAAAAGAAATGGAGAAGTTTTTCACTGTTGCTAGGTTGAATGTGAAATTCTGTACATTTAACATAATTATGATGATTATTATTAATAAAAGAAGTAAGTCATACTCAGAATTGGTTTGTATCTGAGGTATTGAAACAGATACATCTTGTAACGCTGTATGATTAGGATTTTTGATAACATAATCTATTAAAAGAATATATCCCCATATGTATTGACATATTATGTTTATTATATGCTTTCCTATCTTAGTATTTGTCAACAAGCTTATAAATAAGTTACCAAATTGAAATTTGTTAACTTGGTGTTGACTTCCTTTACTTAAAAGATGGTCCTGCATTTTTTAAAGTATCAGATTCGAATTTTCCAGCTTTAAGCAAAGTTATGCAGAATTAAATTGAAACTTCTGATAGATCAATTTATATACAGGAAGTGTTCCCTTTGATTCATTAAACGAAATTGGTATCGTGAGAAAAGCAGAGTATCGAAGTTTTGATATTGTTGGAATGTGGATATAGAATCCAAAGTCAAAGTGAAGTGGGTACTTTATTTAACACAAAATGTATTGTTGACTGAAGTATCACTTTCATATAGAGATTATTCGCTATATGGAATATGACGATTAAAGAATAAATGTACGAATATGTGGGCAGATTGGAGATTCATATCCATTGGAAAGTTGTTTGAAATTCATGTTTTTCAAGTTGTATTTTTGTTAATAAGATACAAAGCATTTGCATTAATGAATAAATGAAGGTGCATATCTGACGCAATTTTTCCATCGTTTCATCTAAAATAACAAACAAAACGGGTGCTATCACTTTCAGCAATGCGTCATTATTGCTATCCGTCAAGCTGAGTAGAAAATTCAACACCAAATTTTTCAAAGATTTGATGCTGTATGTTTTTAGCTATATCGTCAATTCGACGGGCAACACTATTATTGGAAAGAGGCAGAGATTGTGATTATTTAACAGAATTGTCTACAAATATAGTATTTCATAGCAGACGAGACATTCAACAACGGTGTTGGCCTGACTATTTTGAAAGATACTTTGTTTGTGGATTGAATATTTATTATTAGGTTTTATGTTGTCTGATGCCAAAATATCTTTCTCCTCACTAGCTTTTGCGAATAATTTCTTGCTTTCATCTTTGAAATCACAGTTTTCTCGCGGTAATACGTTAACGAAACATCTACAAATAAAGCGTATTTAATTACGATATGAAAAAGAAAAGTCGGATGATGCCATACAAATAGTTATTGATATTTGAGCGTAAATACTGATAGGTTCATCACTGCATTTCCTATTTTTCATATATTCCACAAGTTTTTGCTCTTCCCATAATTCATTCATAAAATGTCAAGAAAAGGTCGAAACAGTGTCTTACAAACCAAAAATAATAGTGTCCGTCATTTGTTGACTTTATACGATCGTTGCTTATATTTTATCAGTGAGATCGATAAAGTAAAACTTTGTGTTTATGATTGTAGTTAAATCCCAGTTAGTCCTGTAAGACGCAATAACGGGCTGTGATTTGTACTTTTTGGACCAAGACATCTTTTTGTGAAGTTCGTATACGAATTGTTTTCTTCCTCACAAATGTAAGTGTGGATAAAACCAAGGAAAAATCGGTTAAAATTCATGGATTGATCGCAAGTCTTCACAGTCTAGGCGAAAATAACCGAGCCATGTCACCGAATTAAACATATCTCGACGTACCGTGGACTGTAACATGAAATAATATGCATTTACCTTGAGATTGATTTAACACTTATTAATACTAAGCTCAGGTATAAACTTAAGAAATATTCTATGTTCAACGCATCATATCTTTAGCTCAAATGAGTAACCAAGTAAATCAAACAAACATTTCAAGCCAGAAATAAATAAGTAATTCAACGTTCTGGAAATATTCATTTTATCATTTGCAGTTTATTCCTTCCAGATATAAGATCTCGTTCATCTTCTGCAGTAATCGCACAAAAATGGAAATAATTTATCCAAGAAATCTAATTAATTTTCTTTAACGCAAACATTGTTCGCTCATGGTTGAAGAAATAAGAATATTTTTCAAATTTCCTCGTTGAGTAAACAGACCCATAAATCTTTGGTTATTTATACACACATCTACTATCTTCAGATTTATGTGAAGTGATATTACTGATATCCACAGGGTGATTCATCGATGAGTTTAAATACTTTACAAAGAATATCCTGAGAAAAAAAATTTAAACCAAAGCACTTAGATTAGTTTTCCACAACACTGGAGGAAGTTTCGTTACAGTAGAATTTCCCAACTTTTCAATACTTTTGATGTCAACAACATACTTTTGATGTCAACAACATACTTGTTTGCATTTATGATGTAAGAGTATTTACCATCTTGGTGTTGCAAGATGGCTTATTTTTATATCTTAAAAACTATTCGTTGGAGGATTTATTGGTCATCATGAAATTACATCTTCTCACCCAAATAAATGATGTAATTTGCAGATTATGATTAGACATCATCAAATACAACTTATTACATCCGGTATTTGCTATTGCATGCTTATTTTAGACCGTGTATACATTAACAAATTTTTATTTGGAGAAATTCTAAGTATGAAAATTGCCAAAGGTAACTTAAATTAGAATATTGAAGGTTCCATTTATCTGTTACTTTGTTTCTAAAATTAAACAGTGGGTCAGTAAAAGCAAAAGGAATTGTGTATTTGAACGGATCGTAATCAACTTGTTTGTACGTACACACGGAATTGCGTTCTAAGAATATTCAACCACATCTAAATGGTTTGACCACTTTGTCCACTGTCTGCTTGATTATCGGAAATGTGGAGATATAATTAGAGCTGTATTTGAAATGAGTTATTGGCAACAACGAAAGAAATTGTCGGTTAACAGCAAACATTTAAGAATAAATTGGCGGAAGAAGGTAGATAGCTGTACTTGCAAATTTAATGAAGAAATAAAAAATTGAAAACTTAATATACATTTTTTTACACTCAGTTTATTAGTTGCAATTCCATTTTCGATAGATAACCAGCTTTCTACGACAAAAACTTTGTACCTAGGTCTTAAAATGAAAGATGATGTTCATGAGAGGCTTTCAAAATAAAAACTGAAGACTAAGATCATTTGTTCCTTTCCAAAACTAGCTGCAATTTCATTTTAGAAGGACGTGACTGAGAAAATTCAAAAAGCAGTCGTTCGAAAGAAAAAAAAAATTGAAGATGGTAGATATTCACAAAGATTATTAATTCAAATGTACAACAACTCTTATTGAGAATACAAAGAAAGAATAATTGAAGAGTGGACGGGTCATTTTCTTCTTTTCAGAGCCTCTTCATCAGTTGCAATACCATTGTTGAGAGATCAAGATCATCAACGGTTTTAAAATAATTTGACAAAATAATACCAATCACAATCATTAATGGCTGCTTTTCCTTGAGAAGAGTCACAATAATATCTTTAACAGTATATATTCATTTCAAAAGATTGTATTAAACGAAACATTCAAGAAAATGGGCTCGACGTTTGATAGCTTTAAGACAAAAATATTGTTTCGAGCTTAACTAAAGCATGAAGAATGAATTTATTGGTTCGAAAGAATGTTACGCATACATTTAAGACACAATTCTTGACATAGCACACCGAGGCGTTGGTATGGTTGTTTAATTATGATCACTTTCATAACGGCAACATAATCCACGATCCATTTCGATACTGACATTTGACTCTCTTGAATCCAAGCTTCTACTCTTGACGCGTTCAACAGTTTCTAACGAGAATCTATACAATTTACAAGGTGATGATGAATAATAATAAATGATAAAGGGATTTCCTCTCGTAAGTAAGTGAAATATTTTATTGAAGATATGACAAGATTTTTTAATTAATCTCCTTCAAACTACTGCCCTTGGCGAGCAATGGACTAAACATCTAATAGCATTCTCCAAATTTTTTTCATGATGATACAAGTGAATATGGTATTAGAAAATCTACCCAAATATAAGCGCGCTCTGTTTATAAAATGTAATAGACATGAAATTTTTCTAACCCATTAGATTTTTTTTTTGGAAAACTAAATGTCAAAGCAAAAAAATATATCAAAATGAAATCTTTGCGAAAAATATTGTAAATATGGAACTTAACATAATGGATTGGACAGACAGGAAAATCACATAATTGTTTTTCTTTTAAAAACATATTTGGTAAAATATTTAAAAATCGCTTTAAATTTCCTCGAACCTATCTACTTTGTTTTTACATTTTCGAAATTATGATTTTAACTTTGTCTTTATTAATTCTATCTGGATAATTCAAAGGGAGTTCGCCGAGGCTGCGTTCTTTCTCTACAATTATTTAATCTATATTCTTAGTTTGTTTTTCAGAAAGTGCTGGAGGAGAGACATGGGGAACATCAACAGCTTAAGATTCGCTGATGATACTACCGATGATACTGAAGATCTTCAAATCCTATTAGAGAGAATCAACCGAGAATGTGAAAGTGTAGGACTCACTATAAATATTGAGAAAACTAAATTCACGGTTAAAAGTAAAAACCAAAATATTACACTGAATGGAAAACAAATATAATGGGTGCAAAAATATAAGTATCTCAACACTGAAATGGATCCAGACGAAGAAATCAAGATCAGAATTGAAATGGTTCGAAAGGCATTTGTCAAGTACTCTTCAATGTTTTCAAATAGAAGTCTAAACCTCTACGTAAGAATAGGATTCATGAAATGTTATATGTGGTCAGTATTGCTGTACGGAGTGGAAACTTGGACTTGAAAGCTCAAACTAACAAAAAACTTGTGGTATTTGAGATGTGGCTCTATAGACGCATCCTGAAGATACCCTGGACTGACAGAATCAACAACGACGAAGTACTAAGACGCATTGGTTGCAAAAAAGCTGTTGACAATTATTAATATCTTACATAGGACACATCTTACGCAACGATAAATACCTACTACTACAGAGCATAATGCAGAGCAGAGTAAAGGGAAAGAAAGGCATCAACAGGAAGAAGAAATTCTGGCTCCAGCCTTCAAGAGAAGACGGCATGAAAAGAAGAAGATCTGGATAAACTCTATAGATAAATCTCTATAGAAATCATAATTTTTTTCGTAGTTTTGTCATTATTGTTTTTACTTGTTTGATTGATTTATGGAATTATTTTCTATTCAGCTGCACTCTTGCATCCTTTGCAATATTAGAAATAGTGACATAATGACACGTTTGGCATATTTTCTATTTTCGGGAAAAGCAAGAGGTGACATGATGCTATTACCAGTGAGTAAAGTGGTTGGAAATATTATGCTTCGGTAATCGAACATATATTTTTGATATTCGACACGTCTTTTTAAGACAAGAGAGTCTTCCTATTTTCTCACAATAGAAATCGTAGTTTAGTGAGATGTCTCTCTGCGAATCAAGTCAAACCATTGTCCATATATTGTATAGTGCCCAATAAAGCCTCTCCCACATTGACTTACGGATCCAGTGTTGAGTTAAACCGAACGTTTCTTCAATCAGTGGTATACACAAGTAGAAGTTACGGATATGACACAAGAGAAGAAAAACAGTGTTCAAAGTTACTGCATTATCACCATAAACATATTTCAATCATTGGTGCGCTTTTTTGACAGATTTTTCAACTTGAAACGAGTACGTTGTTCAATATTCGTATTTCACGACAGATACTGGACAGACGATCTCACATGTGAGTTGAAATAGATTATTGCTATTATAGAAAATATTAAAGAAATAAAATTCATCCATCGTATTTTTATTATTTTATATTGGGCTACCAACGTGCTTACATATTTTCTACTGTTTAATTATCAATCTCAATCGTGGATTTACATCACGACGCTTTGATGTCATCACTTATCGAATTAAATGACTTCTACAGATTGTTCAATAAACATCAAGCTAAAAATACAGCCGCGGTTGAGTAGATTTTAGAGAATATGTTTTATATACTCCTTAATATCGTTTGCAACGATAAATGATTACAAGCATTAATATAAAATCAGGTTTATACTTTATTTATATAAACGAATGGTTTAAAAAAAAGAGTCGTATACAAATTATATTTCATCTATTCCATCTTTTCTATTCGATAAGTGTATGGATTAAGTTTGATGTTGTACAAGGAATATTAAAATTATGATTATCCTTAAAATTATTACATGTCTGCAGAACGTTTTTTATTATTATGTCTAACCAAACGTACATTTATGTAAACATAAAGGAGTATCAATATATGTTCATTTAAGATACAAATAATGAATCAAAAAAACAAAATGCTTAGACGAATCCGCTTATGCTTTGAAGAGAAAAATGATAACAAATGCACCCTAAAACAAAAAAATATTCTCAAGTACGTATTTTCAATATGAGCAAAGTCTATCATTTACATAATATAGAGGGGTTTTCAAATGACATATCCCAATTAGGTTGGAGAAAATATATCAAAGGAATCACTGTTTTTATCTTATAACTTTATTTAAGAGATTTTGCTTTATCATCTTCTGTTTAGTGGGACGAATGTGTACATGTAGATGAAAAAATTAATTCCAATCTATTCTACTATGTACTCTACGTAATCAATGATATCACTTTTTTATTTGCCCAAATCTCTTTCCAAATGTCTGAGTAATTGTTCATCATGTAAGTTCTTAAAGCAATCATGCTGCTTTAGTACGAGGATGGTCCCAGAAGTACCCCCCAGCCTGACCTAGAGTTGTAACAAGTATTTGCTAATAAATGTATCGCCAAATTGGGAGTAAAATATTATTTGTTCACTCTACTTTCCAGAATTTTTCCTAATACTCTAGTTAAGCTTGTTATAAATGAAATTGTTCAGTGAGTTTCCATACTATTTCAATCTTCAGCTTCAGAAATCGGTATGTTACTTTTGCTTTTGGAAATTGTTCTGTTTTCAGTGAAGTGTTTATTGTTGCAGTGGGTGCAGCACTTATCTTATCGAAGGAATTTTTCTTTTTTTTACCCTTCAAATATTCCATTTTCAAAATGTCATTGTTAAAATCGTTATTTAATTCTACTTATGAATTATTTTTCTGACTAACACATTTGGTCAGTGATGGGGTTATCCATGGTTTTTTATGTTTTATCTTGAGTAAATAACAAATTATTTCTGTTTCCTCTTGTTTAAAATTTATTAATTTTTCCTTGTCAACGAACCCGCGTCTTTTTATCCATTCTCCTTAAATGGTAAGTATTAAGGTACTTTCGCATAGATGTTCGTGAGTGTGCGAAAAAGTATGGACACTCGAGACCTCCTGCATGTATACCTGCCGTTTTTTCGAGAGTGTTGCCGATTTTATGCTAACCTCTGTAGATAAAGCTAATATTTTGATTATGTGTTGAACAATATTAATTGGTCCGTCAATGTCATTCAAGGTAATTAGTGGCATTCTCAAATGAAGTATTTCAGCATTGATAGGAAATATGGAACGCAATTGTTCCTACAGAAATTCACTATGCCTTTTATATTTCTATTCGTACAGCCTTCTCACTAATAACTATATTTGTTTGTATTGTTTTGGGATCGTTCGTAATTTATAATGGATCTGGTCTACGTCTATCCATCTAAGGGACAAAAGTAATACCTTACAAAACTATTGTATCGGTTTGAACAAAAACAAAATCACAATGAATATTCCATCGAACCTAGCATTCAGTGAACGGAAATATTTTCGAACGGATACTGGAGCTGTAATTGCTTTCCAATGTCTTTACACTGCAACTTTTCCGACTTGTTTGTATATAAATATTATTTATTATATAGTTATTACAACTATCCTTGCCCGGAGAAAAACAAATTCCGCTTTATTTCTTTCTCAAGTCTCTCAAGATGTTTGTATTTGAGATAATTTAATTTGAGACTATCTTATCAATTTCACTACACTCGTATGTATGTATCTGTATTCATACTTTGTTAGAAATTAAAATAAGATCAGATGTATACTATATAGATTAAAGTCATTTTAAATGAGCTAGGTTTGTCCAAAAACATCGACATTTCTAGGTGAGAACTTTCAAAGAAATCCTCACAAATTGTTTTGATCGGTTACCTACTGAATAAACTATTTCGTCATATGTTGTTAATCTCAAAAATTAGATCAATAAACTTGCGTAAAAAAAATTTATAACAAATTTTGAAATTTAGAATTTGAAAAATAAGGATCATTTACTGTTTTATTATCAATTTATTGGGAATTGATCTAATGTAATTCGATAGACAAATTTATGATAAGGAAGAAGATCAAACCACTAAACATCAATTAAATGCCAATCAATTACTTATTTCTTTTAGAACAACCAGTAGTTGTTGGTTCCAAATGAATTTCAAGATCAAGTCTATTTAGAATCTTTTCTCCTTTCTTCCATTACTAACCATTCAGAGGAAATACAAATGTGAATGTAATAAGTGAGTTTTGAATAACTTTTCGACACCCCATGACTTTGCACAACTTGGCAAGCTCTTCTATTGGAATTTTATGTATCCCCATACAAGTTGATAATTCCTTTCGATTTAGATTTCCTTCAAAAGTGAGTAGATCATCACTTTCATGATTCGCGGTTCAATGAAAGTAGCTTCAATTATGAAAAAATAATTTTTTTGAATATTCAACCTCTTCATCTTCTTTATCCATAGCCTTTAACACATTTAAATTTAATGATGAGCAGTTGCAGTAGAGCTTTTCCCTATTTAATTTGATCAATAAAAATATTCCGATCCACCATCCTTCTTTCATTAAATGATGTTCTGTTTTTATTAAAACAAACACATACCTAACCTTACATTCTCCTATATTACGTTTCTTTCTTGTGTTTCCACTTAATCTATAAACGGGAATTTTTACTTTTTGTTCCAATAAGCACAGATACAAATGAGGCATTAAACTCATTTTAACGAATGAATTGTGGTTCGATCGAATTCTCGGATCCAAAGGATTCTTTAAAATGTATTTAATCAATTTTTTTTTTAATTTATTTATGAAGTTTGTATCGTTTTCGCCTAGTGGTGCAGATGGTATACAAGGAACAAGGATATTCAATTTAATGTAATTGCTTTTCGGAATATGTTAGATCAAATAAACAAAACGGATTTGTAGGTTTCAGCCAACTAGGAATGAAAAATGATATAGAGCTTATGTTAACTTTTATCCGGTTCACATTATAGCCATATTACTAACACCGCAATTGTGACCTAACTATCATCTTGGTCACCAAATTTGTTCCCAAAACACAGAAGATAAGCTTTCATAACTTTTAGTGATAAATATGGGCTTTGTGAGTTTAATATAAAAGGTCCACAAATGTAAAGTAGTTTCTACACTGAGAACTCGCCATTTTATATATTAACTCTTATTAAAGTACAAAACCATGCTCGACAACAAATTTTTTCACTTTTGAAAAACGAAAAAGACATTCATTTTTCATATACACTTTCTATATTATAAATATTAGTGTCAAGAACGGTGATCATTCATGGGTTTGATGATATGCTACAAAAACGAAAACGACTGTTAACGCTTTCTGAATCGCTACGGCAGAATGTGACTGTACAGCGAAAACAATATGGTCGCATTCACACCGACTATAGAGAAGGCAAAGACCGTTCCATCCAGTTAAGGTCATGGGGTCGGTTTTTTGAGATGCGCGTGGGATAATTTTTGACTATCTTGAAAAAGGAAAAACTATCAACGGCGAGTATTATGCGAATTGTTGCAATGTTTGAACAAAAGCAAAAACGACCGTATGTGGCCGAAAAGAAAGTGTTGTTTTATCAAGACCAATGCACCAGCTCGCACGTCCGTTATTTTAATGGCTCAAAAAAAAATGATGAAGGTTAATATTCATTATATATAGACCATAAACAACAATTTGAGTTCAGGATTTCCTCATCTTCTACCATCATTACCATGTCATGTACGTAAAGGGTCTTTGATATTTTAATGTTTATCATTTTCCAGTGTTCGACTTTCAATTATTTTCTTTGTCTTAGTATACATACTTGCTTTATTTCTTTTGTTGATGCATTGTTGAACATATTTAATACTTTTCGCCAAACTTTGACATGATATTTCGTATATTTATTCGTTTTTTGATTTGATAACGGAAAAATTATGTTGAATAATCAACAAAGAAAGAAAATGAATATTCTATTTCCGAACAGTCTTACTTTTCAAATTAATACGATCGAAGGTTTCTATAGATTTACAAAAGAAATTATATTGTAGAAACGAAATGATAGATGATATGTTATGAATAATGTTCAATGAACGTTTAGTAGTTTTCATACTATGAAGTTACTTTATTCAATGGTTACGATGAGTTAAATGAAATGTGAATAGTATGAATTCTCTTATCTCTAACAAAGGTTGTTGATGACAAAAAAGCTTTTAAATTAAGGTAATAATCTACATAGAATTCAAATAGAAAAAAACTTTATATGGTTGCCTTTTATAATAAAACTTCTTCATTTATCAATCAGACGCCGATAAAGACAACAAAACCCATTTGACTTTTTTGTTTAACTAAATTTTTTGCTTCTTGGAGAAAAAATTGAACTGCTCTACAAGGAAAGAGCGATTAATTTATAATGGAAAAAATGAGATGAAATGTAACAGTTAATCTGAAAAGGTTGGAATTGGTTAATTCTATCCTATCAATCGTCCATTCTTTCTAGATACGATATAAATTATTGGAGGGTATTTTATACTACGTCCTTCTTTGATGATCGAACCAATTCTTAATTTGTGCATTTAATTTAGCTGTGTCCTTCTTCTTATCGATTTATTTGTAAGAATCGTGCAGCAGTCGATTCTTAATTAATTTCCGATTCTTTTTGTGACGACATTTTGGTAATCCAATCAATCCATCTTATAAATGAACATATTGACATTAGTGTTATAAGATATAATTCATTGACCGTATTTTGTTTTTTTTTACTTGTACATTTGCCTTTGGCGTAACAAGAGATTATGTCAAGAATATGATCGAGAAATATTGGTTTACTCTGCCATAAAATTGTACCTCTTGTTCTGTATTAGAATGCCAGAAGAAGCTCTATATTGTAATATAAAATCGACGCTTTCAAGAAGAACTTATGTCACCAAAGTGACTAAATTGTGTCTATGGATATATAAAAGACACCTTGTTTTGGTTTGTTTTTATAAAGACCTGAAGGAGGCATTTCCAGAACAGCACCTGAAATAATATACTTGAAAACATCCCTAAATTAGACTTTTTTTATTAGGTTGGGTGAGGTTGTCATATTTCTATGAATTTGTACATTTCTAAAAATATTCACGTATATCTATCTACAAATTAGGTAATTCTTTTATTTTAACTAAGAGAAGTTTTATAATTATGTACAATATCCGTGTTAAAAGTGATTTTATTTTGTAATTCCACGAACTTTTAATGCTTATATTATAAATAAATATTTCCGTAAAATTAATAATAAAAAATTTGCCATATCCTGTGAGAAATAAGGGCGATAAGAAGTAATGCTCATAGAGTTTTATTGGATTAGTAATTTCTTTAATGTTGGATGGGTTTGATTAAGGTGACCTTAATAAATATTTTTCAACAGCTACGTATGATATGGTGAGGTTTACAAATAGAGAAATCATTTTTAAAATACGCAATATCTTCCTCTGTCCTAATAATAAAGCGATTCACTTCTAAAAACTTTAAAGCTAACGAATTTGCATTTACAACTAATTAGTTTTTTTCTGGCATTGAGATCAAGAAAAATCAAGAACGTGATCAATCATTCCAATCATAATAGAACACTCAAATTTACTTTATTGCTGACATTTCATTAATTGTAATTTCACATGTCTAAAATTACGATTTTTTATCAATTGGATCACTGTTCGAAAAAGTACACACAAATTACATAAAGGGACACATCCATTAATCCTACCTTAACAAAGTTTCTTTAAAACCCCGGTAACCTGTTGAATGTAGGGAATTAATGAGCACGGCTGTGCTCGACGGAATAACTTCCGCACTCACCTAACTTTATCCCGAGAGATACCGCGTCGCACTGTTACCAAAAGAAATTCAGCATCGGATATGAGAGAGCGTCATGACGCTGAGTCTATACAAACGCAGCGACAATGATGGCCAAGCGCACTCCGGGAGAAAAGACGCCGTCGACAATATGACGGGAAACGACCACCGACACCGCAGGAAAAAGTTGAGTGAACTTGAGTAATTTGGTAGAGAAAAATGCAGGAAGCTTATTGCATTATGTAGTAATACGGAAAAATAGGAGCGCCCTATATATTTTGGAATATATTATTTTCCAATAAATCTATGTAGTTTTGAAATAAGTTCATTATTTAAGCAAATATTAGATAACAACCAACTTAAAATAACGGTTATGGGATGTAGACATTAACTAGTCTCGAATTTTCTTAGCAAGAAAAATACTCCATCAGGTTATCGTTTCTTGATTGTTCTCAAAGCATTGGATCCAAAAAGTACAAAAAAAAACGATATTGATAAATTAAGTACCCAGATAAAAATCGCTCATTATTTTTTCGAAACGAAATCAAACAAGAAGAGGGTTGATAAAGATGAAGTTAATAGAGACAACTTAAACTTTCTCCACATAAAAAAACAGTGTAATTGATTTTAATATCTAACACTTCATTATTTCGTTATGGAACAATGAACGTGGGATTCCAAGCCTGAAATATTGAATAATAGAGCGAACTGGTACTCGACCAGAGAAGACTTCTGCTTAGAACACCAAAAATAAGCAGGGTGATCACACTACCTCCTTTCAAACAAGTATTCGCTATAGTGGAATGTAGTGACCAAATAAACACAGTAATTCAATATATTTAGACAGCAGATGTGCTATAAAAAGCATAACAGCCGAAGTAGTCTAGTCTTGTACCAGCTTCTCGAAAGTTCTACATGAACTAATGAGTAATGATGTAGACTGGGATCAGCAACATTACCAGTGGGGCTAGAACTCAATCTTGGTGTATCCAACTAAAATATAAGAAGTCTGCTCGCAAGATTCTTTACAGAGGTAAATGGACATGGTACAAGTTAAGGCACATATAGTTGGCCCTTCTGATAGTGCATGCAGGAGAAAGAAACTGCATCCCAGCATTCACACTTGTTAGGTCCAATTATATAGGACTCGTTCAAAGTTTCAAGCCAAGGCGCCTCGTAGCTTTTGTGTGTTTTGTAAAGACAAGAAGGGCCTCATAGAAGGCCTATGTACTCAAATATTCTTGAAGGCCCACTCTCATAACTATGCACCATTCTGGATTTGCCGGAGAACACACTATTTGAAAGATAAGATTTAGTTTTTACAATAATCAAGTTTTGAAAGGAAAGCACAAAACATGTTTGTACCATCAAGTCATCTCTCATTTGTCAACTTCCTCAAACCTATTATTTTAAATGGGGAATATACCATTGGAAAGACATTTAGTTGGAGTATATCATATTTTTTCGATATTTTCATCGACTTTGTGAAAAGTTTTTAGTAAAAGTGCAACAAAAAGTGAAAAACCACGTTTATGATTTGCTAGCTTTTTTTTCTGAAATAAATTGAAACAAATATTGTGAAAAAATAGTGATTTCACACGTAGACATTTTATTTAATTTTGTTGTTAGTTAATAAATTTAGGTATTTACAATATGAGCATCACTCATACTACAACGTCAGCTTATAAACCCATACAAAATATACAGTTAAACATTCTACTCTTTCGACGTGCCAGTTCAATAAATTGAATAATCCTTAAAGTAAAATCGATCTTATAAATATGTTGAATGAGTCAAAGTTGGAAGCTTTGAGGTAACGACTAGAGTATAAATTTGTACAAAAAAAATAATTTTCACGTGGAATTTATAAAACTTATTATAATGAATTATTTTGGGTCAAGTAAATATTGTAATAGATTAACTTCCAAACAAACAAACAATGAATAGTAAAGAACAGAATTTACAAAGAACTGTAAAAATAGTGTTAGAACTGAAGCAGTTGAAGTAGCCTAGGAACTTTGTACAAAAACATGAAAATTGTCCGAAGAATTTGGTTTTTCGTCCAGTACCGTTCGTAGAATTCTGAAAAATATATTTATTACATATCCTTTTTGGTTTCGTGTAGCCACAATTTGCCAATAGCTATTTTGACCAAAATCTTAGAGTATTCCACGTGTCCGTAAAAATGTATGAGGATAATAGTGTTAAGCAAATTCAATCATAAAATTTGAACCGAGAAATATTTTAAATGCGCTTAGTGAAGATATCAGAATTGTCTATTATTATCTGTTCAAGAAGATGTTGGAATTAGCCTATCGCTAGAAAGACCTAAATTGCATCTTACAAATCTACAATTCTCAATTTCTCAATTTCTTTAGGTGCTTTGCCGTATACCAGTGGTCAGTAATCAATCCTGTGATCATCTTCAGCTAATTTTTTGAGTTGGACAAGATTATCTTCAATGAATCTTTGAATAGGGTTTGGGCGTTTCGCATTTCGTTGATTTACAACCACAAGTTAACGGCTCAATAGCTTTTTTGTTAATTATACTTTTGAGTAAACCATCGGGTCATCGATTGGAGAGATCAGATGATCCATCCAGACTCATAAGAGCTTGAAATAGCTTTTGATCACATCTTTCCAAGCACTTAATATGAACTCGTACCATCCTAGAGGTGATAATCTAAGTGATTCGAAAGCTAGGCGGTAAAACAGACGATATAGGTGCTTTTGTTTCTAGGTACAATTGTTGTCATGTACAGGTCTAAATTGGGAGCTGTTTAAAAAATTGTGGCTATGGTTATAGGATATCGGCCTATCGCTACAAGAATCTGTTTTAGTTGTGTCTTTAAGTCATCTGTATACCAAACAAGATCAAGAAAAAATATTGACATATAGACGGAGCGTTTTGCAGGATCTGGTCGTGGATATGGTACTGACTATATTTCAAGACAGATGTATAAGTAGAAGGGAACCTACCGAGAAAAATTATACATCTCTGTAATTCAATACAATAAACATGAAATTCATCAATTATTCCGTAATTTCTGAATCTTGTGGAATTATTCATTTATGCAGAAAATTACGGTTTCTATTTAATCTTAATCCTCATTCTCCTACTGTCTTCGTAATGAATGCCAATAAACTGAAACGACAAGGATAGTGATGATACTCCGAATGAAAACAGGATTAAGCGAAGCACGCAAATGTCATAAAAATCAGATTAGATGAACCAGCTTGAAATCACAATCACAGATGTATACACGTTTGAATGAGTAAGCGTTTCTAAATGACTGGAAGCAGCGATAATCGTCTAATTCTAGAAGGGTAAATTAAAGATATTTAATAATAATTAACATCTATTTCAGTTGAAATAGAGAAGAAAATACTGGTAATGAATGATGGTTTCCAGCATTAAAACTCCCTGCGCTTAAAACTTCGTTACTTTGTATTTAAATCTTGGAATAAGGATAAAATTTTTGATTCTCAAAAGCTTTTATCAATAATAATTTATTAATAATAAGAATATCTACTGTTTACATATCTACATATATCTATTTTCAATATATTTCAAATTTAGAATATTTTATGTACCAGGGTTTTTTGAAAAGTTTCCAAGAAAAGTAATTTTTTACTTTTTATACAGCAGCGAGTTGTTTATATTAATTTCTATGAAAATATTTTCATTTATTTGTTTTTTTCTCTAACCTAGATTTATAGAAATATCATTTCTGCTATATATTGTTTAGCAGCGAGAGTTAGTTTATAATTAAAAGTCGTAGTGAACGAAGCAAGCAAGCAAAAATTGGCATAGTAAAATTAGAATGATTTGTGATATCAATTTTTTACTATTTAGTAGATTTTATTAGTTAAATTTATAAAGTTTAAATATTTTCTTACGTCAACTCAAATGTAAACCTGCTCTCAAATTTATTTTAGAAAACATAGTCCACGAAAAGATAGGTTCACTGAAGTTTCCTTCAACGTTTTCCTGCTGAGCCAATTTTTTTGTATTAATTCAAATGCAACTTCTGTGATATCATTACTGTTCCTAATTATGTGAGATGAATATTATGAAGCTGCAAAAACTTTTAATGAACAGTCACCAGTGTGAACAATATTGTTTGTTACTAGTAACTGTAATGAGTCAGCATCTCAAATATGGTAATTACGGTTAGAACGTCAAATTATTATTTACTGACAAGACAAAGAGCAATTACTTAACATTTTTTAGTCTTATATAATGTATACTTCTACCATCATTGTGATGTATGTTTACGGTTATTCTTATAAACTTATTCCGTTGAAAATCATTAGTTCCAATTCATTTATAGTCACTGACCTGGTGATATTTCCGATATAAAAGTTCGTCAATATATTTCTTTTTGGCTAAGCATCTTATCAACCATGAATAAAGGTTCAATTTTCATCTCATAAGTTGAACTATCATTCATTATATTTCTTGCTGTTAAAGTTCATAATTTTGAGTTTCTATATTATCGATTAAATCAAAGTTAAAATATATGGGAAGTTGGTGATTGGAATTATGAATACTAAATACTCAACTTCCTATATTCATTTCAATGAAGATGACATGTTTTATTAATTCTTACCGATTCATATAATGATAATCAACTGCTTGTGAGCTATTAGCAAGCAATAAATAAACATGACTTAGAACCGTGATTTCCAAAAGTGTCCATGTGAACTACCAGATGTCCACGGGAGACTTGACGGAGGTCTACGTTGGGTGTGACAAAAAATGGGGCCCACAATCGTAAGCGGAGGTCCATGAAAAATGTATTTAGTTTCGATAGTGAAGATGTTGGCTTGACATCTCATCACTATAAGCAGATAATATTTCAAGGAATTCAGCGACTGTTATTTGTAAAATCTTACATATTCCATAATCAGTACAACGCGTCGAGACTTGTCCGTGCCGGCCGCCGTCCCATCCGCAACTCTTGTTCAGATGTGCAAACTAATACGAGGTATGGCACCAATCGCATCAATTTGTAAGTAAACAGTCAACAAAATAAGAAGCAATAAATACATTGAATACGCCCTCATTTGTACATTTGGGATGAAAAAGACTCCTAACGAGTCCTGTAAGTTGGTTGTCGGAATATGCATGTTTATCAAGATTTTATTCACTTTTTGGACTCAGTTTTAGAGTTTATGCAAAGTAAAGATCATAATTTAGACGAAAACTTGATCAGAAATTTGACAGTTTTGCTAAAAAATCTAAGAGTATAATTTCAGCTTTTTGACTGATTTTCCCCCGTCGTATCACCACTGCTACACCAACAGTCACAATTACACTGTCTGACGCGCGTTTCAATAACCAAATTATTATCTTCAAAGATTTAAGGTAAACTAAAACCTAATGACATGAATTACCTTTTAGTTTACCTTCAGTCTCTGAAGACGATAACTTGGTTATCGAAACGCGCGTCAAACAGTGTTATTGTGAGTGTTGGTGTAATGGTGGTCTGAACAGTGTGTTCAGTATGAATATCACCAACGGCTCCAGAAATTTCAGCTTAGTCAGTGGAAAGATAACATTACGATTATCAGAAAGTTTTTAAATCAATGAAACCTTCAAGTTACCCGAAATCATTAACGTTCTTACAAAAATATCTATCTCTATTTGAAATACTTTTAATTACTTCCAACTTCATATTATATTACATGAGTTCAGATTTTGTTGTAATGTAGCTGAAAACTCTAACGAAATTATGATTGGGAGCTTCGTATAAGCGTGAGCCAGCAACAACAAAATTGATCAGCTTACCCACCCTATGAAGTTTTCTATTGTTTATTATATTCGATACAAAATGAGAAGTTATAAAATCTCGTCTTGTTCGCTGCATATGTGGTATCAAATATAAGAATACAGTGCTTTTCAGATAAAAGTATCCACCTTTAATAACTTTTGTAATACTGGTATTTAGAAAAAATATAAAAACACGTCAATTTATGTTGGGAGGGGCAAGCATTATGGCTTATTTAAACTTACTGGAAAAGCCACCCCCTCACCCCTTGCAGCATCCCCTTTATTTTTTTAAATTACTTTTCATATTTTTTATGTAAAATTTGGATACTCCTCTTTGAGCTGATTTCAAAAATGTAGGTTAAAGTGGTTAGTTTATGAGATAAACAATTTTTCTTTTAAGAGCACAAATTTTACTTATTATTTACTTTCACCTTATTTGCCTGTACTAAAATGGGTTGTACAACAGTTCAAACTCTTTAATCTTTTTAACTGTGCTATTTATTCTACTTAAAAAATCCAAACAACAAAAAACTCTACTTTTTATTAAAGTTTGACATTGTCAACTAGAATTTGTAGTCACTATTGATGTAATTTGATACATTATTTATTTTGTTTCTCTGAAATGGTTTACTCTTTGCAAGAAAGAATTGAAATTGTAGGTTTATACTACCAAAATAATAATTGTGCAAAAGCTGCTGCTAGAATATTTAACGAATTACATGACGGAAGACATGCAACTCATAAGTATGTAATTCAACTGATGGAGAAATTTACCACAACAGGGTCTGTTTGCAATAAATTGCATAAGCGAGAGGGACTCGTAAATAACGAAGCAATCCAAGTGGCAATTTTAGGGCAAGTCAGCTTAGAGGCCCAATCGTTGTCAACAATAAGTAGAGCGATCGGTGTTTCATCTTCTACAGTTTTCCGAGTTCTACATAAATTCAAGTACCACCCATACAAAGTTAAGTTGGTGCACGAGTTGAATGAAGATGATTTTGATCGTCGTCTAGAGTTTTGCGAATCAATGACGCAAATTATCAATAACAATCCACAATTGTTAAACAATACTTGCTTTTCTGATGAATGCTCATGGTCATTAAATGGCTTAGTAAGTAGGCATAATTGTAGATATTGGGCTGAAAGTGATCCACATATTATGCGTGAATTCCATACACAACATCCCCAAAAGTTAAACGTTTGGTGTGGTATCCTAGGTGACCACATTGTCGGACCTTTCTTCATCAACGGAAATTTAAATGGTGAATCATATCTTGAGTTACTCAGGGAAGGGGTTGACCCACGTATTACAACAATAATAGAAAATGATGATAACCTTTCCGAAGATTTACTGGTATTTCAACAAGACGGAGCTCCCCCACACTATGCTATGCCTGTCCGACAATTTTTAAACGAAACATTCCTCGCTCGTTGGATAGGTAGAAGGGGGCAGATGATGGAGTGGCCACCTAGGTCACCGGATTTAACACCCCTAGACTTCTTTTTATGGGGGTATTTAAAAACAAAAGTTTATGCTACCCAACCAGAATCTCTGGATGATTTACGAGAGAGGATAGAAAATGAATGTCGACAATTAAATCCAGCCGTATTAAGCAATGTCAGAGAGGCATTTCAAAATAGATTATACCATTGTATGGAAGTGAATGGTACTCATTTTGAACACTTATTGAAACTTCATAATAAATAGCACAGTTAAAAAGATTAAAGAGTTTGAACTGTTGTACAACCCATTTTAGTACAGGCAAATAAGGTGAAAGTAAATAATAAGTAAAATTTGTGCTCTTAAAAGAAAAATTGTTTATCTCATAAACTAACCACTTTAACCTACATTTTTGAAATCAGCTCAAAGAGGAGTATCCAAATTTTACATAAAAAATATGAAAAGTAATTTAAAAAAATAAAGGGGATGCTGCTAGGGGTGAGGGGGTGGCTTTTCCTGTAAGTTTAAATAAGCCATAATGCTTGCCCCTTCCAACATAAATTGACGTGTTTTTGGATTTTTTCTAAATACCAGTATTACAAAAGTTATTAAAGGTGGATACTTTTATCTGAAAAGCACTGTATGTAGACAAATTTTTACTAGCATCGACAATAATTACTTCCCGTATCTTTTTTTCTGAAATACACAAAAAAATAATGCCTAATTGAACATAAAACATATTTTTTGAGAGTATTACATTTTGTTTCCAACACGTTCATTCAATTGGATTAGTAAACTATTGTTAATCTCCTCAAACCCATAAAGGAGAAGCTTTTTGAAGTACCATCGAGCGGGTAAAGTCTGTGACTTTTTAAGAGCTATTAAATAAAAAATTAATTTATTTTTCAAAGTAATATCTTTCTAACTCTATACACTTTGTCCAAGTTCCACCAATCTATTCGTCCCTTCTAAAAATAGTCACTAAGGGTTACACCTAGATAGTAGGGTGGATAATCTAGTAATTCGTAACCTAATGAATCGAGATCTACAATGAAAATTGTATACGGATGTTCCTTTAGAATAAGTATTCATATATTATGTTCTGATTTTTACACCTTTTAAAAAATACTCACTATACATTATACCGCGTGTATAAAAAAACGGTCATCTTGACTGTATAGGTTGACTAACCTAAGAAGAATTTCTCTGACTCAGATTTACCCGAAGAAACCCACTGCTTTGACTCTTTTTTTGACTCTGGTGTGTTATGATATATTTAACATTCTTGCACACTTATAGAACTGGTAAGTACTCATCCAAATGGTGCTTCAACAATGGATATACTGCAAAGTTGTCACACTAAACATTTGTGATTGATCGTGAGTAAACGCAACATCCATTAAGAAAGTTTCTTTATATCCAAGTGATCACTCAAAATTGGATCTATCTAACCTTATCAGATGTCTATAGCCTTCCACAATATCTATCACTTATCACCACTGTTCATAGAATTAATATTGAAGATAAAAAGAGCAAGATATAGGAGCTTATTCAAGTGGACCTGAATTACTGATAGACATATCTAATTAGATAGCTTTGACATATTTCGAGTGAGGGGAACGGCAAGATTTCTATAGCGAGTGGTAAACTAAAGCTGTTTCTCTCTCTCCCAATAGTACAATTCTACATGCCACTTTCTCTATCTTTAATATTAACTGTTTGCTTCGTATCGCCCAATACCAGAATATATAGTAATGTTTTCAATTAAACGGGATCTAGAGATTCCAAGTAATTGTCAAACATATTCGGAAATTACTGTAATTGTGAGGCCGCAACGAAATTAATCTATACACTTTTCTACCATTGAAACTGCTCAGAATTCTCAGACTATTTTATCAATCCCATCATTGGTATGGAGTTCTTCCAGCCAGAAACTGAATTATGTACCTAGCTTTTCTGTTTAAAACTAGGGAAGGTTGTTATTCATAAATGTGTGGAGAAAAAGATTTAAATATTTGTAAATTCGCCCCGTTTACAACTAATTCGAACTGAGGTCTTCCATCCACTGCTATTTACAGTTTCTAAGATTATAATTTTATACTTGACGCACTCAAGAATTCTTGAAGAACTTGAAACTGATAGCACGATGCTTATTATGAATAAGTATATGAAACTTGCTCAGATTTTGACAATAATCAAATAGCAGATGCTGATTTACAGTTGGGAAGCTAGAAATTTGAAAAGAGATGAGCTTATTGATCCCCTTGTACCTCCTACATACAAAACATCCTTAACTAGACATTAAGGGTATAATTTTTCATGTTCGTTTTCATATAGTATGCACATCACGTCTTTCTTTCGTTTAAATGAGATGCAAAGCTGGGTTTAAGGATAGATCAAAACTTAGGACTTATTTCCATTTCGTATTACATTATTTGTGTTTTGAATGCTGAATATTAAATATATCACTTCATATTACTATAATAATATCTTATGGGGTTTTAATGTAGAGAAAACGTGTTTAGCATGAGTTTTCATCAATATCCAAATCTCCATTTAGGAAACAACTTTTCAAACATTAAGAAGAGAAAAAATTCAGGAATAAAAAAAATCAGTAAGTTTCATGAGATTTTATTATAAATTATATAGTTCTAGATAATAATCCATTCGTACATTATGAATCCAGTTACATTTAAAATTGATAAAATTTAATACAATAATATAAACAGTTGTGAGATTCTTTACATTTGGTAAGTTCACAACAGGTAATAATTTCTTATGACAAATGACATATTGGTAGTGAGGTATTGAAAATAAAATGAAGAAAATCGTGGTAGATCGATCAACGAATTTCCACAGAATGTCCAAATCTGTTACCGAACCACACTCCATTAGACTTTTTGGGGTATTGAAATTCAAACAAGTGCTTATAGATTATGAAGAATAATTAAATTTGGATTAATTAATTTATTTGATATTAATATTTGCCACAATAGACTCATGGAATCATATATTACTCTCACGCTGCGTGCTACTGGTAAAGAAATTCACAAACATCAATTGTCATCGTGTAAATTCAATTATTGTAATTTCAACTTCTAAAGATAAGAGGTGGATTCGTAGAGTATTTGTTTGTTATGGTGCTACATAATTTCAATACACCTCCTCATTACTGTACATTATCGTGTTTCCTTCTGACTTTCCATTGGTTTTCTTATTTTTTTCGTTGGTAACCATCATCTCAGTTTCTGGCCCATCGGAATTTTCTTTTGGCGAATTCCAAGAAGCTACTGTTGAATTTCCAAATATTGTGTAGAAAGCACAACTGACGAGTAGTATTCCTGCACAAACCCAAAAGACTTTCTGCCATTGTACTGCAGTTTGCTGGAAAATGTATACATATTATAACATTATATGATAATGCAAGAGATAATTACAATATTCAAGTCAAAAAATTATGGATATGAAATTTGAATTTTGGAATCAGTAGGCTATGTTGTACTTAAAGCGACAATTAGACATACGTTGCTAAGGAAATTTTTAAAGTAATCAAATACCTGTCAATTTAATTTTCTAATTTGATTCAAAAATTGTGAATTTAGTGATTTTAAAAGTTATTTTCAATTCTATAAAGTGAAAAATCTCTGATTCCAATGTTTCTTTGACTCTTTAAACGTAATTAGTAAAAGTAGCTTGACAAAAATTATTGCCAGCTAAATCGCGAAAAATTTAAGAAACCGCGTAGTTAAGATTCATAGAATGGAAGATGAAAAAACAATTGCAGTTTTTTTTCAGGAAGGGTGCTATTGGTTAAAAGTACGTTACGATCCAATAATAATGTAGATATTTCGAATATTTCAAACCAATTACATTTCTGGGAGGATTTGAGCCCAAGAGAGCTGCGATATTTACCAGTACACAAAAGCGCAAAACGATCTCGCTGTTGTCATATAGTACGTTTTGCAGTAACAGGGTGAAAAATTGGATAACGTTAATTTATCAAATTGTCGATTTATTAGATGGCTGTACCCGAGTTACCATGCGTCAACTAGTTCCGTTCTACCTTATTATTTTTAGTTGTTCTTATAGTTCACATTATAGAGTTGTTAGCGTTTCCTTTTAACAAGGAGGTAAAATTGATTCACCCACCCCAATCTTTGTAATCATTGCGGAAAATGTTTAACGAGAAGAAAGGTGTTTAATAAAAAATGTCTGCTGACAAGATATACAAAACTACACTTTGCACGTCAAAAAATATCGTTAAGTCATGTAATATTAGATAAAATCCATTATTTACAATATTATTCATGAACAAATTTAAAACCCGACAAATTAATTGATTTCCGACATGTACGGCATTGCGCAGCACCCTTACTTGAGTTGTTTGTTTTATTGGTAGCTTCTACATGATAAGTCATGTGCTGTTATAAATTTACAGAAATATGCCATTTTACAACCGTAAAAAATATTATTTCAATCGTTTTAGTGGTAAAATGCATTATAGGGCATGCAATACGAGGTTTGGCTATTAAATAAAGAGGCTGCGCGCCTAGAAGGCACCCTAGATGGGTGGGGTAAAAAACGAGTAGTGCAATGAGTATCTAGATATCTTGTCTATGCATGCCCCAAAACAGTTTTCCGTCACTATTATAGTACTTGTGCAGTAGCGTTTTGAAACGAACGTGTTTTTTTTCGTGCCGAAAACCATGTGTGACGAAAAACAGGAGCAACGTATCAATCTCAAATTTCTCGTTGAACTGAAAAAACTCCGACTCAATGCTATAAAATGTTGCAAGAGGCCTATGGAGACAATTCTCTATTTCGTGCGCGTGTTTTTGAGTGGTGTAAGCGCTTTAGAGTGTGCCGAAAGAGCACTGAAGATGACTAGCGCCCAGGTCGCCTTGTGACTGTTTCAACTCCGGAAACAGAGACCAAAATCAACTGAATTGTGCGTGCAAATCGTCGATTGAACATCCTGATAATTGCCGAGGCTGTAAACGCCGACAAAGAAATGGCTAGAAAAATTCTACACGAGGAATTACACATTACAAAAGTCTGTGCGAAGTTGGTACCAAAAAATCTGACTCCTGACCAAAAGCTCTTGCGTCAACGGGTCTGGTCAGATTTCCTTGAAAGGTTAGAAAGGTTTGCTTTGAAAGGGACTCGATTTGAGTCGATGGAAGCAGGGAAGCCAAAAACGGCATAGCTCCTAAAGGCTCTCACCAAAGAAGACTTCCAGCACTGCTTCCATTAATGGTAAAAACGCATGGAAAAGTATGTGGCGAGGGGAGTGTAGTATATTGAAGAGGAGCATTCTAATGTAGAATAATAATTTTTATAATAAAACCCTCCTTCATAACCAGACTTCATATACTATGCGTACACAATGCAAACAAAGATTCGTCAAGATTATCCGCAAAACCATCGTCAAAATTTCAGGGCGCATCGAAAAAAGTATTGACGATTGGAACACGAAGTACTTTCACTGTTTAAAATATCTATTTTAAGGAGACCAGATAACTAAGCTAAGCTAAAAGCCAATTTCAAAGTACATGCAACTTTTTTTCTACTTTTGGGCTCGTGGAGATGGAATTTTACAAGATAAATTGATTATTTTCTTATATTTCGTACAATTTAACGAGATATTGACATTTTTATAATTTAAAGTTGAGAACTTTCACATCCCGAGTCGTCAAATGCATTAAGAATGTTTTTGTGTGTAAAATTGAAGGGTAAAAAGATATATTTTCATTAAAATCTCACCCTTTTCACCTCGTTAAACAATTTTCCCCAACGACTTCAGGTATCTGGGTGAATGCATATTATTCTTCATCAATTTTTCCTCTTGTCAAGCTAAATCAGCCGTCAGGGAAACGATGCAAAATGCTCATTTGGAGGTTATATTCCCTGGACATTATACGTGCGACATTAAGGTGAAATAGACCTTTGTTGAAAACATCCGCGAAAGAAATATTTTTTCGCGGTTCTACTTACGTTTTGAAATGTAAAGTATCCAATAACAGCTGGTGTACAAAATCCCACTAATGCAACAGCGGTATTCGATATTCCCAGCAATATTGCTAAAAAAATTGATAAAAACATAATCAACATCAACATGTAAAAAGAAGTAAATAAGCTGAGGCTGTTGCGAAAGTTCATTCAATATTATTGTTTGTTACTATTGTTACGAACAAGTTCGCGAAATGGGTCTTTAGGCCGGCCCTGTCCGGCTACAATAGAATTTTAAAATTTATTTGCTTCGTTTCCTTTTGTTCTAAATCTAGAGTATATTTTTGGGATAGGTATTTAAGTACATAATGTAGCGCCATTACTGAAAGTAATCGCAAAAATTTTTTAAGTGATATTTACAAGTAAATTATTATAAGTTAAGTGTTTTAAGAACGCTAGATACAGTGTTTATTGATTCGCTTTACGAATAACAAGAGTGTAAATAAATAATAAAAACGTTACACTATTGATAAGGGAGTAATTTCAGATATATCATAAATTTCTTTATTATCAGTTCTTTGTTGATTTGATTTTCCTTTAAAATAGTTACGATGTATTTTGAAAATTGGATTATTGGAGTTTTAACTTGTCAAACCAATCAGCTAGACAGAAATTTGATAAAATTATAAAGAAACAAACAGCACAAATTAACACATAAGCATATTTGCTACAATCCATCGTAGAAAATTATTAAACTTTTTAGTTATTAATTTCATTAGTTATAAAAATCAATTAAATGTAATTGCTGTGACCATTTTTCTTATTTATTATCAAGATAATTGTTTGAAGAATGATTTGTCCCCATTGCCATATAACGTTAAATATTTATTTTAAATTGGTAAACGTCTATTAGCTGCTATTTACCATTGCTCTTAAGAATTTATCGTTGAATTCACAGTGAGCTTGAGTCAGTGTAGATAAGAAGCTTTGCAATAAGATAAAACAATCTTAAACACAGAAATTATGGAATTTAAAATTATCATATATAGTATAAAACTATAACTACGAAGAACAACATATGTTCTAAAAATTTGATTATTATTTGTGTAAAGATTCGTTTCAAGAAGAAATATATTCTATTTTTCGAATTTTTATATCAGAGTAAAATAAGAAATGATCGAATATAACGTCATTCAATTACACAATGAATGCTCATGAAAAATGAAACAATATAAATCGAGAATTATTTATTTACACAATTCTCATCCACAACAAAAGTTATATCATATAAAGAAATTACCTGAGTGATTAGGACTGATATCTACAAGTCCAGCTAATGCTCCTGTGGACACCGCGCCATTGACAGTTACTGCAAGTGTCAACATAGCTACTGCAATCATTTTATCACAACCTGAATATGCTAAGCCAAGCATGAATACTGCTTGGATACCATTTGCTAGAAATTAACGAAAGTTATCACTTATAATCTCTCCAGGGTTTGTTATTTCCGAAAATCCCAACTTATTATCAGTAAAAAATTAGGTACGAAAATTTTATACTGAAAATAATGAATGAAAAAAAGAATGTTTGATATATTAATAAGCGTTTATATTAAAGTCGCACAGTCGCCACCTGGTACACAGACGGCTCCCGAAAAAATGGTTTAGCCGGAGCAGGTTTCTGCGCAGGACACCCCAAAACAAGCTAATCTCTTTGGCTTGGAGAACACGCTACCGGGGGGAACCGCGTGATAATCAATCGACGCCATAGGAATACAGAATTCTCGATCAGCTCAGATAGCCGAGCTGCCATACAAGACATAACGGTCGAGAAAGTGTGCTCTAGGCTGCTGCTGGAGTGCAATAAAGCTCTACAAAATCTAGTGAGTGATGGCTGCAAGATCCAGCTAGTTTAGGTGCTGGTCAATACGTCAACAAAGGAAACTACGAGGCGGACCCCATCGTCAGACTGAGATCTGCTGAATCCCGTTGGGCCCAGAACTCATCCTTGGTGCAGCTAAAAGTGTTGCTATAGTGTCTCTCAACGGTCTACTTGCCGAGATAGATAGAGACGGATCTTTTGCGCATCGTATCGTAACAAAAACATGCTAAAAATACATAGGCCCCAAATCTAACTATTGACACGGTCATTTAAGATGCCATCTCCACATCGTGGGCATAACGGACGATATATTGAGCATATTTTTGATTTTCATTCACTCTGGTGATCAATTCGATATTATGAATTATGAAAATTACCCCATAATGTAGCAAACTTCCTAACGTGTGACCTCTTCATCTTCTCAGTTCGTAATAAGTAGTCACCTAGCAACGAAAATATGTAGGCAAATACGACTCTGAACAGATGTGGTATTCCACAAAGTAGTCCCGTCTGTAAGAAATTAGTGAAAATAGTTAATTTAAAATAGAAGACTTTAGATATGCAACGCAAGAATGCTGAATAAGTTAACATTGATGCTCTGAGAATGAGGTTTTTTAAAGATTGGAAAAAATTTGGTTATGGTGTTTATATTATTGGTTTCTTCCTTTTGAAAAAAATGTGGTCTTAAAACAACTACAGTTTCCCCAGAATTGTGAAGAAATTCTATTTCGAAGACGATCAATTTATATTTATAATATATATTTTATCCTCTTCATTTATACTATAATTTTCAATGAAATCAATGTAAGAATAAATTTTTGAAATGAAAATATCTGGTTCGAGGTCTTTGTCGTTCCAAATAGAAAGTAATTTGAGAAATATGAGGAGGTTTCAAAAAATTATGCTGCTGTATTACCATCGTGTTAAGTTTCATATGGAATAGATATTCCTTCACTTATAAATAGATAGGTCTTTCACATGTAATTGAATCCACTCGTATATGGAGATGTAATACAATTTACTTGACTGAAATGATGATTAACACGATTTTTGGTTCGTGCATTTCAAAAATGATATGCTTCGATGAATGAATCTCATCAAATCAATTTTATTACGCTTCTCCTTATTGTAGAAAAATTTTAATCCAAAATAATGGGTACTCCCACTTGTAATGGGAACTAATGATTGAGCTTTGGCTCATTTTATTTGTAATGTATCCATCAAAATTAGAAAGAGAATTCAAGATATTTCATGAATGCTTTATCAAAAGCACTTGTGGAAACATAATTTGAAGGTAATCATATTCTCGATCTTCATGCGTTTTCATTAATATCATTGAGAGCTAGTTCTCGCTTAATAATGTTGAATATATAGAATTGCTGACTACATCGACTGATCATGCGAAAATATGGACACGATAACTGAAAGCGATGGCTAGTAGGTCCAGCAATTTAGGTATCCGATCACCTCGGAAACAAGGGCAACGACGAGTCAGAACTCATTTTGAAGCCGCAAAAACTGTTATATCTCCCAGTAGTTTTCTCCCAAAGCAGCCTCTGCGAAAATGGATGGGGCATGCTAAGACATTAAAAGGGCGATAAATTCGACTCCGTACTATAAGTATCATGGACTATGATCTGCAAACCACAGGCAAGCCTGACAGTGTGCTCAATAACCGCACACAATCTATGTACTAAGTGGTGTATAACAGCATATTTCGAAAACCAAAGTCATTGCAACAAAAAGTTATTCATAGACATTGGAGCGTTATATGTAATCAAACTGACTATGAAACCTCAGACCAGAGAAAAAAATGTACCTATTCTGTTATTCTGTATAATAATTTTTTCTTAGACCGAAATTTGAATTTTATTAATCAATTGTACATGTAAAAATGATTTGTTGATTTATATATTAAAGTGTGAGGCGTTATTCTCATAAAGAGTGGAATTTGATCAAAAATTTAATTCAATAAAAACAACATTAAGATATAATTTGTCTATCCAAAGTTCCAGTTTTTTGTAATACTGGAAGATATTAAGGAATAAATCCTTGGCAACCGCTTATTAACACCAGAAAAGAAAAATTTTACCCGCTGGCAGAGCTTTGATTGAAAGCCAGAAAAGCCCGAAGGATTATCCAATTCTGGAGATCCTTTAAGGGCGAGAGCGACCAAAGGGACGACAACACTATGCGATTGAATTCTTACAAGACATAAATAGAACATGCTTCATTATAAAGCCGAACTTTAAAATGAAAAATAATTTCTGAAGCTTTTGATATTGAATTATAGCTATAAAAAGGTATCCCACACATCTAGAATTAAACTAGTTTTAAGCAAAAGATATCGGAGCATTAAAAGATTGTAATGCTTCATATTCTTGATCGAGTTAATAAATAATTTGATGAATTACATGTAATTGATAACAAGTTAAAGCTTAAAATCAATTTTACTGAAACTGAGCACTATAAAGATATTTTAATATAACAACAATTAGGTTAGAAAATTGAATTTGGCTATTGGTAAAAATATCTGTGCTGATGCAATCTTTAATTAAAACTTTGAAAAGAACTCCATCGCAAAAGCATTATTTTTTATAGCCATTGTCTTTAGTTTGTTTCACTAATAAAGTGTTTTCTTTTTAGTTTTCTTGGTGCATCTATTTTCGATAATCAAATGTGTATTTCTGTCAAACTAAACAAAAAATAGAAATACTCACCAAACGCACATCCCAACCATGAATAAATTTTATATATGTAGGTCCATTTACCATGAGGGTAAAGAATCCCCAGCAGGCACCTATTTGCGCCACGACTGTAGCCCACAAAGGAATATTGGTCAAGATGCTTTTCCAAGGAGTTGGTATCTACAAATAATTCAATAATATAAAAAGTGGGTTTGAATTTTCCTTAAAAAAGCGGATGACACGACTAATCATCTTTAGAAACGAACAGGATTATTTTAATGGGAATAAGTCATACGCCAAAGATATCTATAAAATAGTCTATTAGAAAGAGACTTTAATCTATGAGATTAAACTTTTCTAATTTGAATAAATGAATTAACGTTTCAAATAATGTACAATTGAATGATTGCGGTTTTTCACTTTGGAAGATAAATCTTTCCTAATTCTCAACAATATGAAAATACAGTGAAACAACATGACATATTCTTGTACATGTAGTAAATTTAGTAGTTTTTCGGCCACATGGAATTGAATAATCGTATAAAGAGAAAGGCCTTTATATTCGGAGTATAGTCCATCGTATTTTTACGACTTCCTCGATCATTTTTTAGAAGATTGTTTCAGGAGTGAGTCCCCTCAAATGTATGACGATATCTATACCCACTTTACACATCAGAATGGGGTATGCCCGGCGGAGTCTTCCTCCTACCATCATGTCGAACATTAGATATCTCTTGACTTTCGTATATTTAGAAAGCACTGGAAATACCCATGAATAATTAAGTCAGGTAATGGTTCACGTCATCATGATTCCTCTCTGTCCAGTCCTTCGCGCTCCTCATATGAGGTGTATAGTCAGTTTTTCTGACTATAAACCCAAAACTACCATATATACAACAATTTTCCGAAACAACAATTTTTTAAATATGTATGTCCTCAAAATATAATTAGCACTTTAGGTCTGAAAAGGCGATAGCTTAATTTTTTATTCGAATTGTCATCACATATATTCCTAATATTTTAAGCCTATAGACTTTCGTTCAGATTTCTTGAGTAATCTTTAATAATTAATTATTTCAATATACGAGGATATATTGAAAAATTCTTAGCCTACTATAGAATCAAACAAAATTTCAATGTCAAAATATTTTATTACTCAACATATTCTCTCCTTAATTGGAAACACTTATTACAGCGAACCTGCAACGTCTCTTGAACTTTTTTTCAGTTGAGGAAAGAGATGGTAGCCAAATCTGATGAATAAGGGGGGTGCTGTAGTAATTCAAACCCTAAATCACGATTTTTTTTGGATGGCAACATGAGATTTGTGTGCAGGGGCGTTGTCCTGCAAAAACAACACACCTTTGGATAGCTTTCCGCGTCTTTTCTCTTTAATTTTTGCGCATATATTGGTCAGTAATGTCGAATAGTAATTTCCAGTTATTGTTCTACCCTTATCGAAAAAATCAATCATGATTACTTCATGACAATCCCAAAAAACTGAAGCAAGGTCTTGGAAAACCAGAGTGTCGCCATTCCATCGATTGTTGCTTTATTTCTCGATCGTAGAAATGTACCAAAGTCTCATCCATAGTAACAATTCGGTTTAAGAAGTTTACATCGTTTTCAAATCGAGCACAGATCGAACACAATGCTTCTACTATTGCACGCTTTTGGTCTACATTCAAATATTTGGGTATCCATTTTGCAACAATTTTTCTCATGTCCAAATTGACGTGAACTATATAATGAACGCGTTCGTATGAAATAATCAGTGCTTCAGATATCCGTTTTAGCCAAATTCAACGGTCTGATAAAATCATGTCATGAACTGCATCGATATTTTCGGGGACTGGCACAGAAACTGGCCTTCCCGATAGGTCATCATCTTCAATAAAAAATTTACCTCTTTTGAAGCTTACAGTCCAATTTTTCACGGTCGCATATGAAGGACGTGGATCACCTAGAGTATTAAGTATATCTTCGTAAATCTGCTTACCTCTTAACCCTTTTCAATACAGGTAGTTGATGATGGCTCGATACTCCAATTTTTCGATTTCCACAATTTCGGTGGACATCTTTTTCCTTTTAATTTATTGCGTAACTCTGGTTTACTTTTTTGACGTCAAATTTAACACTCGTATCTTACTCATTTGTATTTGCCTTGTGTACTATGTCATGGGGATCGAACAAATTTCGTTTCCTTCATAAATTGTGGCTGCTCCCTTTTTCCCATACTATTACCACATAATAGTTACTTTAGTTCTGAATACTTGATTGTTCAGTTTCAACTGAACACATTCCCCCGTTTAAATTTGGAAACTGTCCAGGCCTTCTCTTCGTGTCAATATTTTGATATTATTGTATTCTATTTTCTGTTAATTTCATATTATTGTTCTTCTCACTTTATTTTGTTAATTAAAACGTCTTCATTGAAGAAGCAAAAGCGAGGTAATTCAATTCATTATTGCTGAGAAGGAATTTACGTATATTTCTCATTTTTCCAACACTTGCACATGAATTCCATGCGAATTTAATTACTCTTCATTTTCCTGACGAAATCAAACAAGCTGTCACGTCAAGCTTTCATTTCTATTTTCATTTGTAACGGTTCCTTAATTATTATTGATATAGTCATATTTGTCAGTATGAACTAATCATTTTTCTAATCTTTCAACTACTCATATTAGACCTAGCTTCTTTACGTTTTTTTTTTGATTTTTTCTAAAGATGCCCCTTTTTCTCTCCTTATCTTGTATCTTCTTCATACTGTTTAGTTCACCTAGTTTCCTGGGTAAGCTTTCTGATATATAGAAATTGTCTTTTCTCGTGTATCATCTAGCTCTTCCACGTCTGTCGATCAGCTTATTTCAAGTCCAACTCTCACTCCAATGGTGGTCTTTCTCGAGAATTATCGGTGAATTATTGTTCACGGCATTATACTAATAACAGCTAGTTTCGGCTAGAAAAAAAAATAGTATGCCACTTTTTTCACCATTGGAATGTTTGATACAAAGTATTCTTCTTAATAAGCATACAAAATCAACACTGATGATTGTCAAACTACGAATGTCGTTTATAGGAGCAGTTAAGGGGTTGCATATTTAAAAAGTAATAATCTCGTATTTTATGTGGTCAGAGTAGTTACTCATTTAGATAGATAGAATTTGTGTGAATAAGCCTCCGAAAAATAATTCCGAATTAGAGTTTAGTACGTTTTCACATTGACACCTTATTTGTGAATTTCTAAATTTTATCGACTAACTTATCCAAAAATGTTCGAAATAGTCGCAATTCATACCTTGATTGGTATAAATATGCATATTGAAATGTGAGTCATTTTTTTATAGTCAACTCATGAAGGAAGTATCAACATCTTATTACATGTTTAGTGTTTGTTGAAAATGAGTCAATTCAGTTATGTAATTAACCACATTGTACCAACAATGAAAGTAACTGGATATTATACTTTTATATATTAACAAAATATACTCACATTTACTTTAGAAACTGTTTTGCCTAAACTACTTGATATATAGTCTTTTTCTTCTTGTGATATACTCGGATGTTGGGCGGGGCTGTCATAAACTGAGAACCACCAAGCTATAAACCAAATAGTTCCTAATACACCACAAGAATAAAATACTTGTTCCCAGCCCCACCTTTCTATGATAAAACCACACAGAAGATAAGTTAGAGCTGCTCCTATTGAACTGCCTATAAATGATTAAATTGTGTTAGCATATTTATCTTCGTGTATATTTTCTCAAATTCTCTGGATATGAGAGGATGAGAAGCAGTATTACAAATCACAATGAACTGACAAGTTTCTCATTTCAATGTACAGTGTAATTGATTAAATAATTCAGGTCAACTGCGTAAATCGATAATTATACGGCCTATATCGTTACTACGAAATAATATATATGAGGTATATCCACAATGTAAGCTCCATTTCTATTTCTATCAGAAGCAGCGCTGTGATCGCAGTTCCGAGCATACTCAGCAGTTATTCTGACTGAAGCAGGAGAAATGTACGTTCTTTTCGAATCACTGCTGCTGCGTTTTTTGTAGTGCTCTTTTATGGATTAATTGAAAATTTTAGAATCAGATCCGTGATGAAGAGAGTTGAATTAAGTCAAATTTATTGGCAAATCTACCAGGTTTACGTACAAAATGCTAGGAATGATTCAATGATTAGAAAATGGTTCAGATATTTCAATAAAGGACATTATCTGGTGATTTGGTGATCTGGTTAGCGCAACTGAAAAGAAGCTTGAGTAAAACCGCTCTTGTCAAAAAAATAACCGCAAATGTCACTTTGCTCATGTTGGTTACCTAAAATTTTTACTGAGCAACAACAAACAACACAAAAAACAACGGTTAGACACTGTACTTCAGTTTTTGACAGGCTGCAATGATATTCACGGGCGATCAAATTTGGGTATCTGATGAGACCCCAGAAAAGGTATATTATTGCGAGACCATAAAGAAATTGCGCCTCACAACAAAGAATATGCGCCGAGAATTACTGTCAAAAGATGTTGTTTCATTCATAAAATGCCCGATCTCATATTTCAACCGTGACAAATAAACTCTTAGAGGTATTTGAATGAGATATATTTGATCAGACCAGACCTCGCTCCTAGCGATATTCAGTTCTTCTTACACTTCCAAATATTTCCTTGGTGGTCCAAACTTCAACAACAACAACGACGAGCTGAAAGAACATGTCACCTCAAGGTTGAAAAGACAGGCAGTAACCTTCTATGAAGAAGACATATAAAAACTTTTGACACGCTAAGAAAAGTGCCTACAAAATGTAGAAAAATTAGTTAGACAGTTGTGGATTTTTCTACAATAAATATTATTTCTCTATATGTACACGTTTTTCATATCTTATGGTGGGTCCACACGACACAGACTTCCATAAAATTCTATAGAATTTTGTCTGTACAAACTAGACAATACAGACAATTGTCGGTGCGATCCAAAAGTCTGCATATTTATCATAGGTAAGAAATTTAAATTGTATAATGAAAATTCTGTACAGACATTCTATCCAAATGTTTGGGTAAATTTTTTTACTCCGACTTCATAGTCTGTCCAGATATCTGTACGAACAAAAGTCTGTATCGTGTGGACCCACCTTTACATTGTGGATGTACCTTGTATCACATTAAAAATGAACGTTTCAGACCGAATAACTGCAATTTTATTCTATAGTTATTTAGAAAAATAGTTCAGGGAAACTAATTAAAAAATAGCTTATTGTTATTGTTTAATTAGATGTACAAACTAAAGTGTATTTATTTTCAAGATAGACAAGACAAAAACAATCCTAAACACATGATAGTCATGTAAATGGCCGCTTTTGATCGTCCGGTCGTAAAAGTGGAAAGCTTTCGACATCTGCAGTTGATGTATCGGTTAACAGGGCTGGAATCAGTTTAACCCTGAACGTCGCTGGCATGTGTTTTAATTTGTATATGTATATGTACTCTAAATTGACTTCAGTACAGCTCTCACCGTGTAAAATGCCAAACGTTTATTATTGAAAAACCAATAATCGACATTCGACAATCGACAATGGAAAATCAGAAAATCGAGATTCTTCAATCTATAATAATTAAAAATCGACAATAAAAATCTACAAGCGACAATGATCAATCCCAACATTCGACTATGGACAGTCGACAATAAAAAAAATGGACTCAAACTCTTAAGCCCATGCTTTAAAATTTTCTTCTATTTCTTCATTTCAGTAATTTGTAATTATATAATTACTCAAAACACTCATGAATTAACAGAGACATTAGTGGTAAAATTCAATTGAGTTTTACGTACCTAAATATGATGTTATGAATTTACTTCTCTCATTTGGTGGGATCCATTTGGAAACCATATGATGCATAGAAGGCCAACAGAAGCCCTAAAAATATTATTAATCGAAAATTTCGATTATTGACTATTTTACATTGTCATCGGAATTTAAATACAGAAATTTGGAATACATCCAATTGTTATAACACGCTCGGACAAGCGAGTGTTCCTTTTCACATGAAATAATATTATAAGTATACAAAGTATCTCAATTGGTACATAGAAAATGGAATAATTTTTCAAAATAAAGGATCTAAATCGGATTAGAAGAAATGAAAACTCGAAAATTCATTATTCAGATGAGGCATGGATTAACATAACCCATTATAGGGAAGGACATAACAACTCCCAGAGTATCCAGCTTAGAAGGACTGGATTAAAAAACATCCTTTCCGTAAAAATGATCGTTTTGTTATTCTACATATAAGAGATGAAGATGGTTTTGTCAGAGATGGTTTGTTACTCATAGAATTAAGGTAGGCTGGCGACTACCATCACGATATGAATGCGAAGGTGCTGGAAGATTAAGAAAGTTAGATGAAAAGGCTTGAATTATGATGGACAATACATCTTACCATAGTAGACGATTAACTAAATGTCCAATGGGGAATTATAGTCATTGTTTTTCAAAGTGAAATATTAATAACTAAAACATGAACAATATAATGCTTAATAATCATCATCAATTGATAAAATTAATTAAAATATATTTCTATTTTTGTCAATTTTCATAGACTCCTATGAAGCACTAACTACTTTCATTTCTACTCTACATTCCAGTACGTAAAAGTATGTGCCAGCCAAACAGCTAACCACATAATCATTTTCAACTGTCCAACCAAAATGCTGTCATAAAGAATATTAACTGAGTACATTATAGAAAATCCCGATAATTGATAATATCTCTTATCAAGTTTCATCCAATAAGACTAATACAACTTATTATAAAACATTACTTATGTACTTAAATACAATCAAGCTCATAGTTTATGGGAAAATTTAATGTTTTTAAACTGACTTGGAAGGTTTGTCCCAACCTGTACGATTGTGATTCAAGACGGATCCATGTGAAAACTAAATTAATGTTGACGAATAGAGATTAGTTTTCGATAATTCTTCGTATTGTAGCTGATGAATTCCTTTTGGCATTCTGTCCTTATTTTTAATAAAAACTTTAATGAAAAATCTTTGTAGTGTTCCATTTTGTACCTTACGTTTTCAACGAGTATTACGTAATTATAAATGGAATTTCATCTAGCATCAATAAATATTATATACTCAGCATTAAAGTTTCTAAGGCTTTCGGTATACATCCAAGCATATGAGTAAATTATTCTCATTTTATTCCATACTTGGGTTGTTTCCATTCATATATCCAAAGGGAATAAAACCAAAAGAGTATAGCTTTTGTCATTCTTGCCGTTGGTGGATATGGAAAATTGATTGAATTCATACACATAATAATACAGAGAATAATAAAAATAAGATACTTGACAGACAGTTATATAAAAGACTCCTGACATTAAATAACAGAAAAAATTGAAGCTATGAATAAATTTACTAAAAACTATAGACATTACGAAATGCGAAAAGAATGTTTGGGTTTGTTTCTTTGAGCCATCACGTTCACTCTTGATATAAATTTTATATATAAATTCGTTTTTTTAGTCTCAGTCTAAAGAGAAAGAATATAACATTTGAAGTGAATACTAATAAAATTAAAGGTCATAGTAGTGAAAATTATAAATATTCACTAGATCATGATAGTGTAAAGTAGATTCTTTCGTGGATAACACAAATTTGGGAAAATATTATTTCTCTGCGACTTGATCAACAGCCTATTCTGTTAAAAGCCATCACCGTGTAAATACCGATGCATCTGAATATGATACGTAGGATTGGGCTTTGTAAGGATCCTGGAAAAACTGAATTGTCTTATACCTGAATGTCTGGCAATTTTTCTGGTGCTTGTGTTCGGATTCTCAACTACTCATTCTAACATCAAGAGCATATACGCATATATTTCATATGCTTTCAGTTAATACAATATGAAACACAAAAGTATATGGGCAATACTGGAGTCAAACATCAATAATTTTCGCTTGAATTCCCGAAATCTACCAGACACTACGTTGTAGTTGGAGCTTTATTTTTATATCCATCTCTAGTATGACTATATCTACTAGAAAAATGCATTAAAAACGTCATTTTCGTCCATGATTATATTCTGATTGGTATAATGAATCTTCGTAATTGAAAATTTTCTTTCTCATTAGTGAATAACATTTGATTATCTATAACCAACTTTTATTGTCCATGTGTTGAGTTACTAAGGTGATCTACATCAGTAGTCCATTAATATATAAATTTTTGCCTCCCGGTAGCACATAACATTTACATATTCCTCTTCAATTGAGGATGAAGTCACTCTAGAGCCATCCGAGACACCTCGTGATGCTCTTTTATAGTAAGTGTAATCTTAATCGTTGAGGTTGGTATTTGCATTTTGAAAAGAGGATTGTAACTTCATGTCTCATTCTACTTTTAAAGCTTACAATAAGTTAGTTGGGATATTTAGGAGAAAAAGTAACTATAAAGATTTGGTCTGATTCTCACAAAACGATTTACCAATAGAGTGTCGCTCTAAGAAATTTCGGTTTGCTAGCCCTCAGATTTTCTATCTTTTCTGCTGAGATATAGGAGTTTTTCTTCAAAAGAATTAAGAGGCTATAAAAGAAAGTGTAACTAAAAATAAAACCGAACTGTCATAAAGTCGAAGTATATGTAAAATTTCACAATTTTCAAATTCCCTGCTAGTGTTCCTAATTTTACTTCAAAACTATCATCCTATTTCTTCTTGAATACCCAATAGTGCTTGATGGTTAGCTTTACTTGTCCAATAATTTATGTCTCATACAAGGCAAAATATATTCATTCGGGATCTTTAGCTTTTGATATACTTAACAGACAGAAAAAAAATTACCTTTTAGGTAGAAATTGCAGGCAATTGAGTAAGTTAGGGTCAAGTGAGTCGATTGTATTTCCAGATCTTTATCTAAAGTAATCTGGGAAGCAAAGGTTATCAGACCAAACCGGATAATTTGAATATTTGAAATCGCGAAGAAACTCTCGTTCATAACTATCTGCTTAGAGTATTCTAGAGATATTTGTACTTACGGCACATAATCCTTGGATACTTCTGATAAATATCAGATACAGAGCTCCTTTATGAGCGAACCAAGGAATTACAAAGTTTGCGAATACTCCTATGAAATTTGACAATCCAAATATAAGTTTAGTTCCATATTTTGCAGCTAAAATTCCTCCGGGTATTTGAGTTATCCAATGTAACCAAAAGAAACTTCCCAATATGGCACCCAATTCTTTTTCATTCCAATCAAAATACTGATCTGGTATACTTGTAATCTCTAGCTCTGGAAGTGTTTTATTCTGAAAATACAGTGTTCATATATAATTAAGTTATAACTATGTTCGTAGAAAAATAGAAAGTTATATCAGTATATTATATTATAGACAATATCGAAAAATATTTATTTTTCTTGTAATTAGTACTATTGACAAACTCGATCCGTTTTATTTCGCCTCGTGATTAATTAGGTTGTTTCAATAGATTATGTGCATATTTGTTTTGAGATTAGTGAGGTTCATCGTACTTTTCTGGCGCAGAATTTAATTTCTATCATTTATATATTAATATTTAGACAATATTCATCATAAGTATGGATTTATCAACTATTCATTATTCTTACAACAGGTTTAAAGCACTGAAACTGTCAGGAAACTAGAAGTTAGGAGGAATAACTACTACTACGAGAAAGCTGTGTATATATCTTCGATACTAACAAAGTTTCCTATAAAACTAAGTTAATCTCAGTCAAATGAATTTATGAAACAACTTCAGCATTTTCAAAATATGAATGAATGCTTAAGTTGTAGCATAATATCAGAAACTTTCTTAAAAACATGTATAAAACTGTTTCAAACTCAGCACTTATTGCTTTTAGTAGTATAAAATTTCACATACAAACCCATGAATCATATCAATACTTAAGCGAGTGGAATAGTATGTTTCTGAATTATAGAAGCAATTAAGACTTAGCCAGCAACAATTTTTCAAGCAATTCATGTCATATTTTCATAGAAATACATAAAGAATGGTCAAATACACATTCGGAAAAGGGGCAAGCATTCTCGCAGATTTCTTAACGAAATTCAGTCAGTCACTTGAATGAATATTCGAGAATGGAAACCACCATCGGAGTTGGCTAATTTTTGTGATGAAAATGGTGGAACAGCGAAGTAATAAAAATTGATAACTAGAAAATCATACGCAACTTAAATAGACAAAGCAAAATAATGGTTTTTTCTATTATAAACTTACTAACGGTACGTGACGATTTGTAAAAGTAGTATTCTCTTGATTTCCATTTATATATGAATTATTGTTCGGGATATTGCCTGAAAGACATTCACTTGTTATCGACGCTTTGTTTTTGGATTTAGGTGCCACCATAGATACTACAGCTAAGTTCAAATTAATACGAATCATATAATTAACTGCAAAACCCGAGAATACGAAATACCACAGGATTTCTCTCTTTTGGAAAAACGGTTTTGTACCTGAAACAGAATATAGTCACAATTGCTTGTCTTAAAATAAAAAATGAATGAGAAGGTAATAAATATGCTTCAAAATTACAATTCGATGTTCAAAGTTGAATGATGATATAAAAGTCAAAAGTAAGTCGTAAACAAAAGTATATAAATATAATATAATTCAAATACTTTTTAAAAATGGCAAATAACATAAAAACATAACATTGTTAAGGTCATGAACGTTTGAATTCTGGGTTTTCTGTGAAAATGGAATGGGCTTATTGCGTTTAGGATGTTTATTGTTCTATTTATAGAGTGTGGCGTCTTTTTGATTTTGAACTATCGTCAGCATGCTCGATGTAAATCATTCATCATCCTGAACATTATTACATTTAAAGATGTATTTATCCATCCGGGCAATTACTTTGCTGTCAACTTTTTGTGATTAAAAGTTTTGAAAAGCATGCCATTAGGAGGTTTTAGAAGTAAATGGAGATGCAGAATTGTACACGCTTAATAAGTATTTCATTCTGCAATAGGTTGCAAAACAGAAAATATCTGACCAGTTCATATTACATGGTTTAAAATTTGTGTGGTTTATAGTGACAAACATATGACAAAACTTTGTGCTCAGAATTGTAAAATGGGGAAAACAAATATTAATACCTTTTCATCAGAATTTTCACTAGACTTTGATATAATAACCCCGAGAAACTAGCTTACTTAAAAATGCATGATAGCATAGGACAAAGGCTTAAGTACAGGATTGTGAAGTAAAAATAATTAGCTTGTTATCCGAATTTTCACTTAGATTTTGATATATAATCCCCCAAAAACTATAACATTACATCTTAAAATATAAATAAGCAAACCCAAAGGTATTGATCAATAATTTTATGCCTCAAAAAGTACCCATAATAAATATTATACTGGATATTAGGAATGGACATTTCCTTAAAATGAATACACAGAACCAAATTTAAATTTTTTAATCCAATTATTACTTAAAATCTTGAAATAAAAATTTTTGTATTTCGGCTACGAGCGCCATATAATTATTAATCTAAATAGCGATAAACACACTTAAATAAAAAAGTTGATATCTCTTGTTAAGTCATCTTTATCACTCACATTATGACTTCCCAGGGAACAATAATTGGTCATATTATTTCTAGTAATAAAATTTAGCATTTTGCTTCCTTTAATATGATACATCTTCTCCCAATTGTCCGGTAAAATTTTTTATATGGAGTCACATAAAAGTTTACGATTAAGCTGTATTGTTTGTTGCAAAAATAGACCCATTCATTTCATTAATAGAAGAAATAAAAAAAAAATTTTCAAATGAAAAAGTTATAGATTTAAGTCCGATTAAAATATTTGAGGAAGAAAATTATTTTTGTCTACCTTTATTTCAGTTTCTAGCACAAACTAAGCTAACCTAACCTATCCTATCCTAACCTAACCCAATCTAACCTATCCTAACCTCACAAAAATTACTAAATTTTCATTTTATCTATTGTCTTTTCGTGAAAATAATGCATTTGCATACTTTTTCCATACAAACTCTTCTGCGCATACGTCAATTATCACGACTTTCCACACGCAGATAGATCTTGATGAGATCTATTAAACAAAGTTATCCATAGTTTGATATCTGTTAGCCTTCCTGACATAATGGCCACTTCCGGAAGTAAATTTAAAGTTTCTAAAACGGAGGTATCTTTTTTGTAAATAAAATGAAAGAAAATGAAATTCACTTCGGATCAATTATTTTACAGTATCGTCTATTCAGGTTAACTTTGCAGGTGCTACTGTATTTCTATATTTCTACTTAATGATTGCTCCTTTAACTTCGGTCGTATTCGAACAAGTGGAAACTATTCTCCAAATGGTAATAGTGAAATGTTCATGAAGAATAATCCACATTACAGCATGTAGTAACGAATTCACTATGTATATTCTTTAATATTCTAAACTGTTTAATTGTATCATTGTGCCACGGTCAAATTTTTGAGTATATGAGGTCAAGCTATCTATCTTAATAAAACAATATATTCGAAAACAATATAATTTTACACAAGACATAGTTGGAAATTAGAAATAAATATTTATAAGTTATGAATATAGTACAAAAATCACTAAGAAGAATTTGAGACTCAACCACTTTAATAGATAAGTTCTTAATTATCGTCCAAATTGGTAAGAAATGACGCAACAAAAATTCAGGGGCGTTAAATCAGAAAAATTTGATGAGCATTCAATAAAACTTCTTCCAATCGATTTTCTTTCATTCTTTCTTAAAACATTAAATCTCATTATATCATATTTTTCCAATTACGAGGGTTTCTACTTGAGTTTTGAGATATGACAGCACTAATTTGAATATGTCAAATATGACGTTACCATCATAGAGTTTGACATTTTTAATAGTTAACGTACTCAGAACATGTTTCTAAATTCATGCGACAAAATTACTGATTACCGCATGAATTAAGCAACACCCCAAATATCTGCTAATATATTATATTTAGTTCCTTTGTTGTAAAATATTAATATTCTTATCTAATGTTTATAATTTAAAATAGTTTTTCCCACAATACTAATTAACATGAATTAAAATTTCATAATCTACAATTCGACTCACCTTTAATTTTTTTAGTTTCCATCGTTGATAATTATTTCCCTATTCCTGAACTTCCACAACTTGTTTCTAGTATAATATTCCAATATTGTCTAACATCATAATAAATCTCTCACTAGATATCAATATCACAACTTTTTTTGCAACTAAATACAAAAAGACATCACTTTGTTTGTGAATGTTAAAGATAAAATTAATTTATTATAATACGACGAAAGACATTCATCATCTGAACAACAATGAATTTTTATCATTATCTGGCTACCTCAATATTTACAGAAGAAGAATGTAAATTTATTTTATTTAAAGAAGATATCAAATTAAGGGATTACATTTATTCAAATATATTTTAATATGTTTTATAATTACGAGAATTGTTTCGGAAATATTTCTATATTTGTTCCTGTAAATATAATAATTTTTTCGCAATGTTTTGAGATTCTATTCAGCAGCAATATCATAATAATTAACGTATCATTTAACATGTACCTTAAGACAAAACAGAAATACATAAAATAGATGGTTGAAAATAATATTGGGAGAAAGTTAAGTGGGAAGAGTATAAAGCAATGAGTAATAATGGAAACGTGTGCTAAATATTTTGAGGATAAATTTAAATACATACATATAATGTAACTTAACTAAGTAGATCTAATCAAGTAGTTTTTCTCAGAGAATTATAACTTGAAAATGCTAACCCAAAAGTTGACTTTTTTTTAAATTTTGATTGTTCACATCTAATAGTCCTTGGTTTTTATTCATGATCAAATATTTGACACTTTTTGCCTATCCAGCTGTTACGAAGTTGTCAAGTTTATGAAAAAAAATTGTATCCATGTTTGTAATTTTATTCTAATCAATAGTTTTTTTTCATATAATATATATTTTGTCCTACAAATTTGTAGGACAAACATAATGGGTCACTGGACGTGTTGAATACGCCAAATATGATTTAGGAAAAACCTAGATTTATTACAACTTATTTTAATAAAATATACGATAAAAAAATGTTGTAGCAACGTGGTAAGTACCAAAATTGTAAACTTCCTGTAAATTTTTTATTTAACTATTATAGATGTCATTTTGATTTTTTAACTGTTTCTTTACAGGTGTAATACATATAGAATCAGTTGACTGACACATTATTTCATGTAATATATAGTTATTTCTGTACTTTCAATGTCCAATTTAATAAATTTGTAAATAAATATGATACATTTGGATACAAAAATAAATTGCTGACTTCGATAAATTAAAGGTTTAAAATTAACATTCAGATGCCAAGATTATGTATCAAATATGCCAACTGTCTATTAATTACAACGTTGAAGTCCATTGTACTGTCTCAGATGTACCAGTACTTATTCTTATAAACATGAAATTTTCAAAAGCAGATATTCAGATTACGATAAATATTTATTCAAACAAAAAAAAAAACAGAGAATTGGAATATGAACGAAATTTACCATGGATTAGCTAAAATTTAGCATTAGCCAACCATTTGCTCCATATTTACCGGTAATAATTTTAATCCGGCTTTTTACAGAAAAGAAAAATATACAATTCGAAATTTAGAAAAAAATCATATCAAAATTCTTTTGCGCTGCTTTTGAAATTGGAGCCGAAATATTTGGTTATATAGAATAAAATGTTCAAATCTATCAAGGATTATGTGTGATTCGAATTATTTGAGAAAAAAATGTTAAAGAATTGAATATGGAAAAATTTGGAAAAAAAGCTTAGCTGGGTTCGATGCATCAAATCTTCCACCAATAAAAAGGGAGCTATTACAACAATGAGAAATATCTACTGATTCAGGTAATTTATTTATAATTAAATTCAATCTATGAACCTCTTTTTTCTTTTGAAATTTCGTATTGTACGTACAGATATTTTTTGTAATTAATTGAAATGATAGATTTTGATTTAAAAAATTTTAACAATTGAGACATCTTGATTTAATTGCTCCATAATGTTGTGTAAAAGTTTCCATTACGTTTTTTAATAAAATATATTATTCACAGGTTTAATTTCTAATGATAAAAATGAATGGAAGCTAAAGGGATAATCCAACGAGAGTGAAGATGACGAGAATTGGGCTTTATTCATTGAAACCGAATTATCTGAAAGTGATGAAGAAATTTTGTAACAAATCAGACAAACCAATCGCAGAAGACGACAATGCGAGCTCTCACACACAGCACCGATTGTTTGGCACTCAATGATTTCTTCTTATTCCCGCAGATCAAAAATAAATTGATAGGTCAATGTTTGTCCACACCAGATGAAGCGGTTGATGCACTCAAATCTCAAGTTTTGGAGATACCTCAATCGGAATGCAAAAATGCTTCCACAATTAGTTCAATTGCATGCAAAAGTATTAATGGATAATATTGAAAAACAATAAAGTAATCTCCAATTATAAATATTTGTCTTCATTTCTCGATCTTAAAACTTAAGTAGCAGCCCTATCTATCTCTTAGATAGAAGATACCAGGAAACTTATGACAAAAATGTTATGAAGTCAAATGCCAGCTGTAAATCATACATCAACTTTTTATCTCACATTACGATGATAATCGCTAAAATATATGAGCTGTAAGTGTTTTTGCTATCTAAAACTTAATTACAATTTTCACTGGATTCCACGCAATTTTTCTAAACTCAAATGAAATTTTTTTAAATGTAGTTAAATGAACGTTGAAACGAGTTATTAGTCAACTTCGCTTTTCATTAAAAATTTGAGGGGCTGAGTTCACTCCAGCTAGAGAGTAGATGTAATTTAGTCGAAAATCCACAAAATGTTTCATTTGAAAATAAGTATGATATATTTTTTAATTTTCTTCAGACACTGAAATATGTGAATGATTTTCGAGGTTTTGTAATGTGACTTAATCTTTTTCATTTATATAATCTTTCTTCGTGTTATTTTTCCCAGCTAATCATTTCTGCAATTTCTATAAATGTGCCAATTATAAATATTTCGAAAACATTTTTTCTAATATACGGGTATTTTGTTATCTTTTTTTTTACCGGATTTGCTCATGTCAGCGCGATGAAGGGAACCTTGTAGAGACATCTTCTCCTTTCGGGAATGAAAGCACTATAACTCGTTCCTGGATAGTGATGAAGTGAAGATAGAAACAAGGGTTTTGCTATAATACCTTGTAGTGTAATACCGAAACTCTTCTTTAGTGGGAATGGCATCAATAAAGCAGGACTAAAGTCACCAAACTTAGTAGTATTGAAAAGGAATTTAGTCACATCAGAGATCTTATTACGTAAACTGCAAAAGAAATAGAAGGCGATACATGTAGGGAACGCAACTATACTTGTTTTCCAGAAAAGCGAGAGCTAATGGTAAAGCATACAAAGAGTTAAAAAGGGAAGCCAGAAGAATCTTGAAGAAGATTAAAAGAAATAGTCTAAAGGACGCTATCAGAGATCAAATGAAAAGAAAGAAGACAGAAAATTTTATGCAATCCTAAAGTGAATTGAGAATTGTCTCCAGCCTAGTTTAAAAGGATGTATATATTGGGATTAATAAAACTCATGAAAAGAAAGTAGTAGAGTAAAAGAAATATTATAGAAACTATATAGTTACGAAAATGAAAAAAGTTCACAGTATACACACGAAAACTACAATCCTATAATATATAATGATTTGCGAAAAATGGGAATGGATTTAATAGATTTCAATTGGCAAACGATGGTGCTTTTTTTTCATTGTACAGTATTGAGCCTTCAACTAATTTTGAACGTGGCATAGGTAAAGATCCTCCGTGTTCCTAGGTAGATAGCAGTGCAATTAACTTACTAAATAAAAGAAGCGTACTTACGGATGGGGCAAACGGATTCAAAGATAAATAAAGAATGAAAAGTAAATATTTTGAATTTTCTAAAAAAGACCCTGTCCTACTATTCGATCCGAGCAAATATCTAAAAGCTCTCTTCTGTAGTTTGAAGATTCACTCAAATTGGGTCGCATAAAACGTATCCTAGAAAGGAAGGGAGTATTGGAGATGCGACACGAAAAAGGTGATATAAAGGTTGATAAGTTTAGTGCCTTGAAAACTAATTTTAGCGCAAAAAAGGCAAGTTATTTTTTTAGTTATACTACTAGATTTGCCAAGAGAATTTTTGGGGAGCATATTCGTTAACTTGCCATTAAGTATTTTAAAGGAGCTCATAATGTACCATTTTTGGAAAAATATGAGGAAATATCTTAGTATACAGTGGTACCTATTACGAACAATAAAGGGTACCACACTCCACGATGGATTACCCAACACAGATACCTTAAGAGAACAGGGAGTACAAGATGTCGTTAGATGGGTAAGAGCAAGACGCCGACAATGGAGAGACCATGCAGAACGAATGGCTCCAGAACGGATTGCCAAATGGGCCAAAACACATAAACCAGACACAAGACGCTCAATCGGTAGGCCCCCAAAACGCTGGTACGACAGCTGGACATCGGCGTCACAAGAGGGCAGATGACAGACCTGACAGGACCTCGTCCTACTACAAGAAGAAGACAGTGGTACCTGTGAGACATATGAAATATTCATCATACTCTGATTGAAATTTGTAACATACAAAGCTAAAAAACTAATTTGGATGGGGAAATTGGTAGGAGCATTAATATGAACAAAATATAAGTGTAAACAATGGTTGTTTAGAAAGAAACAAAACAATAAATATTTATTCTAGCTCTTGACTCTTATATATTGTCTTAACTATAGCCTCGTCATCAGACAGAATTTTCCTCTATTTCTTCTTTTTCTGTACTAGCTTCACCATTAATTGTTTCATTATTTTTTCCTTTCACAACCATATTTTCACTTTCTGGAATTTCTTTTGATGCATTCCAAGGAGCAATTACGGAATTTGCAAATATAAAGTAGACGGTACAACTAATGAACAGAATGGCTGCACTCACCCAGAATACTTTCTGCCATTGAACCGCTGTTTGCTAAAATCAAATTAAATGATCCATATTCAAATGGTTGGAAGATCAGAATATATTGAATTAGTAATACATAGTATATTAAGGCTGTCTAGCATTAGGCCGCGACCCAAAAATTGGGAAAAAATCGAAGGAATTCGATCGATGTGGGTCGATTACCCTCAACTATTTGACATACCACGTACACGTTTATACAAGTTGAGTGGAGCCCGATGACTAATTTGTTGCTACGTGAAAAATATACTCACGTTTTGGAATGTAAAGTGTCCTACTACAGCTGGTGTAGAAAAACCAACCAATCCAACAGCAGTACCTACTATACCCAGTAATATTGCTAAAAAACATACATCAAATGACAGTCTCATAAGAATAGAAACATATTTTACATGATACTTTATGTTTGAGATTTATCTAGATTTTTATTTTTGGAATTGTTGGATTACTTGAGAATACCTCATTTATATAAAGAAAAAACAAAAATAGAGTGGATGTATTCAAGAGAATTCATCCAAAAAGGTCTAAGAAGTGGAAACCTGAAGAGATATATATTGATATGAATGAAATAATGCCTAGTTTTAATAAAATTGATTCTTTTTATATGGAAATGAAACCAAGGGAAGCATAAAGAATTTAGATAATATTTTGCTATCAAGGCTTTCATATGATAAATTATCTTATAGAAAATTCACAAGTTTTCTCTGAGAGCGCGATATCCAAATCACATTTATTCAGATGATTTTCCAAATTTTTCAATATACAATTAACAATAATTCGAAGTACAAATTAAGATGAGACTGAAAGGCTTTTTAAGCTTAATTATCTTCAAACCAAATTAAATTCTATAAATAATTATTTCTCCAATTTTTCACCTCTGCAACCTTTATATCTCTATTTTTTGGAATAAACTATCTACAACTTGTATAAGTTTGCAAGAAATATATTACTAACATGAGTGATTTGGACTGATATCTACAAGTCCTGCTAGTGCTCCTGTAGACATTGCTCCATTGACAGTAACTGCAAGCGTCAACATAACCATTGCAGTGATTTTGTCACAACCTGAGTAAGCTAGGCCAAGCATGAAAGCTCCTTGAACTCCATTTGCTGGAAAATAGATGATATAACATATACAATGCTCGACTCTGGATATATATCCAGGGTGAAATAAAAAAAATAGCTTCACATTGAGCCGCATATTGTAAGGACAAACATAACCCACCTCAATATGAATGAGCTCACAAAATAGTTACAGTACAAAAGGTACAAAATTGAAATCTATTTTTTTTCAATAATTTTAGTAGTATTTTGAATCACTGAAACTTTTCTAAGTATCAAAAGTACACTACACCATTAGTTTTTTGTTTCTATATCATTTTTAGAAAAAACAAGCTTTAAATCAAATTATTTTTCAAAAATTCTACACTCAGTTCAATACTTGTGATTTATATAGATAAACAACATACAATTACTTCAATAATTGAATATTGTCAATTTGAACATTATTATTTTCCACGTTTGGTGCTTAGAAGTATTATAGTAACCTATCCTATAAAGCTATATTGCTTCTCAAAAACTGCCAACCATGTAATAAACCAAATTTCGACCATTGTTGATCTCAAAATTTTTTTGAAGCTATAACTAATGCAGTCGATTTTGAGTTTGCATACGCCTAAGGGTTGTATATGAATTGCATCCCGAAGACCTTTTAAGAAATGTGGTACAAGTTTGACAATTTACTCATCCATTAAGGAAAATCGAAACCTCATCACAAGACATAATTTTGATTTGCATATATAAGGGGCCCGGTATGAGAAAAATGTGAGGAGTAAAATCTATCGATGAATGACCTCGTTACGTTTTTGGTGCGCATCCTATGATGCGCAACTTTCTAATTTGTCAGTGTCAACATACTTATATTGCTGTCATTGTGAAGTTTTATTATGATTGTATTCCGCTAAAGTGAACTGAAAGTATTTTCAAATAACTATTGCAGAAAGAGGTGTAGATGATATTGCCGGAACATCTAACAAACACGTGGTTGCAAGGTACGTTATAATTCATGTATTATATCAACCCAATATGAATTATCGACCGCATCTACATAAAATAGAAAATTTATAACCTAACCAAAAATTATTTTTTTTGTCGATGTCTATAAATTCTTCCACGTTATTATCATTTATTTTAAAAATAATTTTTAAATATTAACAACTGTAGTCAATAATTCGATAATATTATCAGAAATATCGACAATATTTTTTCATTATAATAATGTTTTTATATAATTTTCTTTCGAAAAGTTATTTTTTAGCTTATTTAAATAATTTTCATGTACTATTTATTATTGTATGTAAAATATTTAGTGACATAATTATCTTTTTTAACCATTTTTGTTAATTATTAAGATAATATTATATTTTAAATAAAAAATTAATTATAATAATTTAAAAAAATATTTATAAAAACCTTTTTTTATCAATTTTCTTAAAGTCGGTAAAATTTTTATAATTATACATTTATAAATTTTCTAATTTTTTTTATATTTTTTGACTAGGAAAAAATCTAAACCTCCAAAAACTCCAGCCGAGAGACAGCGAGCTTACAGATTAAAAAAAAATTAATGAAGGAAGCCCAAAATATTCTGGCAATCAACCAATCTTTTTTAAGTTAAATAAACTCTTTTTGCGTCTGGTTAGACTATCGAACTTAAGGAGTAAACTCCAGTCGTGCGTCGGAGCTGACACACACACACACACAATTTTTTTATTAAAACGGGGATTACGGTTACATAAATCTTGAATAATGTTTCGAAACTGCGTACAGCGATCGTCATTTAAATTCTTTATAATAATGAATTTTTCATGGATGGCAGTTAATACAATAAGTTTTTAATACCTTACAACGTTCAGCATTTTGAATATTTTCATCATGAGCACTTTCTTTTAATACATTATCAAATCAGATACATATACCTATAGATATAGTTAAGCTCTCGTTTCATTTTCAGATCCTATAAAAATAAATATTTCCTTGAGCATTGTTCAAAATATTACTTCAGCTCTGTTCTCATTTTACCAAAAAAGTGGCAAGTCACCTAAAATATTGAACTACAACAGTTTTAGTAAATTTTCATAATTAAAAATGGATTTAAAGTTGCCTAAAGTTAACTGACATTAGAACTCGAAATTTGCTTCAGTTATAGTGAAGTTTCTACACTAAAAACCACCCTTGGTAAAAATATGACTTAAAGAAGGAGACTCACCCCAGAATGTTGCAAATTTCCTGACATTCGTCCTATTCATTTTCTCATTTCTTATCAAATAGTCGCCAATAATTGAAAAAAAGTAAGCAAATAAAACTCTTAATAAGTGTGGCATTCCAGAGAGGACCCCTGTCTGCAAATAAATGCAAATGAAGGATATTCATAAGTTGAAATTATACATGCCATACAAATACAACTGACAATATAAATTTTATGGCCAAACTTTCCAACAATAAGGATTATGCTAGGACCTAGCGATACCAAAATTTGTTTAATTAGAATGAGACGTTCTGACTTAGTATCCACTAATGCACAAAATCTTGTATCAAAGCAGTTTGAGAATAAAGAAAGGAATCTCAAAAAATATATCAATGGATTCCAATTCTTAGAATCTCGGAAGCAATAATTTTTCAAATGATATGATGTAACTGTGAGTTTCCTTAAATATCATATTATTGAAGAATATACGTACCAAACAAATATTCAGAGTACTCACCAAACGAATGTCCCATCCGTGAATAAACTTGATATAAGCAGGTCCGTTCAACGTGACTGTAAACAATCCCCAGTTAGCACCTATTTGAGCCACCACTGTTGCCCAGAATGGTAAATATGTCAAAAGACTTTTCCAAGGTGTTGGTATCTAGAACAATTTACGGAACATAAAACTAGCTTCCTCCACTATTCACTATGATGCTTCTCCCGTCATACAATATGAATATAGTATTTCTGCACTTTTAAAATATGTACATTGATGAATGAATCAGAACCTTCCATTCACAAGCGTTTCGATAACCATCTTCAGACCGAAGACTGTAGAAACTTTGATAATAATGAAAAATAACTTCCTATCACTATAAAGAATTAAATTGGAATAATCACATATCAAGAAACTGCTGGGAACGTAATATTCTACGAAATATTTTTGGCCCTGTTTGCGAGAACGATGCGTGGAGGATCCGGAGGAATGCTGAGTTGAGACAGATGTATGATGAATCATATTTGGAGGCGTTCATCCGGGGGGTACATCTGAGGTAGCAGGGACACCTGGAGAGGATGCCTTCTGATCAATACCCGCGCAGAGCCATGTATGGAGTTCCTGAAGGACGGTGACTGAGAGAAAGTCAGCACCTTCGCTGGTTGGAGGACGTTGAGGCGGATTTGATCCGGCCTGGGGTTCGATGTTGGAGGCACCATGCTCAAGGCAGAAAGAACTGGCAGTTAAAGAAAAGAAGAAGAATATGACGTATAGAAATCGATGTTAACGGAGAATAATTATTCACAGCAAGAGTTATAGAGAAAGGATCATTATAATATAAAAGCTGAAAGTCTATCAACACGCGACGTTAATGAATCATCGACAATGCATTGTAACGGCAATTCATCGCATTCAAACCTAACCTAACATAACGTAATCATTTTTAAGAATAAGCCGATCATGCAAGAAGTGTCCAGATCATAGAAAATTCAGCTTCGTCAACATGCTCTGGTGGTTCACAATTTTGGATTTGTCTCCAGATACATTCTCTAAAATGAATAAAAATACCTCATATTTGCTTAGCAGAATATTCCGTTTGCACGACACTCATTAATGCATTCTCCAAATCCATCATTACTGCGGTCGGATGAAGATCTGGCTAAAAGGTTTCTAATGTAGTCATTCATAGGTTTCCATAGGTAAATAACAGCAGAATAAAAAGACAGTAATTTGAAAATAATATCAATGAGATTGTCCTTGCATTATAATTTTACCAATTTAATCCTTTCACTGGTTGTATCTTCATCGTATACTTTAAAGACAACTGTACGTGTACATGTATCTTAATTTTTAAACATACTATCAGCTTTAGAAATTACTATTCATAATTTTGTTCCAAATTAAAAAATATATTTCTACCTGGTGAATTAAAAAATTTCTCACCTCTACTTTAGAAACAGTTTCACCCAAACTAGATACGATGTATTCTTTTTCTTCATGTGATACACGAGGATGTTCAGCTGGACTATCGTATACAAAAAAACACCAAGCAAGAAACCATATGGTTCCCAATATTCCACAAGCATAAAACACATTATCCCAACCCCATCTTTCTATAATGAATCCACAGAAAGGATAAGTCAAAGCTGCACCAATAGAATTACCTAAAATGTAGAGATTCGATTAAAATTACTTCGGAAAAATGATTGTTTGCGTATACATAATTTAATTTTAATCCCCAATTTTCGTTATATGAAATAAAAGAATAACCCAAATATAACTTGAAAATACGATGAGTGATTAAGTGGAACAACAGGAATATTTATGGGAGCAAATAGTAGTTTTCGTCATAATCTATTATCAGTCCTGGAAGAAATCAAATCTCTTTATATTCAGACAGATCTCAGTGCATTTTCATATCACTGTTTTAATAGAACCGAGTACTGTGTTGCTATAGTAATGCGGCTTGATGTCATACAGTAAGATGGCACCTGCATTCAATATTTCTGTTGTTTGCGTCGCATGATTTCGCAATAACTTTTTTCAAATTGTAACTAAAACTATTTCGGTCGATAGTTTGGCAACTTCCCTACAACGATGTGGTCTATAAAGTACTGAAAGTCAAGTTGATCATACAGAAAGGATTTGGGATTTCATTTAATCGTGAACATTTGTGTCCATCAGATATATCCCAATGGGCACACACCTTGGAAAAATCAATATCATTGATTCCTAATAATGAACTTCTACGATTTGATTGTGAATATCGGATGTGGACACATCAATTCAGAGCTCATATTTTCATACTAGACTAATTTGCTGAACTCCTTGTGTTTCAATTATCTTAAATCGTTTGAGAATTTTCTCTGATTACGGTATCTCTCTCTCTCTCTCTTTCTGGAGAAACAAACTTTCTCTTCATTTGTTTTCAGCTTTTTTATCGTTATCCCTATCCCTCATATAAACTTTAATAATAAGAAATTCTCACGTACCGGTATATGCAGTAACGAACTTGCTTCTTTCATTCGGAGGAATCCACTTTGATACCAGATTGTGTATTGAAGGTAAAGAAAAGCCCTGCAATTATATCAAATTGAACTTTAATCAAGTTTCGTAATTCATTTGGGTCGCTAGACTACTACTAAAATCAAAACTAACTGTCTGAAAAATAAGCGAAATCCCAAGTAGTAATTCACACAGATAAGCGATAGTGGTTATGACTGTGATTTTCGAATTATTAGTTCAAGAACCAGTGGGAAGCAGACCAAACATATTTTAGGAATGCCTAAAATTTCCTCTGAGTCTGACCATGAACTAAAGATATATTTGAGGAAAGTTGCCGTTTGGATACGTTAAAATATACCATTACTCTCTATCTAAAATTTATATATGTTATTATTTGAAGTATCATAAGCTTATATTTGTGGTGCTAACAATATCGAAGTATATAGTGGACAACTAACTTGAATGTATGTTGATGTCGATAATCCAGTGTGGCTATATTTTGCATTTAAGCCCGAAGAATGTTTTCACCGCGATCTGAAAGAGGTTGGTGAGACATCCTATATAGTTAAATTACTGGAAAATTGAAAATATAGAAGATTACAACAGTTATCTTAGAGTCAATACATCTGTCACTAAAAGACATTTATATAGTTTACATGGTAAATTGTAATAAATATGTAGAAGATATCTTTCACAACGACCACTCCATGCCGCCACAAACTCTTCATTATCATTTGCCAGAATGATAAATACACCATTAGTAAGTTGGGATCATTAGTAATATTACACTACCACTATACCAACAGTCATAATTACAATGTCTGACGCGCGTTTCGATAACCAAGAGACTGAAGGTAAACTGTTTATCTTACCTAGTTTACCTTCTGTCTCTGAAGACGATAACTTGGTTATCGAAGTGTTGGTGTAGTAGTGGTGTATCTTCAATATAAATATACCATATAAGGAATTGGCATGAATAAGTTGGCTCCTACTTATTGTATAAACGAGGCTTGTGACATCATAGCTGGGAAATAATAGTAACCTGGAAATCAAGCGCAGTTACCAAAGGTTACATCGACCACAGTATATGTAACAAATTAGAACAAGGAAGAAAAATAAAAGTACTTATCAAGATTCACCGTACTACGCAATATCTGTATGTTTGAAAATATTTTTACGAACTCGTCCACAATATGGGCCGTGAAGTCGATCACCTTGCTCTGTAATTAATACAAATGGATGGACTTTTACTTATCATGTAATTGATAATACAGTAAGCAGATTGAAACAAATAGGTGAGTTTCTTTTTGGAGTCTACTCCTTAAGAATCGATTTGCATATATAAGGGGTCCGGTATGAGAAAAATGTGAGGAGTAAAATCTATCGATGAATGACCTCGTTACGTTTTTGGTGCGCATCCTATGATGCGCAACTTTCTAATTTGTCAGTGTCAACATACTTATATTGCTGTCATTGTGAAGTTTTATTATTATTGTGTTCCGCTAGGGTGAACTGAAAGTATTTTCAAATAACTATGGCAGAAAGAGGTGTAGATGATATTACCGGAACATCTAACAAACACGTGGTTGCAAGGTACGTTATAATTCATGTATTATATGTGTGAGCATGTGCAATTTGTATTTATTAAATATTTTAATAATTATCGATGTAGTTCATATAAATATATATTTGAAAACAACACATAAAATTAGATAATCAACCCAATATGACCCCTCAGGGGGTCGCACTGCGACTACGGGTGTAGCAAGCCCGAGGTACTCCCAAGGTGGACTCTTCCCCAAAAAAAACCCACTATTCCTAGAAGATTCTTCTCCCCCGACGCTATAAGGTTGCGAGGGCTAGGGGGCTTCCTACCTTTTTTTCCTGTATCCCGGATTGGTTCTGCGCTGTAGTCTGCTGGGAGTGCATTCTTCCACGTTATTATGATTTATTTTATAAATGATTTTTAAATATTAACAACTGTAGTCAATAATTCGATAATATTATCAGAAAAATCGACAATATTTTTTCATTATAATCATGTTTTTATATAATTTTCTTTCGAAAAGTTATTTTTTAGCTTATTTAAATAATTTTCATGTACTATTTATTATTGTATGTAAAAGATTTAGTGACATAATTATCTTTTTATAACCATTTTTGTTAATTATTAAGATAATATTATATTTTAAATAAAAAATTGATTATAATAATTTAAAAAAAATGTCTATAAAAACCTTCTTTTATCAATTTTCTCGGATAAAATTTTTACAATTATGCATTTATAAATTTTCTCCAAAAACTCCAGCCGAGAGACAGCGAGCTTACTGATTAAAAAAAAATTAATGAAGTAAGCCCAAAATATTCTGGCAATTAACCAATCTTTTTTAAGTTAAATAAACACTTTTTGCGTCTGGTTAGACTATCGAACTTAAGGAGTAAACTCCTGTCGTGCGTCGGAGCTGACACACACACAATTTTTTAATTGATTCGTTTAATCTCTGAATTAGATCTGTGATTTTAACAAAAGTATATACTTACACAACAGAAGCCTTGTATACTTCTTAACAATATTAGATATATAGCTCCTTTTCTAGCGAACCATGGAATAACGAAGTTCACTACAACTCCTATAAAATTTGAGACACCGAATACAAATTTGGTTCCGTACTTGGTAGCGAGGATTCCTCCCGGTATTTGAGTAATCCAGTGTACCCAGAAAAAACTAGCCAAAATATATCCCACTTCTTTTTCATCCCAATCAAAATATTCTTCTGTTGATGAAGTTATATTCTCTAGTTTTGGAAGCGCCGTTGTATTCTGAGAATGTTCACAATAGTTAATATATATTATCCAAGATAATCAATTTCATGAAACATTTAAAAATGACACCCTGTATTTTCACATCTATCTTTTAATGTTAATTCGTTGGGTATCAGTATTTCCAAATCGAAACACTCTTGAGATCATCATGAAACATAATGACACTTATTTATGTTAACATTAGTAAAGCGTGGATGATGGTAGTCAAATATTTGATAATTGAAATACCTATAAGACATAAGCGAGGGAATACTTTTTCAAACATTGAAAGGGATTGAGAAGCAAAAAAGATGAATAGAGAATAGAAGATACAAAAAAGTTTACGGGTGTGCGGCAAAAATCTTTATTTATACGGCCTTTAGTTGGCAGAGGGTGACATTTTTCAAACTATTTTTCTCTTTGACGATGGCAATCACAAGAGCGACCTGAACCCTGTTTTCAGCCACTCTAAACAATTACTCAATACTGTTTATTCCCGGATGCCAGAAGATTTGTTCCATTCATTCATAGCCATATGAACATCAATTACGCCTATCCTCTGATATTATTTCAAACCATACAGGATATCCCAACAGAAGTCAAATCTACGATTTTTTAGATAAAATTAAAATTAAGTGACCGTTAAATAGGGCTTTATGTACCGAGGTATTGCTGTCACTGAGATACTCCATTTTTTCGAAAATAAAGAGTTGGTGTAGAAGGGTAATTATGATAAATCTATTTAATTTTGACAACTGAAATTAACAACAGTGACTTGAAATACTTGTAACTAACAATCATGATATTAGTTATTCCATTATTTTATAATAAAGTGTTCAGATATTGAGTTTCAGTTTAGAGAAATTCAAACATCAATTACACCCTATATATTTTGTGTATGTAATGACATTTGATAGCATCTTTAGTTTTCTATCATAGAGGAAAAGGACCCACTTCACCTATCTCCAAACGTTCTGATGTCATAAAAATGAACAAACAAACACAGATGCGACAAAGGTTGCAAACTATTGCTTCAGTTTGTGAGAGGGCTCTAGAGGATACCTAGCATTTTTTGTGAACGCAGTTATTTAAACATTATAAAAGCGAAAAATTCATCAAATGTAATAGATCGGAGTAAAATATGCTGTAAAAAAATGTTCGAGGGGTAGTTTTGAGATATGCCATGTGAATATGTCAAATCTGATATTGCCGTAATAAATTTTGACATTTTTAATGGTGATCGTACTCAGAAAGTGTTGTCTTACGAGTGCTAATTGAGTGGTTTACAGATATTTGAAATCTTACTGAAAAATAAAATAAAATATGCAAAATTGTATTGATCTTAATGAAGGATATTTTAAAAAACAATAAAGCCACATCCACTTAAATTTTTTGGTTTTTATTTGTCTAATTCCAAAAATTGCTGCATTGGAGAACCATTTAAAAACAAAATTGCAATGGGTTGCTTCTTATTCTCAAATGTAATCACGGGTTAGTTCAGCAATATATTTGACGAAATTTGTTTTTTTATTTCATTTGGATTAGTTTCATCAAGTTTAGCTGAGAGACCCTGTACAATTTGCTCTCTCTTTCTCTCTGGCTTATTGGCGCAAATATAATTTGAACTAACCTTGAAGACAACCTTGAACATCTAACACTTCTCATTATACAAATAAACGAGTCTACGTGGTTTGACATAGAGCAAAAGTCATCTTGTAAGCATGGTCTAGTTCATGTTTGGATCATGGTCAAGAGACATAAATATTTAAGAGATTGTTCCGAAAACTAAGTACAGACATCCATTCTTCGCGCACCCAAAAAATATTAGTTGGTTTTGCTGCAGAAACAAGAGAATTGGTTTTTTGAAAAGTATTAGAAACAAGAAACAGTTTGTGCTATAAACAACAAAGTTTGCCAGTTGTACCTTCCAAATAAATTGCTCGAATGTGAAAATTGTTTGGCAAATAAATTCAGTCAATATGAAATGTTTCCTTATTACGCTCAATTGTCACTGAATATTCAATATCTGTTTGTGGATCAGAAGCAAGACATTCCATCAATTCCAATTTTTTCGAAAACTAGCCCTTTACAAAATTATTTTTGATTCCGTTATAAATTTTGTATATTAAATATGCTTTTGTGAAGCAAATGGAAAATTAAGAGCCTTGAAAATAATTGAATAAAAATTCTAAACCATACTGTTTAAATATTATTAGAAATGATAAAGTCCCATAAATTAATCCTGTGCGCCATCTCAAGGTTTTTACCTGAAAAGATAATATTTTCATCTATTGTGATTGACACTATTAATTTATTCTATTTGGTTATTATACAAGACATCTGAAAAATTGATTTTTTTTACGAGAAAAAAAAACAGTAAAGTGTATAAAATAAGTGAGATATTGCCAAGAAGTGGAAGTCGACCTTAAAAAAATAATAATTTAATCTATAATTTAATAATAAAATTAACTGGTATCTGGGTATAGCAACCAAGAGTTTATGCTCAAAAAACCTCATCAAAAGTTCAACTCACTAGATCGAAGGGTAATGTGTAATTGTGCCCATATTCAGCATTGATTGTATTATTACTTGGAAAAGTATCACCAAGACATTCACTAGTCACTGAGATATTATCTTTAAGTTTCGGTCGTATCATAGATACGATAGCTATATTTAAATTCAATCGTATCATATAATTCACGGCGAAACCGATGAATACGAGATGCCAGAGGACGTCTCTTGTTCGACAACATGTACTGGAAGCTGGAAAGAAGGAAAGAATAATGGCAATCTATTACTTGCTTATGAATATAATAATAGCATCAATACCACACTGTATTAACTGTGGTATTCAAAATAATGGGAAAAAACAACAACGTTAGTAGGATACAGGTAAGAAAGGGGAAATTGCTTACCGGGAACCGAAATTATTGACCGACACTTCAGAAGGTAGAAGGAAAATAAATATGTAATATATCACAAAAGCCTCAAAAATAATCGATTATTTCACCAGTAGTAATTTGTGAATAACCAGAATGTAGATCGAATGGATTTTTTATTGATTACTTGGAGATACTAGTGAGACAATAATCGATTATTATCGATTGCTCGAGTGGTATTCCTTACGATTATATAATCAACAGACTAATGATATTTTTTGTTGATACTGAACGTACAATAATTGGTAGTGCACGGCAGCTTTTGTTCAGTTTTTGATTGATATGATATTCTTTGTTCAGCTTCAACTATGACTTAAGAGACTCAGTCGAAGAATTACCACTTATTTGACTTCTTTGGTTCCAAACTATGTCAAATTGCTTAGGTACAGATGAAGAACTATTGGACTATTTTTAAATCAAATTTTTTTCTTCATCCAATCCGGATTAGGAGTTGAGATCAATCCGTATCAATATTCGGAGTTCTTTTCCAGTACATCTTTTGAAGTAGATGGACTGGACACTTGTCTTGATTTGTTGATTTGTGTCAACAATTTAGATGCAGTGATAGGGTTTTCTTTGCTCCGTGAAGTTTTGGAGAATATCGAATTGTATTGAATACAATAGTAAAGTCACTGCAAATGAAAAATTCTTATAGACTTAAGGTTGATCCATTGCCACACCACGCAATTTCGGCGGCAGATTTATTTTGTAAGCAATTTGCACAATCTTGCAGATCACTCCAGTTGTCAAAGCTGTACAACTGTATTTTCTTTTCTCTGGAAGCACAGTCCTCTTATTTTGCGTGTGAGTGCTCTATGGCGTTTATGGTACTTTTAGTAGGGTTTCTGATTTACCGTCAGTTGTTAATTGTGAACCGTGCGAGTGTGCGGTGTATTAAAAGTCAAATTATCCTTAAATGAAAGTTTTGTGAAAAATAAAGTATGTGGCAACCCTGGCTTCAAGAAAATCGAGAAATGTCCAGTAGATACGCTATCCAGGAAACAATGTTTAAGACAAATACTTCTCAGACAACACCCTACAAAACTGCAAAGCAAGGTGTGACAATGATACGAAAAAGGAATATAATGAAAGAATGTCATTAGCACTGAGAAATGAGGAAATGCCATGACATTAAATGTACTCTATGACTTTTACTCCAGTTTTTAAGTAAAAAATAAAACTTTGAAGCAACAAATTCATCTTTGTATTCAATTTTACTGAATTTAGCTTCGCTTGTAGTAAAACAATTCTTAATGATGGGCTCTTTATTTATCTAAGTTTGTGAGCCGATTATGATTTTACAAATTGAGATCATCTTTGATAATATTATTGCTATTTGATGATCGGTATTATACCTATTTACTATTATAGTCGTAAATAGAGTATAGTCTTCAACTTGCGGTAATGTGTAAATTGTATTGGAATCCTTTGGAAATTGATCGGATCTTCGGAAATCAAAATAACCTATTTTTAAAAACGATTAGTAGATTATTACAATATTATTCTACTGCCAACATTGTTTTTCAAAGTGTAATAAATTATTTTTGTACATCAAGGTAAAAATACTGTTCCAGGTTTCTACGTAAATAATAAATTTACACTAAGTACATATAAAAAATATTGAAATAAGTACCTTCAACATTTGTATTTTCCATTATAATATCGCTCCAATTCTAAACTGTTGTTCTTATGTAACTTTTCAAATATAACATTGAATATAATTATTACTAGTACTATATATAATATATTATTTAAGATAACAATGAACATCCTTTCTAGACATTGTAAGTCATTTATCAACTAAACAATGCATACTTATTAGGTAAGTTTTGCTGCTAGGCATATTAATGTTTATAAAGAGCTTATTAAATACGACGTGTGAAAGCGAAGTAGGAAAAATTAATTTCGATTGCTATACATATAATAGAAAAATGAAGATAAATTGAGATTCGTTAACGTACTCGTAAAAATGCGATCCCTGCCTTCCGCCTGCTTTAAATAATAGGTACAATACATAATTCTTAAAATAGGAAATATAGGCTTGAAATATATCGTATGAAAAGACTGTCCATTAGGATGGAGCTTAATTATAACAAACATAAACAATGTTTTCGTTTTGACTTGTAATAGTGGAATAAAAGTTCATTTTTGTTATTCAAACTAGTACATTGAATATAGAATGCAAAACAATTCGCATTTCGATGCCGCAAAGATGTCAATATTTGTTAATGGAACAAAAAAATACCAAAACTTGACAAACGAAGCTTTCAGCTCATATTTACTTATACTAAGCTAAATATTACCAAAGAAGTCACCACGAGAAGGAGGCTGCGAATCGACTCCCACCCACCCTGTCTAATTTACCGTCTTGTAATATTTTTTGGTCTCATTCTTTGGCATACTATTTCTTGATTAGAGTTTTTCCAAAATAAAATCATGTCCTGATTAAGCTAGTGCGGCTTGGGTTACAATTTTGACACACAGCCTCGGAAAGGCAGAGAAATGCTGAAAACTCTGGGGCATATCCTGTCCGAACCATTTTCTTAATTTCTTCATTAGTCCGTCGCAACAAAATAGGAGGTTCACTGCATTTGCAATGATTCCAATTTATCAAATCTATATACTCAGATACATAAAAATAGGAAGGGGATATTTCAAAGCACATAAAACTTTTAATAGGTATCTATCTAGCCGCTATAATCCTCCTAAACTTAAGTTTCCTAATATATTTCCTAGAGTGAGTTACCATTCCTACGAGAATATTTTCTGAGTTGGTAAACAACACATTTCTTTGAATTACTGGACATCGACTTCTCTATTATGTAGGTACCTAGTATATGTTATAATTTACCAAAAATGAATAGCTTCATCCTTACAATATGTTGACCACATTCGACTATAAATCTTAATAACAAATCCGGCTAGATTTGTCTACTGAACACACTATTTACACTACTACAACACCAACCCTCACAATTACACTATCTGACGCGCGTTTACCTTCAGCTAATGAAGATGTTAAATTGGTTATCAAAACCTTAATAACAATTGCGGCGAAAAGATTTCGAGGAGTTTCACACGAAACATATAAACGTAAAATTTTATTTGCAGTTAGTATTGAGCGAAATTGAGCAGCTTTTCCTTATTTTCGGGCAGTACTTCAGTTGGTACTGCTTGACAATATTTCAAATACAAGTACTTCTGGTCAGCGCTTAACTCTTTCCAATCAATTTTTGGCAAATTCAATTAATTTTTTTTAAAATTTGCAATTGGACCAGAAAATCATCTAGAACCCGTAGTCTGTCCATCAAGATACTCGAATAGGTACCTGAAGGAAGTTCATCAGCATGTAATAAATAAATTATTCATTGCAAGAAACTTCTAATATTTTGATGACTTTAGAAGGTCAATTATTTGGAATGTCTGCTGTCTAAAAATAGAACACTATACTTCTTTGTGTGATATTTGGCAATAAATGAATAGGTTAGAGACAATTGATAATAAACTTAAGTTATTTTCGGTAATTAAAGGTTCTGCGACACCCCAATATTTTCACCATTATGAAACAATATTCGAGATTTCGTTTTCAAGCTCTACCCTACTCTTCATTCTCTTATTAAAAAAACAAAATTCAATGTGAAATATAATATGACACATTGCAAAGGGCTGAGAATGTAATAAAGTTGATGTTCACCGTATACATCTTATGAATATTAAAGGTTCCAGGAATTCCAACTTAATAATTATGGTTTCCGACAAACCCTCAAACCCTACCTAAATATGAACCTTTTAAGGATATTGCCTGTGTTTTCTCACCCAATTGCTCCAAAAAATATACTTTATGAGCTCCTGAGCACGTATCATTTTTTAGAGATGCATTTTATTTCCTTATAAAGTGATCTCTATCGATGCATTGAATGTAATACGCAGAACCATGTTGTCATTTATTTAAGTTCTTGGCTGTTTGTTATTGGACAAACTTATGTATTAGAATTTAGCGCCATACAGCTCTTAGTTGGTGCGTGAATGAAAAAACTTGTTTGGAGGTAATTGATTTAGTCTCAAATATAGATCAAAACACACTATGATCAATCGTATTAAAAAAGTCACCTCAAAAGGAGACAAACGGAACAAATATACAATTTTTTGAATTTTGATCACAATTTTGAATTCTAAATAGCAAATTAGGTCAACGTTGAATGAAATTTGGAGGTTATTTATGTCTACAACTTATTTACTACGACTCAATTAATGACCCAGAAGCAGCTGAATATGATACGAATTGTATTTGCGTCCAAGAATTGTGTCTAAGAATCCTAGAAAATCGCCTATAGTTAATCTTATGTCAACTCTTTCTTTAGAAGAATATTTTTTCATCATCACTCATTTAAAATGACACTGCAATGTTTTGTGGTTAGAATTAAAAAAAAATGACGACACATTCTGTACATTAGAGGTAAAAGAGATTTTCCAATGCCACTAGCTAGAAAAGGGAGACTCACTGCACACCAGAAACCATATTCAACAGAATTAAATGAAATATTCAACACACCACTTTCCAATCTAATTATCTTTCTAATGCACTCACAATCACTCAGAAAGAATTTCCTTAATTGTTATAGATAAACTTAAACTTTTGTTACGATTATGTTGACACTATTCAAATAGCTACCTCATATCTTTCACATTTGGTATAAACAATAATCTGTTACTATTTAAATGGTGCCGGTCTATCAGTAAGTATATCAAAAGTTAATTCATACTTAGTAAATTAATACGATTGCTATTCAAATTCATATATCAAAAGATTTTTTTTCACTTATCATCAAATGTGCCCTTTACTATTAATAAATTCTTTGATTATGTTGCTCTACACACAAGCATCCATCTTAAATTTATAAACTTAACAACATTTGAGAAACAATTTCGATTGTTTAAATCATATAGTGAACAAAATAAGTCAGCGGCAATCATATATCTCAAAATTCTGTAAACAGTTAATTTGGAACACAAAAAAAAATATAAGAACAATACATTATGTCCTCGTTTTATTCTTCCTACTTTTCTTGCAAGGTTTCTTCGGAGATTTGATTTCGACTTCCCGACATACTGGCTTTGGTTCGGGAACATAATATTCCCAACATCCAAAATCTGCTCTTGGGTGCGGTACTTCACAAGGATCTGTGTAATGACATTCTTCCGGATCCTCTATACATTTTAACCTTTTATATTCTACATCCACCAATTCAGGTTCTATGCAGGGGCATTCACCTAAAAATCAAAATTACTATAGCGAGGGTGTGATTTCTTCCACATAAATTGAAACTCAACTACTACAGTGTTGGTGCATAGATATTTAAGGAAAGTTTACTAAAAAATCGATCGACTTCAACCATTTGTGATTTATATAAATTAGAGTTTTTCACAGCTAACAGCATCTATTCATTGTTGTTGCCGAATTGTTAATCTATATCTGCTTAAGATTAAATAAAAGATATTCCTTAAAGATAGTGCAGGTTTTTGCGCCAACATCATCTCTCAATGACAAAGAAGTGGATATTTTTTACGAACACTTAACCACGGCTATAGTTGACAGTCCTTCCCAATTCACCATAATATGTGGCGACCTAAATGCAAAAATTGGAATGAAGCTAAATACAGTAGAGACCTCTCTTGGGAACTTTGGAAGTCCAGGGAGAAACGAAAGAGGAAAGATACTGCTGAACTTCCTCCTTGAGGATGAACAGTTTCTTTTATAAGAAGCTACACAGAAGATGGACTTGGAGAAGTCCAGACGGTAGAACAAAAAATGAAATCGACTACTTTCTTACAGATAAGAAACACATATTTACAGACGTAACAGTATTAAATAGGTAAGGAACAGCCAGTGATCACAGAATAGTCAGAGCTACCATCAAAATAGACACGCGACTAGAAAGATATAAAATGGTGAAGAAACAGACAAAATCCTGGACACGACCAGAAGATGATATAACATTTGAAAATTCCATTAATAAAATGATGAAAGATATTCCAACGACAAACGATATAAACAGCTTAAACGACCAAATTGTACACACCATCAATCAGGCAAAAAACGAGTGCTGTCCAAGGAACGAAAAAGGCCAAAAAATTAGCAAAGAAACCAAAACAAAGTTGGAGGAGAGAAGATTGTTAAAGAGTAACAAGAGCACAAACCAACAACAAAATACTGAAATAAATATGGAAATAGCCAAAATGATCAGAAGGGACATGAGGAAATATAAAAACGAGAAAATTATACAAACAATCGAAAAGAACAAAAGCATGAGAGTTATGAGAAGAAAAATCACAAACGGCAAAAAAGAAATAATAAGCTTAAAGATGCAAACCTAGTTACAAACAGAGAAGAATTATTGCGCTTAGTAGAAGAGTTTTATAAGGTACTATATAAAAGTGAGGCCAACCAAGAACCCAGGACCATAAGAAAAGTACGAAATGTAGGATCAGAGGATATCCCGGATATATCTCTGGACGAAATATACCATGTCTTGAGTAATATTGAAAATTAATAGAGCTCCGGGGGAAGATGGAATAGTTACAGAGGCTTTAAAAATTGGTGGACCTATACTCATAAGGGAGATACAAGAGCTTTACAATCTTTGCCTGAATAACCAAAATATCCCCACTAAGTGGAATAACTCCACCATAATTTCACTTTATAAAAAAGGAGATAGAACAAACCTCGAAAACTATAGACCGGTTAGTCTTTTATACCGCCTCTGTAAACTATACACACGTATATTAACAACGAGACTAGAGAGGAAATTTGAACTTTACCAGCCAAGAGAACAGGTAGGGTTTCATTCAGGAAATGGAACAAATGACCATCTGATTTCTGATTACTTTAAAAATATTAATAGAAAAATCTATAGAATATAACGGACCACTAGTCCTTATCTTCTTCGACTACCATAAAGAATTCGATACAAGCTATTTTGAAATCATTAGAAGAATGTCGAGTGTATCACAGATATTCAAGTATTATATCAAATATATATAACAACGCGACAAAACCGTTCGACCTACACTCTCCCACTAAGAAAATTAAGATAGAAAGAGGCGTTAGGCAAGGTGATACTATGTCGCAGAAACTATTTATTACTGTTATGGAACATGCTTTTAAAACACTACAGAGGGAAGATAAGGGTATCAACATAGATGGGGAAAGGCTACATCACCTTAGGTTTGCAGATGACATTGTCCTCATAACTGATGAATTAGGCAAGGTAAAAAACATGATAAAAGATTTGCAAATCGCAACAAGGAAAGTTGGTCTAAAAATAAATTTCAATAAAATCAAGATGATGACAAATTTAGTTCTTAGGCAGCCACCAAATGTGGACAACAAATATATTCAGATGGTGGAGAGTTATATATATATATATATATATATATATATATATATATATATCTGGATCATGAGATAAAAATTACTAGAGACAACCAAACAACAGAAATGTCTCGAAGATGGGCTTCATTTGGTAAATTACGAGATGTGTTCAAGAGAGATGTGGCAATCGGCCTTAAGAGAAAAGCCTTTAACCAATGCGTACTACTAGTCCTGACTTATGACCTTGAAATTAACTAGAAGTTCAATACTTAAATTGCAAATTAAACAGTAAAATTGAAAGGTCTGTGCTCGGCATCACTATGAGGGATGGGATAAGGAATGACGAATTGCGCAGAGTTAAAGATATCATAGACCAAATACTGAGACAAAAATGGTGGTGGACAGGACATGCTGCAAGGATACAAGATAACCGATTAACAAAAAGAATTCTAGATTGGAGACCGAGAACAGACAGACGAAAGACCTCCTACGAGATGGACTGACGATATTAAAAGAATAGGGACAAATTGGGTAGCAACCGCTCAGAGCAGAGAAAACTGGAAGCATTTGGAGGAGGCCTATGTCCAGCAGTGGACGAGATAAGGCTGAATGATGATGATGATGTTTATATTTCAAGAAAGACCTTTTTATTTGTTTGTCTACTTTCTAGAATCGAATTATTCGAGAAATTCTTTTTGGGTGTAAATGCTAGATTAACAGCTAAAAAGTCAGTAAATAATCTGATCACCTGATCATTCCTAACACCTCGGGATAGATAAGTAAACGGTGTGTTAAATAAATTAATATGTCAAGTATTAGAAAAGTGTTTGGTATTAAGTCTTAGTGTATAGTTTACTGAACGATGAATAGATGAGTGACTAAATGTAAGTAATTCATTTCCACCTGATCTGGCTACCCCGATTCCTTTCGGTTTTCAAGCTTCAAAAAATTCGATTTCAGGCAAATAAAGAGGTGAAGAAAACGCGTACTTTCCAAAATATTACTTTTGGGTGGTTTGAAAACTAAAAAGTCGCTGGAGTACGTGTCTTCAATAAAAACGAGATTACATTCAGATAAGGAATATACAGGGTATTCCTAAATTCATGCGACAAAATTCAGCTGTGAGTTTATTGCTCGTATGAAATTCAAATGAGTCTTTCCTATACAAAAAATTCCTCATTCCACCTCTTTCAGAGATATCCCCCTTAAAAGGTGGTGACTAAAATTGACATTGCTAACGTCATGTTTTGACTAACATTATATCGCTGTATCTCAAAAAATAGCATGCGCCTCCTTGTATTGACAAGAAGGAAGGTTACAACTTTTTGGAATAAATCCCTCAATGTCTGGTGGGGTGAGGATAAGTCGGTCCGTTTGAGGTGGAATAGCAAAATCAAATAGCAGAGCAGCCCTCAAAGCACTTCACTTTTATAAAAATAAGTCAAAGCTAGTAAGGAAATGTACGTAGTCCTCGAATTTACTGGGAGCAAACCACAAAATTATCTTGACATGGGTAATCTTTAAGACCTAGCTTATATAAATACTAAAATTGATCATCTTTGAGAAATACACAGTATTTTAGATCAAATTCTAATGGTAAAAAACAATGAAAGGATATCTATTAATACCTGGTTTAATTGGAGGAAGTGGCTTAACCTTGATAACTAAATTGTCATCTGCTCTAGGACAATCTACTTTACATATACAAGGTCTTGGACATATTCTTGGTGGTTCGGGAGATTTGAGATTCAATCTCTTCAAAGGTGGTGCGTCCTTTACCGTTTCTTCTATACACGGACACACAGGATTTACAAGAATGGGTAGCTTCTTTGGTTTTATGCAGAGATTATCATCCGCTCGTATACAAGGTGGTGGTGGAGGGCATGGTTTTGGGGGATAACATATATCCTGAAAATGATTTATTTAGACTTTAATATATATTCAATTTAATTCATTATCTTGGTACATTCTAATATACTATGGAATAATATAGACACTGGGTCGCACTACAATTTAACTCGAGTCGTAGCAAAGATTGTAAAATCTAATTTTTCTCTAAATTTAATATGTCTCGAAATTTTTTCAAGTACATCAAATCTCGTCCATTGAATAGCACACTTCAAATAGCATATCAAACTAAAGAAATGGGAAGTGATCATGAACATCTTCTTTTGTATCGAAATTCATGATGAGTTTCGCAAGAAAGCTGGAAGACGAAGCATTGGTTTTTCTGAATGCTGAATGAGCAGCTACCATCTAAATAAGATGCTATTGAGGATATATTCCACGATTTCCAATTGTTAAAAACAGTAGCTTATTTGTGGAATATATTTGGTTAGGTCTTTCAATGAATTTAATGTGAATTTCAAGGCTTAGACTACTTTTCGGATATTCCTTCAAATAATAAGGTATATATTGAAAAGAAACAATGCAACATCTTGGTGAATAAAAAGTTTATAATTTAATTGGAATTTCATGCGTCAGCGATATTTAAAAAATGTTTGAAACTGTACCACTAACCACTAATTAATTATCGGATGTCAAAGAGAAGAGTTAGTGAAAAACCTATAAACTTTTTATTGCTATTTGTCTTGTACGAGTGTGTTCTCAGCTTTGGTATACTTGAAAAATGAGTATCGAAACCTTATATGGAAATTAAATATCTACCTCGCACAAAGAATAAAATATGTAGAACAAAATTTTTTTCTGAGAAATAGATAAACAAAAAGCTTGAATTTTGATTTTTTTAGTATTTATCAACTGAGGACTAGGAACAATATATTGAGGATTTAAAAAAGTTGAGAAACATCATCATATGCTTCGTCGAAGATTTAGCCCCTGATAATATTTGATCTAGTACTTGATCACTATTTCGCCAACCCTCGAGATTCTTCAGCATTTCGTATTAGTTAATGTACTAACCTAGTTGAAAACAACATAATTTCGATCCGAAATTGAGTATTTCCTTTCGTTCTCCAATTCTTTTTGCAATACAATCGGGCATACCGAAATAGTTGTTATTGATTTAATTTCTATGCCTCAAATTATTTCAAAAATGTTCGATCCAACTATTGAATATATGAATTTTATTCCCTTACATTTCCGAGCTTATTGATTTAAATCAAAAACAAAACTGAACTGTTTATTTATATACTCACGTCTGCGTCCTCGCAAATTTTTTTCAGTCTAATCAGAGGTACATCCACCATAGGAGGAGGCTCGATACAGTCACAAGGCTTGGGTTTGATGGGCCTCAATTTCTTCGGTTTCTGAACAAGATTATCGTCAGCTCTGACCGCATCAGCACATATAGGTGGAGGACAAATCCTGGGTGGATCAGGAGCAACAAATTTAAGTCGTTTCAAACCAGGCGCTCTCTCTGGAATATATGGATCAATACAGATGCACCCTGCAGGATGGAGGACTGGCAGCTTTTTTGGTTTCACACACATACAATCATCGGCTCTCGGCGGACACTTGTCTGGTATCGGACAAGGTTTATATTTGGGACTGCATTTTGAAAATGGGGGCAATCTCACTGTTGACGGGAGGAAACATTTTTTTGGTTTTTCAGGCTGTTAGAAGAAAATATCAAAATTTTCTTAATAATATTCTTATCTTCATAAACTACACTGTTGTTTGAATATTTATTCGAGATTGATATGTATGAACGTAAAATCCACCCACAGTGAAAGTTATAGTGTTAGGATAGCGAAAGATATACTGGAAGATTGGACAAACAAAGATTTATATAGTTTTTTTCGTCTGAAAAGCAGAGAGAGATTAAAAACTATGATAATTGGAATAAAATCACACATCCACTGCAGTTGATGCTCAAATGATGTCCACCTTCATTCACAGTAAATTCCCAATGCTTGCTGTGTGAAAACTCTCTGTTATAAAAGATTAGCAACGTGCTCTTATAATGTTTTCAAAATCATCTACTTTGGTTGGAGCTGTAGCATAGACTAATCCGTTTAAATATCCTCATTAAAAGCAATAGAGGTTATATCAGGTGAACGAGTAAGCTAAAGTATTGTGCCATTGCTTTCAATTCATCTGTCTTGGATTCTTCCAGTTAGTTGGCCAACAAAATGATGTTGTCACCACATAGTAGCTCTTTCATTAATTGAAAAGAATATTCTCAGTAAAATTAATATACCTTTCACCTGTAAAATTTTAACAATTTTGACGTTTTGCTGGGAAATTTGTTCGGTCAGGGTAACGATTTATTCCATATTCTCACATATAATAAACATATGGACGTACACGTCCTAAGTAAAACGTAGAGATATGATAAAGTAAATGATTAACTTTTCTAAAAATTACGGCTTGAAATATGAAGTTGTAACGAAGTAACTGCTTGCTTAAAATACTACCTACGACTTTCCAAAACATCGCGTCGGCTAATGGCTTTACGGTTTTTATTTAAATTATTAGCATTGATTTTGTCCTTTGCCTCTTCTTCTCATTTTTCTATTTCTTTCTTATATTATTCTCCAACTCTTCCATTAATTTTTTTTGGTCTTCATTTTTCCCTTTTCTTTTCACCTGCTCTTATTGATAGTCTGTCGTAAACGGCCATTATCTGATTGAATTTTTCTAAAAATGTTTCTCAATATGTTCTCTAATACATTTCCAGTTTACTTGTAGCCTCTTTCATAAAATCCATAGCTCGGAGCAGTAAATCATTCTTGGACGAGAATTGTTTTGTAAACTACAGTTTCCACTGATTGCAATATTATAGGGAAGTTTGTTGCTGCTTTTGTGACTCCTGAGATCTTGCTTCTCATTCCAATTATTTTTTCCACCATTCAATTTCTGTATATTCTGATTAAGTTACCCCTTTAGAACAGTATTTGTTTCCATTGTATACTTTTATTGATCAATTGCTTGCCATATATTTCGTTTTCTTACATTCATGGTCTCCTGCTCTTACTTCTAGCCTAGCTATTACGTTGCACATTTCTATTTTTGATTCAGTTAAAAGTTCTATATCGTCCGCATAAGCAGAAGCTTGGCGGCTTTTCTGTTCCAAATTATTTGATTGCTTCACACAACTTTGATCTACTAATCGTATCGTATAGCTGCTTAAAATTAATGATGAGGCTGTGCAGCTGTAGATTCTGCTCATAACTAACATATTGTAGTTGTTTTTGGGTGATACCTTTGCTTTTCGAGATATATACTGGTCAAAATTGCGAGGGATCATCACTAATACTGAATATTAGCAAGCGAAACTACATACAAAGTAAATCTGTGAATTTGAACATTAATAAAAAATATCTGAAGAGAGAATATGAATGGATCCACATGCATGAATTGTTAGAATCAAAGATAACAAGGTGAAAAACGGTACAATGTATCGTACAAAAAAGCAGTTTTAAATAAAAAGTGTTGCTTACTCCACAACCTGCACAGATATAATATTTTCCCACTAAATGATCTTATGTGAGAGAAATTAAAATGGTGCAATGGATCAGCTGGCAATAATTCAGAATAAGTGGAACTGATAATGAGGTATAAGTTGAAGTAATTCACTTAATTAATAAATTATACTTACCTCGCATGGATCTTGTTTTGGCTTACATTTTTTTTTGGATGAATATTGTTTTGAATAAGTTGTCAACAATGGATTCCTGGCGGCTACGGAATCATTATCGTCTAATGATGTATATTTACTATTCTCGCTGTGCCTTCTGTGGAATATACTGGTTTCATTTGAAGATATTTCCCGTTTTTGTGATTTATTCAAGGTTACTATTGTTTGCACCGTCGGAGTATTTCTGTTTGATTTTTTTGTACTTAACGGACGGTTTTGACCTACATCTGAGGTGTTAACAATCTTACTACTGAATAAATGTTTAATGTCTTTACTGGGTTCAACTTCAACGATGGAATGTTTTTGAGATGTTTTCAAATAATCGGAATACGATGGACACATAATATATGTTCTGGAGGATATTAGAGATACAGAGTTCGCATTCTCAGATGGTAAGAGAGCAATACCTGTGTTTGAAGATTGGGTGTAAGAGTTATTAGAATTGAAGTCCGAATTTTTATAACATTTTTTTCCTACGGCCAAATGAGGAGTACTAGAAAATTGTCGTTTCTGTTCAACATCTGTATTATTCTGAACTAATAGAGTGCGAGTTGTTGCGGTACCCAAATTATCAAATTTATTTGGTACCTCATTTGGAACTGATATGGGCTGTGCAGTTTGAGATTTTATGTAATCGGAATAAGATGGAATTGTCTGTCCGCTTTTAATATATAATCGCCTCAAGCGTGAGCTCGAAAAAACAGATTTGCTTGTAGTTTTAATACCACTAGTGAAAATATTTCTATTGGTGCTATTCTCAACTAAAATATTTTCATAAGAATCCTTTTTATTTTGCTTATAACTAAGATCGTCTGGATTTTTTTCATTTACATTGGAAATATTACTATAACCACGCCATTGTGCTGCAGAAATGTCTTGTTTGGTATTAAAAATGTGTTTATTTTGTGAATTCGTCATATTAGTTCTCAAGTTGATATACTCTGAATAAGAGGGGCGTGGAATGTAGTTATTAGAATAGGTGTATCCAAGTTTTTTATAGTCGTATTTTGGGATTTCCTCATCATTTGAATTGGAGGACTCATTTATAACTTTGTGTGAGTAGTCATTCCCTTTTATTTCATCAGATATTTCATTATCGATAACTGTAGCATTCGAATTGTTGATAGTTTCAGTCATTGATACCTTCTTTGTCAAAGGTAAACGTTTTGTTCCAACGGTCAAAGCAAGTTCCATGTGAGGTGATCGAAATGGTTTAAGATTTTTTGGTTGTAAAACATCTTTCGTAAAACTGCATTCGTTACATTCTTCAACATTAAATTTATATCGAGGTTTCGGTCTAGCTGCTTCAAGTTGATATCTTTCGCAATTTTTGTTCTCACGAATATCCTCATCTATTCTTGATTTATGTAATTTAAATTGTTGATTATTTGAACCGTCTCTAGATGTGGTTGAGTAGAATGGAATGCTATTGGATGCAGTGCCTGAAAATTAGAAATTGTCGTGAAACAAATAACCAAACAGATCATAATGTTATGGTGTATCTGAAATAAGATACCAGAAGAGCTTATCCAGCATTTTATGCTAATTGAATGGTGGTAACGCAACAATTGCCGCCAAAAATATAGCATAGAGAAACATCAATTACAGCGCAAGAAGTTGTAAACAAATTTGTGAGTATCCAACTTGATTACTGGAGACGAAAAATTTAGAAAACAATTCTAAATAGGTACTTCTGTATATTTGGAGAAGTATGCCTAAAATTGTTACTTTGAAGTGCTGAAATCTGGACAAACTCTCTATGCAGATTTTTATTGTGAATAACTGGATCGAGTGAATCAGTCAAATGGAAGAGCTATCTCGAGATATTTTCCACAAAAATCAATTGATTTCTATTGGCCCGGAATCGAAAATTTGCACACTACAAGACAAATTGTTATTGATACGGAAGATAATGATATTATTTATTGAAAATTTTTCGGTTTCCCCAATATTGTAAATTTCAAAATAACGCTCTCACAATTAGTTCTCACTAATATTATATTATATGACAATTTATATCTGGGGCGCTTACTTTTAGTATTGATAACATCCATACTCCCACCTTTGCGTTCATTATTATCTCGTTCTGACAATGAAAATTTTGAAGCTCTTGTACTTAAACCTTCATCTGCACAGCTACAGCTTCTCTTGGCTTTAGATAGAGATCTAATAAAGTTATGATTCACTTGTGGATTCGAAACCTTCAAAAATAAAACAGAATTACTATGTATTGTAATTCTACCCTTTTAGTGTAAATTTTAGTAGCTCTTTAAATACTGAAATGTTATAAAAGAGATAGAAGAAACATTTCTTTAAAATAAATATTTTGTTGACTTTGCAAGGATCAAGATTTTTTTGTATAAAATATAAATAAATAAATGATAATTTAAGAAAAAATAATTCTCATTTGTACTATTACAAATATGTTTTTTGTTCCGTTTTGTAAACTGTTCATGCCACCCCTATTTATAAACGTGTGCTAGTTCTCATGTTTAATCTTCTATTTATTGCTCATCCATTTCTTGCTCATTGGTCTTTATATAATACTTGCCAATGTTGAGTTTCATTTGTCTATAATGTAATAATACGACGTTATCTCCTTCCAAAGCACATTCTGAGAGAGTCATTAATTCCATATTTCTATATCCCATGTGTAATTTGTAAACTTCTTGGTAGCCCTTTCCAATTATTTCGTCCACGAATATTATCAAGAGAATACGGCTTAACTAAGATTGCGCGAATAATCCAATCGTCCATACGGTTGAAAGTCTGTTCAGTCACTAGGACACCAAGCATTAGATTTAATAAAACAAAATATTTTTAATAAGATCGGACAGGATATGACTACGATATATAATCCATAATCCTGCAGTTTTTTTAATATATATTACTTATATTTAAGAAGTTTAATATTTTCATTACTTTGGATATGTGGCTTTCTTGGGAATATGTGTTGAATACAATCCGAAACCGATTAATGAGATTATTACAAGCTACGTTGTTTTCGTCTATAGTTTTTATGCTGAATTATGAGAATTCTAATATTTTTTTGGTTGTCGAAGTTATAGCTACATCGCCACTAATCTCTGACTTTAATTAGTGATTCTCTGACTTTCAAATTTATTTTTCGTTGGCCTTTACATTAAATAACTATTGTGATGAAATGAATGTGAAAGAAATACTTACGGTTTTAACTATGAAACTGGGAATTTTTTCTATAAGACCCCGCAACATTTTACAAATAATTTTGATGAAAAATGCCAAAAAACTCACTAGTAAACTGTCATTGTCAAAAATGATGGAATATGATTTTCATAGAAGATAAGATGGAATAATAAATATTTCTAAGTACCAAGTAAACATACAAAAATGCAGACTAATCATCGTGGTGATTTGCGACAAAAATTTTTATAATAAGAAGCAAAAAGAAAATGTCCATAATTACATAAACTTTATCAAAAACTTTCAATAGTGGACGCTATCCAATGTGTGGATATGTGCGGAAAAAGTTGAAGGTTTATGAAGCCAAAGTAAATTGATGTATTTCGAAACACTTTATGAAAATTAAACAAAAAAAAAAACATTTTTATATGGTTCGCAAAGTTGTTAATTACTGCCAAATTTTCTAATTCTTATTTCGTATCATTTACAAGGAAAACAAATTCATCATGTCTTGATACTTGAAGAAATTTTATTTCAAAGTTACTGAGTTCAATTTTTTTTAGATAGTCTCCGTCAAACTATACACACTTTTGTAGCCTCTCCGGAAGCTTTCAGATCCCTATGTCGTAAAAATTTCTCGGCTTGTCACGTTCGAATCGCAGTCCGCCAAATGCCTCTAGCAATGGACCACATAAATAATAGTCGCATGGTGACAAATCGGGACTATAAGGAGGGTGCTCCTAACCCACTTTCTTCAATATTTCCATCGGACGCTGTCTAGAAGTTGTCTTGCAGGAATATCACACTACGGATTATAATATCGCATCGTTTGGATCTGTAGACAGGTTTTACCGTATTTTTTGGATGTTACTATAATACTGTGCGTTTCTGGTGGTGAATGGTCGATACAATAAATTTCCTTCTTCTTCTTAATACTGCTGCAGGAGATGTGTGCAAACTTCCCAGCGTGTGAATTTCTTCTCAAAAGTTTACGCGGTTCCGGTTGTTCTCTACGATTCTTAAAAGTCAAATCTAACAACCAGTGCAGCCACTTCCACAATACTAAATTTTAAAAGTTTATTATAAAATTCTGAATTATATTTGACCCATCTCCATAATAATATGGTTTTACTAGGGTTTTCAATAATTCTTCAGATGTTTTAAAGTTTGATTGTTTATTAGCAAAGTCAGTTCTTTTGAAAAAATATTCATTAATGTTTATTTAGACACAAATTTCGGTAAAAACTAAGATTTAGATACAATTTAAGGAAATGGGTATGTAAGGAAAAAAGGGCTCAAGGAAAATGAGAAGAATTTCCAGCACTTCTCATGAAGTAAAAAAAATAGATTTTATTTTCAACTAGACTATTTATACTAGACTGTCGCAAACTATAGATAGATTTTCGCATATAATGAGCCGAAGCTACTTATATATAATAACCCAAACCAGGTTACGAAATTAGTCCAAGGTATACCAAAAAACTGAGTATGAACTTTTGGAAAGTGTGAATGCGACACACGATGGACGGCAGCTTGCCGTCGAGATGGATAAGTTGAACCAGCCCTAATACTGTATATATTATCTTCATTTTTATCATTGGTACTCAAAATATCCGCTGAGGTCCATACTAGGCTCTAATCAACGGAGTAAATAATTATCGTTCTATCACTGGAGTGTCAAATCAAAATGATGTAAATTGACGTACGTTAAATATATTAGACGTATTTTATAATTATAGTCTTCACAAAATTTCTGTTATGTTGAGATATTTTATTAAAAATTTACCAGGTTTATCTACCAGGAACGTAAGTACACCTTAATTGTTAATTTTTAATAATATAAAATAAATTTATGATATGATAATATACATGTACGCACTGAATTGCGGGCCACGATTTCGCTCAAAACTTAAAATTCATAATTAATAGGAATAACGTTGTGTGTTTTGAATAATGCAAAGAACGTTTTTATGTGATATTAGAGTTGAGAATAAATCAAACCACTGGGAAAAAGTGTCTGAAATTTGTCTGGAAACAACTAGATGGGTATACTGGGTCTCGCATCAAGCCTCCCATATCTGTCAAATATCTTTACGGTTTATGGTTAGGATAGCAGCATATACATACAGCTTTTTGGGGATGCTTTGAACAAGGAAATGTCAACTATATTTATTAATCCTGATAAGTTGAGTTATCAAACAAATCAAATCAGGTGACGGGTGACCAGTGTCGCGCAAAGAGAAGAGGACACAATAGTTGCTTTTGGATTGCAGTGTATATGATACCTTAATCACATGGGGAATATTGAAGGCGGGAGTTTTTTGCGGTACAAACTTATCCAGAAGTGCTATGAATAATTTCTAAATGGTACACATTGAGAACATGTGTTCTGAAAAAATAATAGAATAGGAGATGAATTAGGATCTACCGGAACGAATTAATTGAGAAATTAAGTGGGAGCTATCTTGTAGAGTTGAGAGGAGGAATTATTTATTATATCTCTTGAAGATTTGATAAGGTTAAAATGTTGTCAACTCGCTATTAGCGATCTATAATAATGAGTTAAAAACTCAATTCTAGATGTATTTGGCAATATAGTAGGTTTTTGATAACCATCATCTGATTTGACGAATTATTATCCTCCTTATCAGGCTTAGCATCTATACTACAAAAACCTGAAGCTTCAAGAGAGCAGAAGTGTCTTTAAAGTCCTAATGTAATTGATATATTTTCTGAATAATTGTGACGGTAAAATATAAAAAATTTCTACAAAAAAAAATTTTTTTTTTTCATTAATGAGTATCCTTGCATATGCCATTTTATTTTCCAACAATGTAACAATCTTATACAGACAATTAAGGCTACTACTAACGCATAAATTATCTTGATCAAAAGCACGCACATATAAAGTTCAGCTGATTGATGTATGCAACATATTGCACTTGCTAAACTAACCGATTACCGAGCACTTTTACAAAATCAAATTTCTCCTCCCCTTGTTGGTTCGTGACTTTTGTTTCTGGCATTTATTTATTTCAATCTTAATTCTAAAAAGTTTGAAACCGCAAAAAAATGAGAAAGATTTATTTTTACTATTCTGTTTTAAGTTAATAATCCAAACGAACCCATTTATATACTTCTATGTACGTACGCCAAAAGACCTAATTGATTGTTGCTTTAATTTGATTCAAATAGATTTGGTAAATAGTAGTTAACACATTTAATTCTCACAAATAGGTTGAATGAAAACAAGGAATATTTTAATTGCTTATGTGAATTGTAAACAATACATTTTTCATTGTTTAGGCTGTTTCACCTCATCGATATCGTTCACGCCTGTTTAGATCTGTATCTCCGGCGATACGATACGATAGTAACAGAATAGAAAAAGAGATTGTAGATCAAAATATATCAAGATCCCGATCATGTACTCGATCCAAAAGTGGTCAATCTCTATATGATGGTTGTTTATCTAAACTTAATGGCAATCAGCAACGTAAGTATACATGCTAATTACTAATATTTCTATGTATTATGTATAAAACTCCAGCGAATGTTAATGTTAGGAAAATTGAATTAGAGTTTTTAATAGGTTTCTAATTTATTGTCGGATGAAACTTCAACCAAATTTTTTTTTTCGAATTGATCGATATCGCTATGAAAATACAGTTTCAGCCTTCAAATTCAGTATCATTCACAACAATCTAACCTTATCTAACCTATAAAAATTGAACGGCATTTATAATATAACCAATGAAAATTTCTATAGTAACCAGAATTTCAAGGAATTAATTCTATCAACGTCAACTTGAAATCCATGAACTTAATGTTTTTATACTAGAAAATACAATTCAAAACCGCCAAATCTTAACTAATAATTGTTCATAATTGGAATGAAGTCTTTGTCAGCTAGATTATGAGCGTTTTCGTATTGCGAATGTGGCAAAGTGTACTAACTTCCATATATTCCTGGCTTTCGAATACTTATGAATTCAATGTCTGGAAAATAATTAATTATTATTCGGCGGTTTTAAATTGTGTTATTTTTTTAAAAACATCAAATTTATAAATTTCAAAATTCATTTTTCAAATTGACGCTTGCTTGAATTCTATTAACCAACTCAAAGGAATAATATTCTACAATGGTCTTTACTATCTTAGCGATGATGAATAGAGAGTCAGTTTGTTTAACAAAATTTAACAAAATATTTACATATTTATATTTCCAGGTCATGTGTCCCAAATCAGTGAATATCAGAAAAAATATGGGAAAGGAAATCAGGTACAAAATGAAAAAAAATACAGTAGAGGACCAGGCGAACATGACAAATCAGAATACAATGAAGAATCTCATTTTGACATCAAATTTCAAACTGGCGACAAATATGAACTAGAAGCAGCACGACCCCGACAACTAGATACGCAAATAAATATTTTCAAAAAGATGCAAGAGCTGGAAAAGGAAAATGGTGAAGCGACTACCCAATATTTGCAGCCACGAAATATGAGACCATTCGGTACAAAACAAATATTTAGCCCTGTTATATTGAAAACAAAACGCCTTCATTCGGTTACGCTGCCCAAAATTGTCAAAGAGAAAAAAATAAGCGCAAAGTGTGAAAAAAATAAGAATGATCGAAGAAATTATTCAACATCGTCAATATTTAAACAAAAATATCAGACTCCATTTTTCCTAATCCACAATTTACCACTAGCTGGTTATAATAAGAGTAGAATACTACCAAAACCTAAAAAATTCAAACTTCAAAATCAAACTAATAGCGCGTCATTAGAGGAGAAAGAAGCAAATGAAAGAATCAAAAAGAAGCTAAATAGTACTTCAACAAATATTTTCAGTGACGATCTTTTCTATGAGAGCCTTAAGAAACTGCAGAATTTCAAACCACCTACTACCGAAAAGAATAAAGTTATAGCAAAAAAGCCTCCGCCATGTCTGAAAAAGAAATTTTTTGCACAATCTAATATAAATGTTGATGTTCGGATGAAGTCTTCTTTCGCAGCCAATGCGAATCCATCGAACGTGACAAAAAGTAAAAGTGCAACTTATCAAATTAAACCACCTTTTGAGAAACACCTTGATATAAAGCAGCCTCCGCAAGTCGGAAAGTTGCATTTGAAAGCTCTAACAGTCAATAAAAATTCAAAATCACTTCCAAAACTACCTTTAATAACAAAATTGGGAAATAATGTTAAACTATCCCCAATCGAACACCTTTCAAAAAAAGATGATAAAACTGTATCTAGTAAGAAGTTCCAACCTAAAGTTATTGCAATAAAAAAGAAGATTCCTATAAAAAGTCACATCTCCTTGAATTCAGAATTCAGCAGTAATAAATCTAAAATTAAAAAATATAGTGGCTTGGATAAAGAGAAAAACAAATTGAAAAGTTCTTCATCAAAAAAACAAGATATCGAGGAAAAATCACAGCATGGAATAATCCAACATAATTCGTCATCACCCAAATATGGAAATATTATGAAGGTAACCGAAAAATCATCAGCCTTTTCTCATTCAAATTCTATCGAGACGAAAAATTTATCATTGTTTGATAAACTGAAATTCAACGCCAAGACTAAACAATCTATTTCAAATGGTAGAATTGAGAGAAATCGTAAAACTAAAATAGCTAAAGCAAATGTTAAAAACCTGGAAGAAATAACATCAAATGATTTCAAATTAACGAACAAGCAATTAACAAACAAAGTTAATAATATTAATAAAACAACAAAATATACAACTCCTTCTAGTTCCCCCGTTCTATCAGTTTTGAATGTACCTTCAATTAATAGATTGAATACAGCGAAACTTTTTGAGATGAACGAGAAAAAAAGCAATCACAGTTTGTGTTTACAGAAACGAGAACAAAATATACGTAATATAAAACATACAAATACCCATAATACTTTCGATGAACAAAGAGATATTTTAATAGCTAACGAAAAAGAATTAATTGAGCCTATTCAAGATTTCAAAAAGAATTATGTTGATTCTAGTACGTTTAAGAATAATCAAGAAGGTTGTTCGACTCAGCCTGAAAGTCCCATATTTTTTAAGTCAAGTAAAATATCAACAAATGAAGAAGCGTTGAATCAGACAAACACTTTGAAAACAAAAATTTCGAAAACCACAGTACCTGTCAATAATGTGAATATACCAATACAATCAAAATCAATCAACGATTCTGTTAGTGACGTGGAGAAAAAACACCATAATTTCACATACGATATAGATTCTACGGAAACTTCAAAACCTAAAACAGAAGGAAAGTCACTATTGACGGTGCATCAAGAGACTGAATGCGCAGACATAAAAAACAACAATAACACCAATACTTCTGAAACTGTAAAGCAACAAAAAGAGAAAACATTCACATCAGTACAATCACAGGAATGTAAAAAACCGAAATCGATGTTATGTAAACCAAATGTGTCTCAAAGCTCTCAAAATAGAAGATCTAAATTTCAATTTCTACATGAAAATCGAAAATATGAGCCAAAACTTTTGAATAAAGTTACAAAGCCGGAATTACAGAAAAAAATGACGATATCTAAATCTGGATGTCAAGCATACTTTGAATCCCATAATTTCAAGAATATAGTCAATCATATTTTCCCGCGTTCTGAGAGGAGTAACCAAAGATGGTTGAAGTCGACATCGATGAAGCCTTTAGAAAAAATCAATTTTCAGGACACTACAAAAAATGAAAAATCTAAATCTTCATGGTCCAATATATCTATTGCAACCACAAATAAATCCATTATTAAGAATTCTAAAAACGCATCAAAGACAGAAATTATTCTGACAACAACTGATAAAAAATCTGGTGATAAATCAAAAACAGATGTCAATCTAACACCTAACATTAGTGAGAGTAAAGTTGTTTCTGATATAAAGTCATTTAAATCATTTTCATGCAATTCACAAACTGTGAATAATTTTTCCAAAAAAACTCTCTTAGAGCCAGTTTCCAGAGAGGAGTTTTCAAAAACGAACACTCATAACATACAGCAATTAACAGAGGCGGCAAATAATTTACTAACTCATAAAACTGAGTCTGACCGTAAACATATTCCACAGTTACATCCAAAAGCAAATATTCAAGAATCATCCACCAAAGTGAATAATTCCGTATCCAAAAACACAAAACAACTTAGCGAAGCTGCTAAGAAAATAATGCTTCACAAATATGATGCGCATTCTTTTTCAGACACACCTCTAAAGGAAAATCGGCAGGAATCACAAAATGAAATACAACAGTTAACAGAAGCTGTCAAAAAAAATATGTCACACAAATCTGATAAGCAGACTTTTTTAAACTCGATACCAAAAGGAAATAGACAAGAATCACCTCCAAAAATAGATTCTCAAGATGCTAAACTAACACATTTGTCAACGGAATCTATATCGTACAAATCTGAAAAATTATCACCACAAAAAAGAGAATCTCACTCAAAAATTTACAATAACGAGTCCCAAAATAATCAACAATTAACCGATTCTGATAATAGAACAATTTCTCAAAAAACAGGAGAACAATCTTTGTTAGATTCAATCCCAAGAAGAGAAAAGCGAGGATTAACTCTAAATACGAATGTACAAAATAATCAATTTGAAAAATCTTCTAAAAAATCTATGTCGAAAAAATTTGATAATCACCAACTTTCAGAATCAAGCAGGCTGGAAGGTAAACAAGAATTACGATCAAAAGTTGATATTCAAAAGTATAAAGCATCGCAGAAATTAACAGCAGATAAACAGCATGTTTCAAATAAACCCCCAAAGTTGAATATAGAAAAACCACCCCCTAAGTCTGGTACACAAGAAACTAGAGTTGTCAATCAATTAACAGAAGCTGCAAAAAAAATAATTGCTTATAATAATGAGTGTCAGTCTTTTTTAGAGCAGCCCCTCAGTAATGAGGGGCAACGAAAAAATTCGGAACCATCAACTGTCATAGAAACATCTGTGAGTAATAAACAGCATTTTTTAGTCCAAGCCCCCCAAGGGGGGGCTATTCGTGATTTGCAGCACAACATTATGATATCAAAAAGTTTACCAACCCTTAATAATAATAATAATAAATCGACTTATGATTGTGAGCTGCAAAAAGTTGAAGACGCACAGTCAAATACATTAACAAAAGCAGCTAAAAAAATAATAAATTACATATCCGAATATCAACCACTATTCATAGATTCTTCAAAAATAGAAGTGAATACTGATGAGTTATCAAAATACCATAGACTAACAGCAATACCACAGAAAGCTCCTTGTCAGAATTCCTTAAAAGACGATAATGATTCTGCAGTCTCCACTAATGATCAAATGTCTACATGTAGATCTATTACCAAAGGAGCAACACCGAATTCTGTCACTCGTGAATTTGAAGAGAAAATTGGTCACATATTGCATCATATATTGCAAACTACAGCAACTATTTCTTCCTCGGTTCCATCTGAAAAATTGAATCCAATTTCAGAATCGCCAAAGAAGATGGAAACAACAGAGAAAGATGATTTCGTTAATCAAAAGTCAAAAGATGAATTGCCAAAAAATTGTCAGCAAGACGAGTTACTAGTATCAGATTCTAAAATAAATACTGATGAGAAAAATGAGGCAAGTGAAAGTTTGGTGAGAACAGAATTCCCTATTGCAAATGTATCTAATAAAAACTATCCAGCCGCTTTACTTCATTCTGATTTAACACTTGAAATGTATCCACATAGAGAAAATTCCGATTCAAATTCAAAAATGGATGGCTTTGGAAAAAAATTGAGTCTACCTACAAATTGCTCTCTTTTAAAACCTGAAAAGACTTTTTTAATGAGAAACATTGATAAACCACAATTATCAGGAACAAATGAAATACTGCAAATAAAAAAATTGAAGACGGGTCTTAATAGCTCACCTAGTATTTATAAATTAGGAGCTATACAAGAGAGTTTGGTTTTGAATAAGTTGAATGAGGAAAGTATGTCATTAAGAGGATATAATTCATGCTCAAAAACAACTTTTGACGATATTGATAACCATAAGAAAAGTTTAGATCAAGATTGCAAGAATCCTTATCAAAGCGATGATGATTTTATGTCGAACGTCAAGTATACGAAGAAACCATTCCCACGTCAATATTTTTCTAATGGTGTAGAAAAATCTGAATTCTCAAATGATTCGAAGCTCGAAACTTATGCCCATAGCCACAATAATAATTGCACGAGTTGTGAGACTGCAGAGTATACAAATTATTTAGATGGTAAGTGTTATTCATTCATACTTTATTTGCTCGTCAGCTTGATCTTAATATTTTAAAATTACAGTAATTGAATTTGTTATTGCTTCTAGATAGTATGAAAAGATTTGAGTTTTAAATATTAAGAAACTAAATGTATTTCGATTTTCATTTGATAGATTCATATATCAGATTGTCAATAAAACTAAAATAAGCTCAAAACAATCTTCTGTATAATAAAAACGATTATTTTTGAGTATATGCTTAGAATACCTCACTGATTCTAAGTTGGTATTAAAGATGGCGCCATAAAGCGTCTATTAATGGGTATATAATTAGACGAACCGAATAGTGGTGCTGGATGGTATTGTTTTTGGTAATTTTATACTTTCGCGGTCCCCTCGTTTTTTGGCTCTATAAAATCGAAAAATCATTCGATTTCGATGATTTTTTTTTAAAATCTTCGTTTTTACGGCGGACTTTCGAAAAAAGGTATGGAAATAAAAAAAAATGAAAACATAATTGTTGATAACTTTACTCCAAATAATCAAATGAAGTTATACTTTTTTCATAATCTACAAAAAAAAACAAATTGAAAAAATATTATACAAAAATGTTGATTTATCATATTTTTATAATTAAAATTAATAACAATAATTGACCTTTTCTCACATATAATCGTTTGTAACATTTTTATTAAGTAATCATTGAAGTTATATGGACAAAAACATTCTTAAAATCTTATTATAATCAAGTGTGTAATATTAAAAGTTAAATTCGAAAAATTTGAAATTTTCACCATTAAGAAAATGGTATCTTACTAAGGTTGGCTGTTAGAGATAAATCATGAATAAACAAACATTTTCCATTTTTTCCAGAATGTTCGATTTTTCTGTAGATTAACGAAAAATATATATGAATTGCGGTTGATGGTTTGTAAAAATTTTTATGAACGATTATGTGCAAAGAAGTGAGAGACATTTCCCATATTTTTTTTTCATAAATCCGCCGTAAAAACGAAGATTTTTTTAGAAAAAATTAATCGAAATCGGATGATTTTTCGATTATCTAGAGCCAAAAATGAGGGGACCGCGAAAGTATAAAATTACCTTGTGTTTAGTTCCAATTATAGTTTCCGAAAGACTAAGTTTAAGTAGATTCTACAGTTATCCAAAAAGATTAAATAAGATTTGCAATAGTGAACTATTGAAGATTTCGACTAAAGAATCGATCGGCTTAACTTTATTCGAAAGAAATGTAATTAAATTTTCGTCGTGCTTTTACCGATGAATGTCCTTTCTAACTTTTTTCACCATTCCAGTAAAGCCATTTGCATGCTTCGTCATTTCTCTTCATTGTTCCTTCCAAATTTGTTATTTTTATGTTCCATCATATAACTTAGTTTTCAAGTATATCAGTCATTCCGCAAATTATTTTATAATTTTCTCCAGTATTAAAATAGTTATTCATGTAACAAATGTGTTAAGTGGCCTTTTCTCATCGAAAAATGCTCTTACACACGAATTACATACAATACTAACGAAAATTTTCTCAAAATACGAAAATTTAATGGTAATATTATTCGTTAGAAAAAACTATAACGCTTTTATTAATTCCTTATAAAATACCTTATATATTTATTAATATTTTGAACATTTTAATCGAGATTAGAACAAATTAACAAAACAGCAGTCGAATTTGTGCTATTAACTTTGTCAACTCTTCTCTTCGGCATGTATAAATGCCACCTAAATTTAATTATTACATAAGTAGAGAAAAAAATGAACGCGACTTGTACCTGAGACCTCCCGCATGTGTGCCTTGTACTCTAGCCACTAAGCTAAGCTAAGTTTCTTTATGCACTAATGCTTAAAGTGAAGTTTGAATCACTCGAAAGTATCTATAAAGTACGTACTTTACGCTCGGTAGTAGTAAATAATAATTTATGCAACTAGTGCCTAAACTGGCAATTTTTTTTACATATGGAAAAAATAACAATTCCATGAGTGAATAAAAAAATTATTTATGTATATGTTGCATATATTTCAAAAAAATAAAATTCAAATAGAAATTTCGGATATTTTAATTAAGCTCCTACGATAAATTACAATTAAGAACTAATGCATAAAAATTATTGAATTGAAAGTTAATTATAGACAACGATATTAAGCCAAACTAAAAGATAGATATTCGTCCCATGTGAATATTAAAAACCCAATTGTTGGGTGGACTTATATGAATTTTCGATCCAGTCACGTTTGTGTGTGTGTTTTGTTACCAAATAAAGCTTCATTTAGGTGTTGAATATTTGTAACAATCAAATTGGTCTCTCGATTCTCATATGATGTAGAAGGTTAGTTTAATAAACTACTGTTATTAGTTTCCTTTGAAATTCATGGAGCTCCATTTATTTTTGTGTTGAGAGAATTGATTACATATCCTTCGGCAGTTGCAGTGGATATCCATCCTCCATGTTGTTTTAACTGAAGAGTGTCTCCACCCGAAACAACTAAAAGCGATGCCGAAGTACGACAAAACGCATGACCTCTTCATTCTTCTGGATGCGGTAAACTTGAATATTGTGCAATTAACGATGATATTTTCGAAAAAGTGGTTATATCAACAACTTTTTTTCTATATTATGGGAAGAAGTAGTTGCTGATTGCGTTTTTCGATGTCCGATTAGCATAAATGTATCAAATTCATGTTTAAACAACTTGTAAGCATTTTTGAACCTGGAACCGTGATGATTAGAAGCCCTCTTTATTTTCAATCCCACCAATTTTCATTTTATACTGCTAAAACTTGTTTATGTCCTCTCTTAAGAATGTATCAGATTTTTCAGGTTCCTTCCAGAAATACTCTTAATATGGCACATTTACTTAAATCTATATTATCATTTATAAATAAGGTTGCTTTTAACCAGACCTTTGTTCAAAATAAGCTAACAGCACGTGTTTTGTACAGCTATGAATATTATTCTGGTTCCGTCATTTCATAAAAGTGATATTCTTTTAGATAGTTTATTTTGGATGCTGCCATATGCCTTCTCTATGATTTCATTGGAAGTACATATATCGAAGGATATTTTTTGAAATAAAAGTGTGGACGAATTGCACTGACGTTAGCTTATGAAAAGAGTGAAAAAAAGTTAACTTCATGGCACTTTTTTTTTTCATCCTAACCCATAACAACTGCTTTACGTGCTACAAACTGGTGAAATACAAGGTACTTTAAAGATAGAAAAAATTATGTAATTAGCTCCGTTCCAAATGTAACAAAATTCGATTTTGTATTTTTCTTGTTATTATATCACAGGAGAATCGAAAATAATAGATTATATCATGAATAACGTTACGTAATCTGTGATAAATCAAGTTAGCGTAGGAAAATAATCGATTATTTCAATTTGCTCGAGTAGTATCCATTAAGATTCTATAACGAATTGACCGATAATGATAAATCGTTCATGTTTTAACACGCTTGTATTTGGGTTTGTGAGCTTGATTGTTTGTTTTTTTGTTTATAACTATCCTTTGTGGCTTATTACTATTAGTATATCCCACTACATTAATTGCGTTCGTTAGTCGAGCGGGCTAAGGCGTCAACTTTCGTTTTTTTTTTTCGGAAATTTTTTTTAGAAATAATTTGCATCGAAACAAATATTAAAACTGTCTGCCCTCAATTGGAGAATCTCTATATTACCTTCATCAGTATAATGTGCTCCGCAAGTGTGTTTTTTAGTTTTTTTTTAACTATATTATGAATATTGAGCGCATAATTAGTGTACATTATTTTTTAAGCATTGCTATCAGTCAATGAGGTATAGCTTACTATATAGATAGTCGTTTTTTCATTTTCTCGTTCTCTGCCTTTTTGAGAAACCATATCTCCAAGCATACCTATACGCTGCCGTAATCGTATGATCAATTTTAATTGGCCAATTTTATCATGACTATACCATTTTATAAATTTAATTTTTTAAATATTCTCAAAACCGTAATAAAGTCAATATTGTGAAACATGCTTAGTTCTAGTGTCACTAATATTCATAAGTCAAAATTATTATAAAACGTCAAAAATGCCAGTTTTCATTTCAATTCACGAATTATTCATGTTCAAAGAAAATTAATATAATTCATATCAATAATTTGGTTATTTAAATTGGTGAAAATTATCAGTTGAAATGTCTATCTAATCGTCAGTTTGATGGAGTGATATCAAAGAGTAAGTTTAAATATTTTTTATTTCATTAGGATTCACTCAGGGGCCAGACATTTAGTGTACAATTTCTTTCAAATAACTTAGACCCTATTCAAGAATCAACTGATTCTCTTTAGCTTATGAAGACGATAACTGGGTTATCGAAACGAGAATTACATTTATTTCACCGACGTTATGGAAGAAAATGATATTTCAAAATTCATTTCATCTTTAATTTCATCAAAAAGTCTGAATCAATAATATATCGAATAATGAAAAATCACAGCGAGCAAATTGAATTCCCTTATCAATCATTTCAGAAATTTGAAAATATTCTCCAACGTCTTTTTTGGATGCTTTAGTAATAAAATTTTCTGCTTGAAGCGTCTATGACAGTTTTCAACATACAGCACTTGGTATCCGCATCTGGCAGTAGAAAATAAAAGATGGATCATCGAACGTTAAACGGAACTGTATATCATTATCTATTTTGGATATAACCAAATTCAGAGAAGCATTAAAACAGTTTTGTCTTTGATTTATTACTAGAAACGGAAGAAACGAACAATCTACCCACAATAAATTTACTTTGAAAAGTAAAATCGTTAGTTCTAAAATATCATATAAATGTTAAACCACTTCGGCCCTTCACTATAATATCATGGTATTTCTGAAAATTATTGATATAGATTCGGACTCATACTTTATTATTTATTTATGATAAATCCTTTCAATTCGATTAATTTTTTATTTACAGAATTACAAGCCGCAAAAAGCAATCATCTGGATTTTGAAAAATATAATAAAAATTCAAATAAAATAACATCTATCTGTTCACCTACTTATATAGTCAAATCTTCACTAAATTCAATAATGTTTTCCACTGCATCCAAGAATTTTGCAACGTCCAAACACCTACAGAGTAAGTTGTAGCATCAGTTAATTTATATGGGATATTCATATTTTCTTTATTTTGCAAACATATCGCATCTACCACTGGGGTAATTAGCGACAGAAATTATAAATGGGTTATAAAGATTTTGGAAATTATAATTTATGTTGAGTGTTGATTCTTGGGCAGTCAAGTGTTTTATGGTGACTTGCATAGTTCACATTATGAGGGTTATAATTTTGATAATTAAATAACGGTGAGTAAGCTTAGCGTGGCCTATTCATAACCAAGTTAATCTAACTTAGAGTGCTCTTTCAATAATTGACTGCGACCGGGGTTTCAAATTGCATAGCTTCGATTTCGATGTTTGTCACTCGTTTCTTAACTTTTTATTTTATAGCATCGTTTGCACTTCGATTGCGATTTCACTAATCACTGCTTGTCGAGCATTGTGGTAGGCTTCGTTTCCTCGTTGGCCAGTATGAGAAAGTACCCAAAGTATTTTCACACAATTATTCATTTGTTGTAAATTTAATAAATTTAAAGTTCCATTGCGTGTGTGGAATAAAGTTGAGAGAGTCCGTCATTCTGAGAAATCTTTAAATATTTTTTGTTTGTTTTCATGTGAATCAGTGTATGCAGAATAACGTACAGACGCTGCAAGTATCTCAAATTGTTGTGTGCTGTTTTTTATATTCACTCCCGAGCCTATTGAGCCTTCAGAGGTCAGAGGATGCATCTGTAGATGCCAAGTAAAATTGTGGAAACTCATTGCAACGTTTTTCGTATTTATTCACACTCTTTCTATTGGTGGGAAGAATTAATAAACACTGTCTCTTACGTTCTTGATTTATTTATTCACACAATTTACAAATATACTCAACTTATATCATTTAAATAACTTCTGCGTTTAATTACTAATTCGTTCTATTCACTACGACTCTTTATTTAAAAACTTATTGCGCTACATAAACTTATTTATATACGACAAATAAAATTCTACAAAGCGCTAGAACAAAAAGAAGCACAAAAAATAAATAAATAGACTTTCCTAGAAACTATTTAAAAGAAATACTGTAATAAACCACCTTCTATAACAAAAAGTTCAACAAAGGCGCTTCCGCCATTTTTAAAAAACAGTGCGAGTTCTCCGAATTTTGAAATTTCATTGTAGCTGCCAGGGCCAACCTAAGGACCCATTTCGCGAGATTTTTCGTAACATTATCAAGTCTAGAGGGAAATCTTTTATAATCAGGGTATTGGAAATTTCTGTGTGTTGGAGTAAACTGGATTCTTCTGGTTTGTGCTGATGGATAGTGCTCGTGAAGCGGCAAGGTATTTTCTTCGGAAATGTAAAAGGGGTTCCACGGTTTCCCATTGCAAGCTTTTTATTGGGTTGGAACGAAATGCTCCTGCTGCTATTTTTACTGCTGTGTTTTGAATGATTTCAAATTGATTTAAGGTAGTTATCTTGTCAGTTGCATATACTTTTATACATGTGCATTAAACAGTTATAGTCAGATTTCCAGAATTTGCTTGTGATTGTTTTCATAAGGCTTATACCGCTTTGGCATGATTTTTTGACATGATGTTTTTTGCCGAAAATCATTCCAAGAAATCTTATGCCCTAACATACTTTAAGCGATTGTTGTTAAGTTTTAGTTCTGAGAGTGTAAAATTATATTATCTATAAAATAAAATCCATTTGGTATTCTAAGTTGGAAATTCCAGTCACGTAAGTTAAGACCAGTTTTGGAGTTGCTTAAGTTCCTTGGATGTGTTTCAGGATTAAGTGAATGTTCTTGCCCTTGGAGGATATCACCAGAATGTTAGTATATAATCGTCCTTTAACTAGTTTTTAGTTGTGGAGTTGGATTAGTTTTGTTGTTTTAAGGTTGAAGTGGTTTATGATGTTCATAATTGAATTATGTTATTTTTCAGTCAGAAGATATCTATATTTATTATCTGGCTTTGAAGTTTATGACTTTTAATAAGGTTTGTTTCATTTTCTTCGATTATTTGTAAGGATTCATTAGTCAAACCAGCTTTTAAATTGTTTAGTAATAATAGATATGTTCGGTTTATTCGCATAACTTTACCCAGAACTGTAATTAATATAAATCAGAGAGCTATTCTGAAAGTGATGCATGTTTTGAGAATGAAAAGTCGCAGGTACAGTCGTCATCGAAGCATGTTAAAAGTTCATTCTTGAAAACAAGCTAGAATCACAACTATTTTATGCTAAACTATCACATTTAATTAATGAACATATAAAGTCTAGTGCTAACAATTTTATCATCAAATTTGCACTATGATTGAATAAACTAATATTCTAGAGAGTAAACATATTATACGTCAGAAACGAATGTCTTCCACTACGAAAAACAGTTCCAAAGCCAAATGTTCAGAGAGTAATGCTGCAATCAGAAGAATCGGTTCAATAAGAGAAAAATCTTCAGAAATCAAATTTCCGTATGAACTTTTGGAAGACTGTATTACAGAAGATTTAGCGGAAGGAACAGAAAAGGTTGGAGAAGAGATGATCTATGGAGTGAAAGTAAGATTATAAATATTAGATCAGATTTGGATGTTGAATACAAGGTTTGTGTTGGAATGTGTAATTTTTAACCTTAAAAATTATAATGATTTCTGTTAAGGAACTGTACCGCCTTGTTTTCCAAATCACTCGATACCAAAAGTTTTTCTCATTAATAAGGCAATTGATCTCTCGACAATTTCTTATTAAAAGAGATGATATACTATTTTTCCCAGTTTTGTCTCTAATTTATAATTCGTTCAGGCTCTTTAGCAGCTAATTATTTGAAAGGAATGAATTCGTTTTTCATAAATTGCTTTGATTATGAAAATAAAATAAAAAAACACGCCAAAAGCGGTATCCAAATTCCAATTCAACATGAAAGCAGCCAACCTTGCAAATATAAATCATTTAAGTGGGTAATTCCGTAATGTGTGTCCCTGTAGAAATCAAGGTCTCCTAAGTTTAGTAAAAAAATATGCTATGTTTCAGACTAGTTGCCATCAAAAAACATGCCAGCCACAATTACTTGATAAAAAGGAAGTTTATGATGAGGAACATTATACTAATAATAAAGAAGCTCCCGATCAAGTAGAAAATCCAGTTAAACAACAAAATTATTCTCTAGATAGTAATCGATGTATTTCATTGAATACGTTCACCAAAAGAATTGGAGATATTAAAAATATGTGTACTTATCTGCCAAAACAACTGTTTTTGGTTTTTGGAATACAACAAAGATTCTTATATAATATAGCGTGTAATCCACAAGAAGATGATGATGCATCAAAGTTGCCTGTTAATGCAAATTCGGAACGCAGTTATCACTTTTTGTGCAAAAAAGCAGAGCGAAAGCTAATCCCTCAAAGCGAATTTAAATCTGATCTCAGAAATGAATTTTCCGAATTAGAAGAAAACGGCAGTCCTTTCACCAAAATACGTAATCTACAATGGAGAATAAATAACTTTCACAAGTGGCATAGATTGAACAAACTCACAAATGGTCCATACAATCAAATGAAACGATATTATTCTATGACTAATGTAGACGTTTCACAAAGTTTTTCTACTCTGCCAGTTTTAGTCCCCGGTAAATCGAGCAGTTATATCTTAACAGCATACGATAAATTACTGGAGAGTAAAAAACTCCCTAGAAATTTGCAATTTAACGATATGCTCGCCACAAAGAGAGGATTCAAACAACAGAAGCAATTGGTATCTACGAAATCGGTTACGCATCGGGTAGACAAGAAATATTCCAAATATCTTACAAAATACCGAAAGAAATCTATTAAATTCGCTGGATCTGATGAATGTTCGTATGTTGATGGAAAAGAGAAACTATTACAACCTCAATACCCCATTTTACCAGAGTTGGAAAGAGCTGCAACAAATGAAACTCTTTTTCCCGAACCAGTAAATGCAAGTGTGAAAGTTGAATATATGAGACACAAATATGGTATTCCAAAAACTGGTGTAACTTTGGATTGTGACAGTTTCCAAGATGCGGTAGCTTCAGGTAAAATTGAAATTTATTTTCTATTAATATAAAATATTTATCAAATATATTATTAGAATTCGGCATTAACTTTGGAAGTTATTAAATATTGTATTTTCAGGCCAATTGAAAATTAAAAAAGCGTCAAAACCAGAAATTGAACGTAATGAAACTATGAAACAAAAAATGCCTCAAGAAGGTTACTGTGCAACTGCGAAAAAGAAAGATATATGTGACGGTTCCAAGAAAAAAACTTCACTAGTTGGTTCTTGTAAGCCCAAATGTAATAAAACTGAAAAAGTTCCCCAGAAGTCAAAATCTACAAATAACTGCGAGAAAACCGCACCTCCTCCAAAAGAAAAATGTAAAATTGAAAAAACGCCTAGTATTTGGAGGAGGATAATAGATTATTTCAAAGCTCGACCAAACTGCCCACCACCAGATGAATGGAAGAAAAAAGCAGCTAGAGAAAAAGCAGAAAGATATGCGAAAGCAGCAGGACTTTGTCTTTGCGAACCAGGAGAATTGAAACCGAAAAACTGCCAGATGTCCGCAAAATCCTCAGTTTCTAATCAAACGACTAAAAAGACTACGGGAGACAAATCCGAGTGTCCTAAGGAGAAATGTAAAGATCTTCCACGAGTTATAACTTGTCCACCACCAAATAAAAGATCATTTTCGTTTGTTACCACTCAAAATCCTTCTCAAGGTAAATCATTTTCCTAAATAGATTCATACAATCAGTAATTAACAGTTAGATTTGTTAAATTGACCAGTTATCTTTGATATTTCACTAATATGGCCGACAGATAGATTTGTTTTAACTGTTTTCGTTAATAGATAAACATTATTTTTTAAAAGCTCTTCCATCAATACGTGAGTCGCACATGCAGACCCCTTAGAGTTTGCCAAGTATACTTCGCATTTGGATCGTTTCAAATTTGACAAATTATAGTTGACTAAACTCATCATTCTTCGTCTTATTATATTTCACTTTCTCATGGCTTGAATGGATACTCTGTTCTCTATTATTCCCTTTTGTTCTACTATCTTCTGTTTTGTACTGTCTTTCTCAATTCCTCGTTTTATTGTCTTCATTTTCTTTATTTGGTCTAATCCATCTCTTTTTTGGTAGTCCCTTTTGTTTTTAATCGATTTCTTGTCTACTTTGAGGGTATTACAGCTTTTATAAATAGGAATATAAACTTTGCAATAAGGCCAGTATTAAACTACTACTAAAAAAATCGAGTTTAGAACCAAAATTGGAATTAAACTTCTATGTGGGGTGGTTACATTAATTTCCAATACATACAAAATTCTTAAACAAATACTTTCTGTTGGGCATACTTGTGAAATAACGATTAGGTTTACAATTCAATGACTTCATTTGAGTGTTCAATTCGAAATAAAGTTCATTTTCTATTCGAAAAATAACTATCTTTACCAAATTAACACAATAATGAATAATTTTTATATTTTAATAGGCTATTCCCATCACAGATCACTGAGTATGAGCTCAGTGACACCAAGAAATAGCCGAAATAAGTACCATTCTGCTTATTCTTACGAAACTAATCCTATGATCAGCGTACAAAGGAAATACTTCAGTACAACAACTGAGGTTAAGAAGTCTAATAAATATAACAGTGACGATTCAAAAGAATCCAACCAGATCGATACTTTATCCACGAATTCCAA